>CM037866.1:19100045-19427545 GCA_021292105.1 Anadara kagoshimensis
AAAATATAGCATTTTGACTTGAAATCAAACTTTAAAACCCGTCAAAACGCCACACAAACCCACATGTAATATATGGATACATATATAGGTAATGTGTCTTTCCTCAGCAGCTTAACACCATGTACGTCATCAATTAGGTCGCCGGAAAGTTACGAGCGGTGTCGGAAACTACCGAGTATTAGCAGTTCGTTCAGGTAAGGTTTTAGTGTATTACAGGTAAATCTAAGACGTGGAAAACCGTCAGACACATCAATATTGACTATTCTACCCATTGGAATGCAAAATACAAAATTGATAAATTTGGTGACCGGTGACCTTTAAGTCACTAAGCCGGCATCTCTGCTGGTAGATGTATCCACTATGATATCACAAACTCTGTAGGCTTTTGTATTGTCTAAATTTGCTGCTAGTTAAAATCTAAAAAGGTATACTCCCTCATGTAAAGTATTTCCTAATTTTGTATAATTTTTTTCTGGTCGTTTGAATATTTTTTCAACACCTTGAAAAAATTTTGATTTCATAATTTTGATCCATGTAATACTGATGAGGATTTGTGTCCCCCTTTCTAACAAAATGTATTGTTCAATTTAAAATTTTCAAAAGAGGCCATTTCAAAAATACTTCTTCTAAAACACCATAACTTCAATAGTTTTGCATTCATAAAATGTTAAATGCTAAATATGACCTAATGCATCTTAACACTGGGGTCATTTGATAAAATAAGGGATTAATGGTACCATGGCCTCTTCTAGAATGAACACGGAATATGGTTCAAAGTACATAAAAATAATAGCTTTGAGAAATGTTCTTAAGCCGTTTTCTAAAATACAAACCGTTGTAAATCACGTCCATTTTTTCTTTTTTTTTTTCTTTGCCCAATGTCTAGTAGTGTAAAATGAAGTTTGCGGGAAGATAAATGTTGTTACTAAGTATAAATTACTAAAAAGTATAAAAAAAACAAGCTGCATTGAATATTTTTTGGGGAAAGTTTCTTACCGATTTCACTCAAGCCAATTTCTAAAATACAAACCACTCTAAACTACGCTCACGTTAAATAAAATTTGCGGGAAAAAGAACGTTGTTACTATATATAAATTCTCAAAAGTACACAAAAACAAGCTTCATCGATCTACGTTTATGAAAAAATCTGAGGAAGGTTTCTTGGCCCATTTTACTGACAAACGTAAGACGATGTTTTTATCACATTATGTATTAACCATATGCAGGGTCAGTCAGTGCACAGTTTCGTATTTTATTTAAGCGATCTGCATTAATATAAAACCGCAATTAGAACGTACAGACATGTCGGAAAATTAACACTAGTACTGAGCTCGATCCAACGAAACGAAGCCAATGCTCGACTGTCTGGGTAGCTATTGATCGAAAAACTGCCCAGAGACAACAACTGTGGAAAAAATTGTCAAGATATAGCTGAGTACAGTACAGACCTGTCGAAAGTTTGACACTGGACTAACGGATAAGTTCCGAACGACAGCTCAACATTTCGGCCCCTTATTACCCATACATGCATATTTCAGAAGCTGGTATCTTTCTAGATCTTTTGGCAGCTTTTCTATATATATCAACCACTCGGCTGCCGAGCTTTGACTACTTTTCGTTAACTCAGTGTTAAACTTTCGACAGACCTGTATTGCACTTTGTCAAATACATTGATGATATCCAATATTATTTTGTTAGTGAATATCACATTAGTAAAGGAGTAAATCTCCATATTTTGGTAAATTATAAAAATATTTATTTAAAAAAAATAATAATAATTACAATGGGATGTCATTACTGTGTCTTTAAAAAGTATTCCTGAAAGATCATATATATTATATCCAAGAGGCACAATTACGTTTACAAAAACCCTGTAATTTCGACCACTGCGGTAGCTCAGTTGGCAGAGTGCTCGCTCCGAAGGCGGGAGGTCGTTGGTTCAAATCCCAATCGGGTCTAACCCAAGACTTCAAAGTACCGAGTGTCTGTTCTTTGGCAAAGCACTCGGCATTAGGAAATGAAAGTCACGGTTCTTTCAGGTCGGAACTTAGAATAAACGATGTCTCCTGTCACGATAGGCTTGGATAAACAACCCTGCTGTAGAATGCCATCAGCGCAACGCACAGACAAAAGATCTGCACCTTTGCCTATAGCTGGCGAAGTCTTGATATAAGTGAAATACTATTGACTGGGACGTTAAACAACATTACTTTACTTTCAAGTCTTGGGTCAGATCCGCCTTTAGAATTCGAACCCACGACCTCCCACTTACGGAGCGAGCACTCTACCAACTGAGCTACCGTAGTGATACATAAGGAAGATAGGGAAGTGTTTTGAAAAGTACATAAAACCTAACCGCATCTGTATTCAACGTCACTTATACAGATGATGTTTGTTTCCTTAAGGAAGGTTTCCAAGCTGATTTAGCTAACTTTCAAAACAAACACAAGACGTATTTAAACACATTATATATTCATCATATGCGGGTTCATTCAGTGCACAGTTTCGTATTTATCTGTCTTTGGATGGGATTTATATTAAAACCACATGATACTATTTATAAAACATTATGATGTATAATATATTTTTGTGAGTAAATAAATTTACAATTATTTCTTAAGATCTGAACAAGCCTGGCTCTTTACAAGCTTCGTGAAGGGGAAAATCATAAAGTACAAATCTGTCTGTCTAAAACGTTAAATAGGAACTTAGAAAATATATACGGTATACACGTAAAAAACAGCACTGCAGTACCTCAGTTGGTAAAGTGCTCGCTCCGTAAGTGGGAGGTCGTGTGTTCGAGCCCCGACCGGGTCTGACCCAAGACTTGAAAGTGGGTAGTGACTGTTCTGTCACCAAGCACTCGGCATTACGAAATGAAAGTCACGGTTCTTTTAGATGGAAACTTAAAATAAACGAGGTCCCCTGTAAAGGTAGGCTCGGCACGATAAAGAACCCTGCTGTATAATGCTGTCATATACCATTTTTTGAATTTAATCATAAAATACATTCAAAAAATGGTATATTGTCATATACCATTTTTTGAATGTATTTTATGATTAAATTAAAAAAAATGGTATATGACAATGCCATCAGCGAAACGCACAGGCAAAATTTTCTGCACCTTCGTCTATAGCTGGCGACGTCTCGATATAAGTGAAATATTCTTGACTGGGACCTCACGTAAAAAGCTTTTGGTTACGATTATTTTAAAAATACAGTCCAAAATCTTCCTTAAATGTCACCTCTATATAAGGATCACCTGCTTATAAAGACCAGTAGAATTGTATCCGAATTGTTCATTACTCTTATTATTTTAACCTGTATATAAAGGCTACCTGCCCATAAAGACCGCTTTTAGTGATTCTCTTTGTCGGCCTTTATAGACAGATTTGACTGTAAGACTTTTGATTTCTTATAAATGTAAATTACGTTTCTAAACTCGCTTTTTAGGCTCAGTCTATAAAGGTTAAGTACGCTTGCACTAGATCTAGATCACTCGATTTTCTTAGTTTGTTTATACAAATCGAATGTGTTTAATAATAATAATAATAATAATAATGATAATAATTATAATAAAAACAATAATAAAGACAAACAAACAAACATAGTAATCAATGTCGAAATCCCAACCCCAAAGCAATGTTAAAACATTAAGTTAAACACGCGACCTTCCACCAGGGAAGCGAGACCGTGTGATCTGAAAGGGTAAGCACCTCCTGTTTTGTTATCTATACCTATGTCACCAATGAAATCAATATTGAGAATGAAAGAAACAATGGGACGTCAAAATATCTAAAATTATTTTGGATATAGAGACAAAAAAGTTTTAATCTATATGACCTTCAAGTAATCCGTTAATCTATATCCGGATTCAATACATTCTTCTATATAGTCAACACCTTGACGGAAGTAGGAATGCACGTGTTACCTCGAAAATCGTGTAATTTTTTTCTGTTTGCAAACATTTCATAATAAACAAATCCACATTCCTTTTCCGAGGCAAACAACATTGACTTGTCCGCTTAACCTTTCATTAGGAATATTTGTATAGGAGAATCCACCCATTACATGGGTAGAATTAGGGTTCACTTTGATAAATGAATAGAACAGTGTTCGTGTTTAGTATTTCTCATTATTTAGACTAAATAAAAACGTGTATTCCCCTTGCTTTTCCCCGAATAACTTCGGCAGAATCAACAGACCTCCCTGTCTTTCCTCCCCCCCAAGTTTTTGAAACAATTTATTTGCACAATAATTGTAAAACTCGCTTGATTTCGTCACTTTTAATTATAATCAAAATTGTTGTGGATGTTAAAATCAACGTTTTAAAAAAAATTCAAGCCCTAAAAATTTAATTGAAATTTCTAGGCCTGTCGTGACACGGGGCATCGTGTTTTTACGGTCTCTTTCCCGTGATTTTCATTTCCCAATACCGAGTGCTTGTACGAAAGAACAGTCATTACCTATAGCTATTTTCAAGTCTTGGTCAAATACCGACCAGAGTTCGAACCCACGATCTACACGTATATCATATACGGAGCGAGCACTCTAACCAAGTTTTTGCGAGATCCCGACGGGTTCGAACCCACGACTTTCCACATATGGAGCGAGCACTCTATCATTTGAGTTATCGTAGTGGTTTATTTGATGGAGAAAGTTGACAACAAACACTCCGATGTGGGGTCATTAGGTGCGTATTGCTCCTTCCTGGTTTGTATAACACACTTTATCTATCATTCCTGGTCACACTCGATTTGTCAAAGTTTTTATCTTCTTTTGAAATATGATAGTTTAAGGACCAAAAGAAAAAAAAACCGAAACGATACCTGTGCAGTTTGAATAAATTAAAGAGTATAAAAAAAGAAATGATGTACTTTTAAGTTGGTGTGTACATATGATCTAGACAGCCCGTCGAAAGTTTAACACCGACGTAAGGAAAAGGAATTGAAGCTCGACTACCGAATGACCATCATATTGACAGCTAATGCAGTCAAACCTGTCTATAAAGGCCAAGCAAGGAAACCAGTAAAAGTGGCCTTTATGAATAGGTGGCTTTTATATACAGGTTCAAATAATATAAATAAAGAACACTTGTGATACAATTCAACTGGCTTTTTAACGCAGGTGGTCCTAATATAGAGGTGGCTTTAAGGCAGTTGGAAAGCTGTCAGCTGATGGAAAACTGTCGATGTAACAAGCGACCGAGATCAACTGCCGATTAGCTTTAATACTTAGCTCAATGTTAACTCTCTACGGGCATGCGATGTTAATACATGTAGTTGTACCTTGTTTATTTTCTGTGCAAAGGTCATTTATATATAATTTGGTGAAAAATAACAGAAATAAAAAACCCCGAGGGATCTCTCTCAGTGGTCCATTATCTGTAATTTTGGGACATTCATTTTGAAGTTTGAAGGAACAATACTAAATATCCCCATAAAATTGTAGCTTAAAAAGTTTTAGAGTTTTCAAATTGCCTAGACTTGTGCATCTCTCTCGTCGTGGGTTCGAACCCAAGATTTGAAAGTGGGTAGTGACTGTTCTCTCGCTAAACACTCGGCATAACTAAATGAAAGCCACGGTTCTGTCGGATTGGAACCTAAAATAAACGAGGTCCCGTGTCACGGTAAAGAACCCTGCTGTATCATCACAACGTAGACAAAATTTCCGCACTTCGAATATAGCTGGCGACGTCTCAATATGAGTGAAATATTCTTGACTTGGACGTTAAACACCATTAATCAACTCTCTCTCTCTCTCTCTCTCTCTCTCTCTCTCTCTCTCTCTCTCTCTCTCTCTCTCTCTCTCTTCTCTCTCTGTTCTATTGGTAAAATTGGTAGGTCCTACCATTGGATATAATTTAAATAGCATGTCCTTTATGTGAGAAAGGTTGCGAGTTCCGTTTGTTGCAACCTGCCTCCGGGTACTCCAGCTCCCCCATCCTTCCAGCACTGACCGCCTGTAAATTGCAATTAGTTTTGTGTAACAACTCCCAATGACGTTCAACGCCCAATGAAATCCGAACTTCATTATACAATCAAACTTGTCTATAAAGGCCGCCCAAGGGAACCAGTAAAAGTGGCCTTTTAAGGCAGATGACCTTTATATATATGAATAAAGAACAAATGGAATACAATTCTTCTGGCCTTTATTAGCGGGTGGCCCTTATATACAGGTGACCTCTAAGGCAGGTTGGACTGTATTTAGGTGTTGGACTTGATTAGGAGTTGCTTTAGTGCTTCATTGGAAACTAAATATTACAACTGCGCTTTTAATATACTAAATTCAAATTACTTCTCATACTTTGAAATCCCTACTCTGATTCTTACCACTTGTTGCGGACGGTTTGACGTCCCAGTCAAGAATATTTCACTTATATCGAGGCGTCACTGTATTTACAAGTCTTGGTCACAACGGTTACCGGTCGGGATTTATACCCACGACCTCTCACATACCATGTGTTCAAACCGTTGATGATCTCGATATTTTATAATTTAGTTTGATCGCGTAATGAGTGAATCAGTTAATAGGTCACGATGACTTACAGTCTGTGAAAAAAATGTCCAAAATAAAAACGAAAAAAAAATGTCCTCCCCGGCGGGGAATCGAACCCCGGTCTCCCGCGTGACAGGCGGGGATACTCACCACTATACTACCGAGGACTTGTTTTGTTAGAGAGATAAATATTGTAGAGTATGTAGTAGCAAAAGCAATGGTTTTTAAAAACACTATATATACTTTGTTTTTGACCAGGTGAGATGGAGAAGAGATGAAAACGCGCAATAAACATGATAAATTTAACTGTAAGAGAAAATTTGTTTTAAAAAAGAAAAGAAAGAAACGGGTTACAGAAATTTCTTACAGGTCACATGGGATAGGTATAAAGAGAGATAACTCCAATAAAACAAGCTTTAAGTTGTTTTGCAAATTTGAGTTAACTCCCGTTTAATGTACATCAATATTATTATCGTTCTTATTAATTTTATTATTATTGTTGTTGTTGGTGTTGTTGTAGACCGTCCACTGATGGCAAACTGTTTATAGTGGCTTTAATGAACAGATTGTCCTTATATGCAGAGGTTCAAATAATACGAATAAATAGCAATTGGGATAAAAATTTACTAGCCTTAAAAGGCAGGTGGTCCTTATATACAGGTTCAAATAACACGAATAGATAGCAATTAGGATGAAATTTTACTGACTTTTAAAAGCAGGTGGTCCTTATATACAAGTGGCCTTCAAGACAGGTTGGACTGTATATTATTAGTTAAATAGTTTTAAAAGTAAGGTGAATGTGGAAATTTAAAACCTATCAGTCCATAACATCCAGATCCATCAAAGTAATTTTACATATACTACTACTACTAATAATAATAATAATAATAATAATAATAATAATGTACAATTCTGGACTTTTTAGTGGTTGTATATGGTGTGATATTGACCAGAATAATAAATACCATTAAAAGTCCATAATTGTATATTATTATTATTAATATAGTAATATATCTTGACTGGGGCGTTTTAAACACCATTACTCAACTCAACTCGTAAAAAAAAACCGCTAAAATATGACGTGATATTAACCAGAAAAAAACACCACTAAAAAGTCCATAATTGTATATTATTATCATTATTATTAATATAGTAACCAACATGAAAACTATTTGCGATTTCTTTAGATTTCATATCAATTTGAAGTACAGTCCAACCTGCCTTAAAGACCACCTCTATACAAGGGTCATCTGCCTTTAAAGGCCAGTATATAAAACACCTGGCCCTAAAGAACGCTTTTACTGGTTCCCTTGGTTTGCCTTTATAGAAAAGATTGGTTGTATGTGAAACTAATATTTTTGTGTATTCGCCCGCAGAAAGTCGAAGGAATATAATCCGTTTGCTTCACTGGTCAGCCCATGACTTTTACTTGTAAAGTCTTGACTGGCCATGGGGCGACGCACATTACTACTTAAATCGTGTTTTGGAGCTGGAAAATATATCCAATGTTGCAATAAAAGTGGCCGCTCCGTAAGTGGGAGGTCGTGGATTCGAGGCTCGACCAGGTCTGACCTAAGACTTGAAAGTTGGTTGTGACTGTTCTTACGATAAAGACCCCTGCTGCATAATGCCGTCAGCGCAACACACAGGCAAAATTTCTGCAACTTCGCCTATAGCTGGCGACGTCTCGATATAAGTGCAATATTCTTGACTGGGGTGTTTTAAACACCATTACTCAACTCAACTCGTAAAAAACCGCTAAAAGCAATTTGTGTGATTGGAAACTTTTTTTATTCAGATCATTCATAATGTTACAACATGTAATTACCAATTTACGCATTTGATACAAATGTTAAACGTAAAACAATAAAAATAACATAAAGCAAATATTAGTTCAATCCAAAATTAGTTTGATACTTTCCCACTTTTTTCTGTTTTGTCGCGGGAATATATTTCCCAAATTTCTGTGATTGGAAACTAACTAAAGTATAATCAGAAAGGGATTACACTCAGTTTTATGCATTTTTTTCTCAAAAACCAGTTAAAGATGAGAAACAGCTGTGTATATAACAAGACTCGGCCTAATTTATCATAATGGTTTGAGTTTTTCATCGCTTGAGACTTTGCCTCTGTGTAGTGTAAATTTTTGTCAAAAATGTTCAAGCATTTAAGCATTTTCCTATCTGAATCATAGCAGCAATTCCTTTAGAATGCATAATGGTAAAATAACATTAAACATAACTTAATTTGGTTTGGCCGACCACATGGTTGATAAGTCTTTCTTGCATAATAAACTGGTTATGTGATGAAAAAGGTCATTATACCTTACATGGGAAAAAGGCGGAGTAAATGGACTTTGTTAATGTTCTATCATTACAGAAATTGTGAAATTTTTCTCTGTAAAATTGGATTATAGCAAACTATACATTATGAAAACCTAAAGTGCATATTAGGCCGGTTGATTATAAATATATTTTATTAAGAAAAACTAAAATATTTTCAGTAATAAATTTTTTAGACAAATAACTGAGTGTAATCCATTTCTGTTTATACTTTAAATTTTAAAATTATATTTGCCGCATGTAAAAAGTATATATTTTAATTATTTCTTTGTCAAATAGCCTATGGTTTCGTACACTGACAAAATCACTATAGTCGATGTTACATCTTAAAAGAAATGGATTGTTTTTCTGTTCTTTTTTAAATACTAATAATACGTTGCTAGGGAAACAGAAACAAACAGCAATTGTAAGCCCCCCCCCCCTCTCTCACTCCAAAATTCGTGAATCAACATTTCTTTTGTTCTGTTTAAAATAATAATATTAAGTTACTAGAGAAAACAGAAATAAACAATTGCAAGGTATCTATCTCTCTCTCTCTCTCTCAGCGATTTTTGCAATTCAGCATTTTTTCTGTTCTTTTTAAATAATAATATTATGTTACTAGGGAAACAGAAATTAACGGAAATTGGAAGGTACCCCCCCCCTCTCTCTCTCTCTCTCTCTTCTTTCTTTCTTTCTTTCTTTTTTTCTCTCTCTCTGAGTGATTTTTGCGATTCAGTATATTTTCTGTTCTTTTTAAAATAATATTCTATTGTAAGCAAAAAGGCGGCGTGTGTCAAATGTTCGTGAAAAAAAATCAAAAGATAGTTTTGTGCATCACATTTTTTTTCACGCAGCATTTGTAAATAACGAAAAATGCACAAGATAACTTATGTGTATTTTTCGTTGTAGACGCCCATTGTGATTGCCTTGACTAACAAAAGTTGGCCACTTGCATCAGGCCAATAGGGTTTTCTAACCCCGGGTTGTAACCATTCTTCAGCAGTACCCATCGGGACCATCAAGTTTGTGTTGTTGCAATAAGGGTCAAACCACCAACCCGACTTATCATCGGGGCACGTGCCATCCATGGAAGCTTTAAATTCGGTTCCGTTTATCCAATCCCCAAATCCGTCACCAAGCATACCATGTGTACTCCCTAAAAAGGACCGGTAGTAGAATTTGTAGCCATCGCTTTTATCTGTGATATAGAATTTGTCATAATAAACCGTATCTGTGTTGATGTTCCCGGAGTTGTCTTCGTACCGAATATCGATTCGAAGTGTATAATCGCCCAACGATGTTATCTTATACATGTAATGGAGACCTAACCAATGGTCACAACCGTAAACTCCGAAATTATATTCATACGTGGTATAAATTCGATAAAAATAATCCTCTACACCACAGGGCTCGCCATGGACGAACAGTTTTGTAACGCCTCGTTTAGTATCTTGCATATTACACTGCACGAAAAAATAGTTGTATGGAATGTAAACATGTAGTTTAACATCCGCTCTGTAACCATGGTTATAAATCTCTGTACAGTCTGAAACATAAACAAAATTAATAATCATTATTACCACCACCATCACCGCTCCTCTCATCATCATCATCATCATCATCATCATCATCATCATCAGCAGCAGCAGCAAGACCACCACCATCATCATCATCATCGTCATCATCATCATCATCATCATCATCATCATCATCATCATCATCATCATCGTCATCATCATCATCATCATCATCATCATCATCATCATCATCATCATCATCATCAGCAGCAGCAGCAGCAGCAGCAGCAGTAGCAGCAGCAGCAGCAGCAGCAGCAGCATCATCATCATCATCATCATCAGCAGCAGCAGCAGCACCACCACCACCACTGTCATCATCAACAGCATTAGCATCAGCATTGACAACAGCATTCATCATTATTATCGTCATCATCATCATCAGCAGCAGGACCACCATCACCATCATTATCATCTTTATCATCACCATCATCATCACCATCATCATCATCATCACCATCATCATTATCACCACCACCACCATCATCATTATCATCACCACCACCACCATCATCATCATCATCATCATCATCATCATCATCATCATCATCATCATCATCATCATCATCATTATCATCATCATTTTTATCATTACATGTACGTCATAGAGTCTTTGAATATAACTAAAACAGGACACCAAATCCGGGGTTGATTTAATGAGTCTTTCCGACTCAAATGTATGTAAATAAATAATCAAAACTGATTAACAAAGCTTTGTATTAGTCTACCAAGCAACATGGTATAATCTGAAAGTCTGGAAGCTGTATTGATATACCAAACCCCGGTTTTAGAATCATTCCTGACCTAAGATTTTCCTTAACTTAAATTTTGGCAAATTTAATACATATGTTATTTTTTAAAATCTTTTAAGATATTGAGTTATTTTAGATTGTCATTTTGAAGAACATTTCCAGCATAAAATATCTGTTTTTAGTTTTATCAAATTGTTTATCAGTTATTACAACAGAGCTTGCCAAAATTAACTTTTAAGTTAAGGAAAACTTTAGGTAAAAAATATCAAGTTACAACAGAGCTTGCCAAAATTTGCCAAATTTAAGTTTAAACTAAATCTTAGTTAAGAAATAATTGTGAAACTGTGGCCTGGTCTCTAAACCAATTTTAAACCATTGCGGTAGCTCAGCTGGTAGAGTGCTCGCTCCGTAAGTGGGAGGTCGTGGGTCGAACCCCGACCGGGTCTGACCCAAGACTTGAAAATGGGTAGAGACTGTTCTATTGACAAAACACGTGCTTTCGGCATCATGAAATGAAACTCACGGTTTTCTCGGATGGATGGGAACTTAAAGTAAACGAGGCCCCGTGTCACTGTGGACTTGGCACGATACAGAACTCTGCTGTAAAATGCCATCAGCGCAACGCACAGGCAAAATTTCTTCACCTTCGTCTTTAGCTACCGACGCCACGATATAAGTGAAATATTCTTAACTCGGACGTTAAATACCATTACTCAACTCATCTCTAAACCCATTTCAAACACAGAACAACGATCGTGATAGCAAATTTTCAAATCTAATTATCCGTGCGCGTATTGAACAATATAGGTTCGAGAAACATGCCATTCTTAGCTAAAAGGAGGTTTTTTTCAGTTTTACCTGTAAATCAACTTTAAGCACAGAACACCTACTTTTAGCTGCCATTCTTAACTAAAAGGTTTTTTTTTTTTTTTTTTTTTTTTTTTGCTGTTTTACCAGTAAATTCGCTTTCATCAAACAAAAAGTAATAACATTATTGAAAGTCCAAGGGCAGACCTGAACTCTATATTGACAAGGCTGTAAAATCCATTTCAAGCAGAGAACACTTATTGTACTTGCCACTGTTAATTGTCGATCCTACCAAAATGGAGGGGGTATTATCTACTAGTGAAACAAAAACTAAAAATAATATTAATTATATAAACACCCCATGCTAAAATCTTTCTATGCAGCCTGGAAGTATAAGCCATGATGGTCAAAAGTTTATTCCTTAATCAGGACCATGACCCCGATATTATTTACTTTGGTTTGGAGGACAAGAAAACTGAAATTTTAAAAAAAAATCTACATCGAAATATCAGAAAAATTCTCAACGTTCCATCAATATATTTTAATAATCTACCCACTCACCTCTAGGATAATCATAGCAACCTGATCCAATGAATCCTGTTGCTGAACAATTCGGATAACTGCCAACCAATTCATTTTCAGTGTATATTTCTCCTATTACCAGGGACGATAATCCAGTTGTCGACTGAGCTGTTGTCGACTGATCTGATTTCGACTGAGCTGTTGCCGACTGAACTGTTGTCGACGGATCTGTTGTCGACTGAGCTATTGATGACTGATCTGTTGCCGACTGATCTGTTGTCGACGGATCTGTTGTCGACTGAGCTATTGATGACTGATCTGTTGCCGACTGAGCTGTTGTAGTTTCTTCGATAGCCGTCACCACAGAACTATGGACCTCTAGGTCTTTAGAATGCCGATTCACCTTCAATGATTAACCATGTAAATTCAGTATATTATGATAACCCAACAGTAGGTATCTGTTATATACTTGACCGAAGGTCGTGTGAGCTTATGGTATGGCGCAGCGTGTGTATGTGTGCGTGCATGCACCGTTAACACATATTTTCGACTTCTCTGAAACTACTAGACAGATTTCAATGAAACTTGGTCAGAAGTATATATTGGAAAAAAATTATGTGATATTTGGCTTCTCTAGGATCTTAAGCCTATAGAGTGTTCATTTCGTACAATTCCGATAAAAATAGGCTACGCTTTTTCGCTTAATTTTTGAAAACAAAAATCGTATAATAGTATTCAATTGTTATAACGCGACTATTTGATCAGATATCGACGCAAGGTTTTCAGTTTTGACACATTCTTGCAATTACCTTCAAAATAGAGTTAATGTCAATTGTGAAGGTCATGACCTTTTTTTTATATTTCTGATTTTATTTATTCTCTGGAAAACTATAAATGTTTGTATAGGCATGTATATAAGAATATTATTGGTATTGACACAGGCGTCATTTTGATAGAAAGATGAAGGTCATCGGTTCAAAGGTCAAGGTCACAGATGCGAAAGAATACTGAAATGGTTAATTATCTGGAAAATTATAAAGTTTTTGTATAGGCATATATATTAGCATATTGTAGGTATTGACACAACGACCATTTTGATATATAAATGAAGGTCATGAGTTCAAAGGTCAAGGTTACAGGTGCGAAAGAATACTGAAGTGGTTTATTTTCTGTTAAACTATAAACACTTTTGTAGACATTACATGTATATAAGAATGTTATAGGTACTAAAATGGTTAATTACATGAAAAAACCTTAAATTTGAACTATTTTTAAAAATTTTGAATTTGGGTTTTTGTGTTTTTAAAAATAATTCAGTAAGCCATTATTTATCAGGTGAGCTTATCAGGACGAATGGGCCTCTTTTTTGCGATTTCCTTTTATATGTTTAAAGGACCATGCCTCCGAGGCCAGAACAAAACCCAAGAAACGGTGGAAACTAACTGTTGATTTGCACAGCTTTTCTCAATGTTATTATTGTAGATTCTTTCAGTGAACTTAATTTAGTCAAACAGTGCATCATAATTTGGGAAAAGAAATGTGTGGCCGCACGGGCGAAAGGATGCAACTTCTAATTAGATAGTACACGCTTTCTTCGAAAGGCGGTGGATAATTTAAACATTTGATATATAGTTACAACAGAATTATATGCACATATCATTTGAGTAGACACGGTAGTGTCGTAATGACCCATTCCTAACGAGATCTGACTTAATCTTAGAAAGATGATGACGATGATGTTGTTGTTGTTGTTGTTGTTAAATATTGCTTAACGTCGGATCAGCAATTTTTCAGCTATTCGCGACGAGAACTACTTAACTAAACTCTATGAATTTAACTATGAACAAGTTCGTGTATGCATTTGAAGTGTGAGTGTGTTTTATGGTCTGCCCTGTACTACCGCGCACTCAGGGCGATTTAAGGTGCTGGCTTACCGAGTCAGTACACACTCGACAAGCGTATCGCTTTTTCTGACAACCAGATTGATTGATTGATTTATTTATTGAATTGGGTTTTACGTCCCAGTCAATAATTTTGAAACATTACCAGCTATAGATGAGATGGCAGAAATGTATACCTTTGTAGTTTGCTCAGGGCAATTTGCAGGGAGCGTTCTTTAACGTGCCACGCCTGCCGTAACATGTGTCATTGTTTTACTTGTCTCTTCCAAAGGAACCCGTGACTTTCATTTGTAAATGCCGAGTGCTTGGCAAAAGAACAGTCACTTCCTACTTTCAAGTCTTGATCAGACCCGACTGCGGTTCGAACAGTAAATCTCCAACATACATGTACGCAGCCAGCACTTCTTTTGGAAAGTAAAGCAGCTTTCCAATGACATAATTGAATGTTTTTGTTGCAAGCACGAATGTAGGTAGCGAAAACTACATTTCTTGCCAAACCCCCGTAACAAATATTTCGTAACGTGCGGAACACAATGTACATACATGTAACAAAAACAGTGTAGACATGGAACTTATTTCAAATTACAGTGATGGCCTAAGAAAACGGGGGAAACTATACATGTACATTTAATTTTTATGTTATGTCTTTAAATCCAGTGGCATAGCAGCTTCTTATGCTCGAAATATTTTATTTTATTTTTTCGAACACTGCTTCGCATTATTCTTTTTTCCGGAACATGACTTTTCCGGCAATTGGCATTACGTTTCCGGCAATTTTTGTATTACGTTTCCGGCAATTTTTTTTACGATTCCGATGTGCATCTGATTTCCGTCGTTATAGACATGTTACAATTCTTCCCGGTACTGCATACATACACAATATCTCCATTTTTCAAAACATTTTTTTTCTATAAAGCATATCATTAAAAATTACAGCTTTATTCCCTCTATTTGTTTCAGTGTGGATAATTTCCATGTCTGCTCTGTTGGGCCGAACAAAATATACTAACTTCGGATTTAATTTCCTGAGTGAATACATCTTTACTGGTTGAGTTGGGGTTTAGTTTTAACGGCCGTTTTAAACAGGTATCATTAAGGTGAACATTTTTACCTATAAAATTGTCGGAATAGTAACATATACAATTTGCCGGAATAGTAAAAAAAAATGCCGGAAAAGTATTATGACATTTTTTTAAAATTGCCGGAAAAGTCATACGCCCCTTTTTTCATTTCGATTTAATTTTTATCATGAGATTGTCCATATCCCCCTTTTTTAAAACCGTGTGTTGTGTTTGTGTTCTTCCTATTTGTTTTACTATGGGTGGATTAGTATGTATGTGTTTTATTTTGCACCACAATATCAAGAAAATTGATTCGTTTGTTTTAAAAATTGTGATAGCAAACCACAGGGCCAGACATTAACACCATCAGTAGAATCCGAGAAAGGCCCACCAATCACTGTAGCAAGAAACGGCCATTGTTGAAAAATGTGGTTGATGTACTTTATAAAGCTAATCTTTGTCATCCTACTTTTTAAAATAATTCTATGAATATTGATTTTTTAATAAATACAAAATGGTAACACACAAAAGTTTTTACATGACATGTCATTATTTGGACTAACAACGCAAAGTTTATTTCAACATAATTATATTAAAATATTATATTTTTAAGTATATAAAATGGACAATTTACTTCCAAGGGAGCTGGAAAATGCGTTTCGTGAGTTTTTTGGGGGAAAAAATCCGGGGGAGTATGCCCCTAATCCCCTAACACTTCGCGAACTTCGTCCCCTCACACGTTAAGCAAGCACGTTAATTTTTCTACCTACACCACTGAAATCCAATATCAATATGGGATGTTTTTAATGTCGCATATAAATACCTAACATCCGTAACGTAATTTTCTGAAAAACAACAATTATATGATAAAGTTGTATTACATTTTAAAAAAGCAGATGTGCGATTCTGTTTGGAATTAGCACAATTGTTAATTTCTAACCTCTGTAACGCCTAACCTCCGTAATGTGGGTCAAGTACCACAATTTCAGATAAGCATTTCCCTCGGATATGTTATCACTCGAACCGGCGAGTTCTAACAAACATTAGACTTTTTCTTCAATTAATGTTAAAACCAGCAAAATAATAACGTCATTTGGACCGGATAAAAAAGTTTTTTATGACTTTTTTTATGAAACTATGAAATTATCATTAATTTGTTATTTTGAAGTGTGTGTGTGTGTGTGTGTGTGTGTGTGTGTGTGTTTATTTTAGGGTTCTGTATATATACATCACATAAAATGTCTGACATTCAAAAACTGTTACAAAACTCTATGTACATGTTATAACAAGTAGGAAAGAAAATAATTTGATTAATATAAAAATTGTAATAATAAATAATAATAATAATAATAATAAAACATAAAAACGGATAATGTGATAATTTTTAGATCTTTGAACAAATGTAGGACCCTGGTATTGAAAAAAAAAACATTGCGGAATTTAAAAAAAAATCATGTTTAAGCGCTAAAGTTTTTATTATTATTATTATTATTATTATTATTATTATTATTATTATTATTATTATTATATATATATATATTATATATATATATATATGATTTTTTATATTCTACACGTCCAAACTGTCTAGAATATAGTAGAATATAGCTCGGATTCGTCTTTTTTACTTATCTAAAATGTCGAATGCCTACAAACTAATTACAGCTTACCATTTGTACAAAAGTGCAGCTATCTTCTTCCTGAAGGTCGTCACACGTTGTCATGTCAACGGTTTCCTGTAACAGTTCACATGCAGTTGCACCGCCTTCTGTACAGAAATTTGCTGCTAAACAGTTCTGTGTCTTTGTACATTCATCTGCACATCGAATTACATTTGCCTTTCCCGTTAAAGTTGTTAAAGGTTTTAATACCTGCAATTTCGAATTTCCAGGACAACGTTCGAACACCTGTATGTTACTGTCACATTTTGCTCTAATTACAAAGACAAAAATAATCACTATTATTAAAACATAACACCGGTGTGTATTTTGGGACATTTTTAATTTTTTTTT
Organism: Anadara kagoshimensis; assembly: GCA_021292105.1. Lineage (NCBI taxonomy): Eukaryota > Metazoa > Mollusca > Bivalvia > Arcoida > Arcidae > Anadara > Anadara kagoshimensis. The sequence continues at coordinate 19,117,497 of CM037866.1, forward strand.
CTGTATTTTGAAAAAAATAAAAATAAAAAATAAATATTTACTGATTTGATATTGTTTTCCTTTTTAAATATTTGCGAATATTAAATATTATTCCGTAAATTTATTATTCAATATTTATATCCTTATATTGTAAATTGCAAATATTAAGTCTTTATTCGCAAATTTTCAATAAACATGTAAATTTCCTTAAATGGAATTCTGCAAACCTTTCACTGAATTAAAGACCGTGTTCTTATTACTGATCTTTTACTTCCACATATTATTTTTGCGCATCCCCGAATTGCCATTCCACTATCAAATGTTTCAATGACTATAACATCCAAGAAAACGGAAAAATTGATGCATGTACCTTTGCATTTTTGGATTGAAGATGGTATGTTTTTAGAGCAGTTTGAAAAAAATCCCATAAATTATTTTTGCACGAAGTAAGGTGTCCCAATCAAGTTTTAAAATCAATTTTGATTTTAGTTTTTAAAACATACGCTAGCGTGTTCAGTATCGTTTTCTATCATTCTGTTACACAGACCTTGACGTGAAGTAATTTATTTAATAGTATTGATTAGCAACAGTAACAGTGTTGTTTTAATTGGTAAATTTAAAAGTTAAAATCAAAATCTTTTCATTCTTATCGATTATTTAAGTAGAACAGGGATGAAGTCCAAATATTTGCTCTAATAAGGACACGGTGTCCAAGATGGACATTGTATAGTGACCAGATCGGACATCCGCTATTTAACCATTAATGGTCATATCATACAATTGTACCTTTACAAATAATTCGGACGTTTTTCGGTTTTCGTTGTTTTGTCTTTTTTCTGTTTGCAAATGATTTTAATGTTAAAGCGTTAAATGTTTTGGTCCGTTTCTGTCACAATTAACTTGGGTCAATTACAATAGGTATTGTCTTCGTGTGATTCACCCTTGATGTCAATGTCAATTTGATGATGGGTTCAATATTAGCTATTATGCTTCTCAATAATGTATATAGTGCGTTAAGTTTGGCATGACCGTTTGACCTTTAATTTGAATATTCAAACGGTTATACTAATTGTGTAATTTATGACTTATATAAAGGTGATGTAAGGATTGATGATAGTTATACTGGCCCCAATTTCACAATCATTCATTAGCTAAAATTTTCCTGAACTTAAATCTTGCAAAATTTCAAATCTTTATAATTTTGTCTATTTAAAAGATAATGAGGAATTTAATGTGTCATTTTTAAAATCACTTCCAGATTAAAATACAGTTGACTCTCGTTATCTCGAACTCGACGGGGAAATGCAAAAAGTTCGACTTATCCGGAGTTCGAGATAACCGATGTTAAAAACGGCAACAAAAGGGAAGTAACTCGTACATGCCTACCGGAAGTCGCTTCCGGTTTTATCTTGTCAAACTGTTTGTCATCGGCATTGACATTTTAAGATGCAATGATAAATGATTCAATTATGTATTTTGTCTTATAAGATTAACTTTAATTACTCAAATCTGTCAATAACTGATTGCGCTATTGTTATTAGCCGACAAATAGTGAAGTCCGCTTTGGTCTCCATACCAGTTTCGCTTTGTGTACTTTAATCACCCCAAACTTCCGGTTGTATTGAGTAATGTTCACATCACACGCTTTCGGCAGCCATGTTCAGCTTGGCAGTAATTATAACACCTGCTAATCTCCTTGATGGTTTAATTGCTTATGCAAGGGATAATAATTAAGGGCTTAAGGAAATTGGGAGGTCAGTGCAATGTTGTAATTTTAAAATCAACACGAGGCCGACAGTCAAATATTTTATTTATGTCGGAATGTGTTTTTTCTACCAAAAATCTGTAGGCGTTGACAAATTTGATTTTCCAAAATTTTTTGTTCGAGTTAACAAATTTAATTTTCCTAAATTTTTTGTTCGAGTTAACGAGTGTAATTTTCTTAGGATTTTCATTCAAGGGGACGAAAATATTGTTCGACATATCCGATAATTCGAGATATCCGAGTTCGAGATAACCGGAGTGATTTTGGTTTAATAAAGAACAACTCTGTTCGGACTTTTAAAAAAAGTTCGAGATATCCGGTAGTTCGAGATATCCCAGTTCGAGATAACGAGATTCAACTGTATTTGCATTCAGTTATGACAAAAATATTCACCAGTAACTCAAAAAGAGATTAAAAAAAATTGATAAATTTAAGTTAAGGAAAATCTTAGTTGAGGAATGATTGTGAAACTGGGGCCTGGTATGGTCATGCTGTGTTAACTGAATCACACAGTCTATTAACCCAATTTAATATTCAAATGAAAGGTGAAACGGCCATGTCTATTACTGATGTTGATTCATGATTTCCTGATACAAGATCGATGCCTAGCCCAAATGACGTCATTATGAAATTCATCATTTGACATAACGCACGGCAGCTTCTTTTTGTCGTCTAATCGAGGACAGTGGGCAATTTATACTGCAATTGTACTAAATTATAACTAAAAGAGACGTTTGCAAGTCTTTCTGGATATATTTGGATGTATATACGCCAACATTTGGATGTGTCTTAGAAAGGAGAGGTTTTTTTCTATTGTTGAGCTTTTCATTAGGAATGTTGTGTTAGTTTTTTTTTTGTTAATTTATTGAGCTAAGAGGCCACTACAAAAATAGTTACGATACCTAAAACGAATTAAAGTTTGGGTAGGGGGGTTTTGAATATTACACTTGGAAAAAATCATCATCCAATATGATCAATTACACTCATGGTTTATATATATATATACTACTATAAATATCCCTTTTCTTCAAATCATTTGAACATACATATTTGCTATGAGTAATCTAAAAATTGGATCATTAAACTGTAGAGGATTATATTCATATTACTTAAAAAGAAAAGATTTATTTGATAGATGTAGGAAAAATTACGACATCTCATTTTTAATAGATACACATTCTACTGAAGACATGGAAAATTATTGAAAAACTGAGTGGGGACATGAAGTAAAGTTTTGCTCTTATGCCAGCAACAGTCGCGGTGTCGCAATATTATTCCGTAATTCTTTCAAATTTGACATTCTTGACCAAATTAAAGATCCTAATGGAAATTTTCTTATTCTAAATGTTTTAACTCAGAATAAAAAAATAACTCTTATAGCTGTACATATGGACCAAACACAGACAAACTAGAATTTTTCAATAAATTGATTGCGAACATTAATGTCATTGGCAATAGTTCAATTGTTATTGGTGGCGATTTTAATGTACCCTTAAATTATGATCTTGATACATTGAACTACAGCAAAAGAAACAATCCCAAGTCACAATAAAAAATCTTTGAAATGATGTCTGAATTCGATTTACTTGATGTTTGGAGAGAGCTTTATCCTTATATTAGAAGATACACTTGGCGAGGTCCAAGAGATAAAAAAACAAAAATTAAGTAGACTAGACTACTTCTTAGTCTCAGCAGATTTACAACAATTTTTAATTGATGCCGAAATTGATATTGCTTACAAATCTGACCACTCTCCTGTTAACATCACTTTGAAATTTACAAATAATGAAAAGGGTCGCGGAACGTGGAAATTTAATAATGGTCTACTCTATGATAAGGAATACATAAATATCGCACGGAACTGCATTCATCGTACATGTAATGACTATCTTTGTAATGGGGGGGGGGGGGGGGGGCTGACAATGATGAACTCATATATTCAATAAATGACAAATTATTGTGGGAAATGATCAAATTAAATTTAAGAGGTCAGACCATTTCATACTCCTCACAAAAAAAGAAAAAAGTATTGAAAAAGAAAAACATATAGAAAATAAATTAAAATATTTATACTCTAAAGAACCAGAAGTGTCAAGGGATGAAATAGAAAAAAAATGAAAAAGAGCTTAGTGATGTTAGGGAGGAAAAAATAAGGGGTTTAATCATGAGAGCAAAAGCAAAATGGTTAGTTGAAGGGGACAAAAGTACAAAATATTTTTGTAATTTGGAAAAAAGAAACTTTGTAGAAAAAAACTATGTCAGAATTAATACTAGATGATAGTAATGAAATAACTGATCAAACTGATATCATAAATGCTCAAAAAGATTTTTACAAAAACTTATATACGTCACTAAATGTTTCATATGAAGATAAAGAGAAACTATTTTTTGATAAGGAAAATGCTTTTTTAAATTTATTGGACTCTGACACTTCTGATTCAATAGAAGGTATACTTACAATTTCGGAATGCGCTCAAGTCTTATCAAAAATGAAAAATGGAAAATCTCCTGGCTTAGATGGATTTACACCAGAATTTTACAATTTTTTTTAGAATGAAGTCAACGAGTATGTCGTGAATGTACTAAATTATGGATATATACTCACGGGAAATTCTCGGTCACTCAAAGACAAGGTGTAATAACATGCATACCAAAAGAAGGAAATTCAATTTTTATTTAACAAATTGGCGACCAATCTCGCTTTTAAATGTTGATTATAAAATTGCCTCTTCAGTTATAGCAAATCGAATTAAAAAAACTTTAGACCCCATAATCTCTAAAACACAAACAGGATTTATTAAGAATCGTTTTATTGGAGAAACTACACATTTGGTACATGATATTATTGAAAAAACTGAAGAAGAGAATATTCGTGGAATTCTTTTTCTCCTTGACTTTGAAAAGGCATTTAATTCTTTTGAGTGGTCATTTATTGAAAAATCTCTTTTGTTTTTTTGGATACGGTTATTCTATTATCAGATGGTTTAAAACCTTTTATAATAACATCTCAAGCAATGGCTTCTGCTCAAATTTTTTCAAAGTTCAAAGAGGTGTCAGGCAAGGAGACCCTTTATCGCCATATTTATTTATAATATTTGTTGAACTCTTGAGTGCGGCTATTAAACAGAATCCAAATATCAATGGGATCAACATTAATGATTCTGAATATTTGATTGGCCAATACGCGGACGATACCAATCTCACTTTAGCAGATGACGAGAAATCACTGAATTCAGCAATAGAACTAATAGGCGACTTTGGCGACTGTTCTGGCTTAAGAGCAAACTTTGATCAAACTGAGGTAATCTGGATTTGGGCCAAGAGGGGATGTGGTGAAGAATTAAACACAAATAAAAAACTAAAATGGAATCACACCGGAAAATTTAAGCTGCTTGGTATAAAATTTAACTTACAGTTAGATATGTGTTATATTGAAAATTATACTGAAAAACTAAAATCCTTCAAAAATATTTTGTCAAATTGGTCATATCGAAATCTTTCTTTGATGGGGAAAGTCACTGTTATTAAAGCAGTAGCTTTACCTGTATTCATCCAAATTTTTTTCAACACTTCCTGATCCCCCAAAAGGTATTTTACAGAAATTCAAAGTTGTATATTTAATTTCATTTGGAATGGAAAAAAGGACAAAGTTAAAAGAACAATAATGTATAATGATCATGCATACGGAGGACTTCGTGTTCCTCACATCGAATCATTCTGTCGAGCGCTAAAATTTTCATGGATTAAGAAACTGATTGATCCGCTTTTTGTATCTGGCTGGAAAATTTTGTTTTTAGACAACCTTGAAAAATATGGGGAGAATAATATTTTATTTTTGTGTGAAGAAGGAATAAAAGAATGTTCATTATCTTTTAGCACTTTTTGGAAGGACGTGTTTCAAAGTTTGGCAAAACTTAATAACATAACTCAAACCTCATCACATCCCCAACTGACATATTATCCCAACCTCTTTGGTACAATCCACTTATTAAAGTCGACAACAAGATAGTTATATATAAAGAAATGTTAGATAATGGTATATTTTTCATAAATGACATAATAGATGAACACGGTGTTCTCTTGAACTGTAAGGATTGCAGTGAAAAATATCATTTTCATATTAACCCTCTGAAATATATTAGCTTATTACATGCAATTTCAAAACAATGGAAATCATTACTGCGAAATCTCCCCCATGAAAGGCAAGTGACAAATGAGAATATCGAGTTACTAAAAAAGAATGAAAAAGTTACAAGAACTATTTACAAGAAGCTTATTGAAACAGTGATGGAAACTCAAAGTAAAGTTCAGGAGTCTTTTAATAAAAAACTAAATCTGGAAATAAATGAAAAAAAAAAATGGATAGAAATATACGCCTCACCTTTCAAAATAACTGATGATACAAAACTGCAGTCCTTACAGTTTAAGATAAACCATAATATAATATTTACAAACTCAAAAACTTTATAGATGTAAGTTAATTGATACAGAGCTATGCACCTTCTGTTCTGAAACTAGAGAATCTCTAATACACTTATTTTATGAATGTTATATGGTAAGAACAGGTTGGTATCGCTTTCTGGATGATTTAAACGTCAAAGAAAATATCAAAATTGACAAAAAAGCCGTTTATTTCATTTTCGGTATAATATATTTTACAAAGTGAGATAGTAAATCTGCTTTCTTCTCATTAAACGATATATATATATATATATATATATATATATATATATATATATATATATATGTAAATTCAGAGATACGATGCCAAACTATGAAGGTGCATTACAGCTGATCAAAACCTATAGGAATATCGAATTATCCTCTACATTTATGTATAGCCTCAGAAAAACAGAAATTATAAAAAATCGGGATTTGATGACATTTCTTTTTAATTAATCTGTTTCATGTGTATTAATTTATGTGCTTATATCAATGTGTAAAATGTAGACGAATGTAGTATTTGGATGATAAATAAAAAAATACAAATACCAAACTGGATATGAAACCTAATATCAAACATTTTATACCAGCCCATGTACAAACGTGTCACGGTCGGCGTAGCACGATAACCAATCCTGGTATATAATGCAAATGAAGTTAAAACCGCGAACTTCCAACAGGGGAGTAAAGACGGGTGCTCCGGAAGGGTAAGCACCCCCTGTATAGCTAGCTACGTCCGTCACATATGAAATAAAAACTGAGAACGAAAAGAACACGGCACAATGGGATGTTAATATAGCCATGGTAGTTTTGGATACAGAGGCATCATACTTTTTAACAATATTGTATTGACGGCCAATACCTTTTTAAGGACTTTAATAAGCCTAGACTTAAATATCCTTGCGTCAACAATTAATTTGTAAGACTCTTGCTTCGTTTAATGATATCTCTGTGTAAATGTTTTGTTAATTGGCTTGTCGAAGTTCGAGTTTTTGAATGCAGCATTAAACACAATAACTGGTACACCACTGTACTATAAGGTTAAACTATAGTTGGTGACTTTCGATAACATATCTAAAAAAGTTTATTAAAATAATTAAAGCTTTATTACCATCTGATTAAATTAAGTGTTTACAGTACTTACAAAAAATATACAAGTGCAAGGTATAGAGAAACAACATTGACCTGTCCGTGTAACCTTTTATTTAAATTTGCCAGTGTTCACTAATTTATCCGTTTGTCGGTGGTCAGTCTACCGGGTCTGGGTAATTAATCCCTAATTACTTATCATATGCGGGTATATTGATGGAAGCCATACCAGTGTCATTCAGAGCTATTATTATTTTAACACAGATTATATAACCATTTAACATGCGTCCATACACATTCATAGTCACAGCAGCACTGTTCAGTACTGACCTTTTTTGTTGTAATTTTAGCGACAGTTTTATTTTAGCGCTGACACTCTTATCGCCAATTGCGCTAAAATAAAACTGCCGCTAAAAAAACACGGTTTACAGTATTCACATGAGCCATATTTTTTATATGAAACTCAAGTAAGTATTGTTTAGTCTGTATCATAGGGAAATATTTCAAGATGGTCGAACTTAAGGATGATAATATTAATGTTAGGTCTATATGTCCGAGTTGGCGGAATTTGTTATATATTGACTGCGGAAACCTGAACTACCCACTGTATGAATATTTCAAATAAAAGGTCGAGCGGACAGGTCAATGATGTTTGTCTATATATGGTTACAACAATAATTTGTAAATGAAATCATAAATTTAAATATTAATACATACAAAAGGAACAAGAAACCAAACGGACCTTAGACACAGACATGGTAAAACGATAGCTATTTCAAATGATAATAAAAGCAAGCGGAATATTGGTTAACATGTAATTTTAGAAATAACTTTCATTTTTTTGTGGTTATTGGGTATAAAAAGTTTGGAAGATGAAACTCTAATGAAATTGCTATGCAATTTATGTTAGAATTATCTCTTACGATAGTTTGTTTACACGACACATTGAACGTTATTTCTTATATTTCTGCTTAGAATTTGTAAAAGGCAAATCATTCAACGATATTATATAGTGGCTTTAATAGCATTACGCTGGTTTTGTCAATTGAACAGCGCCATTCAAACTTTCAGATCACTTAGTCCCGCCTATTTTGACACCATTTCATTTAGACCCAACTTCTTTGACGTCACAATAAAGAAATCAGCTTTGAGCAGAGGTAGACAGGTCATGCTAGTTTACTGAATTGTAAACATTATTCTTTTTAACAAGTTTATGAAAGATAAAACTATTGACTGTAAATATTGATATAACAACAGATCTAACCTAATATTAACACATGCGACTAATTATAATGCGACATAATTACATCATAAGTGACATATTGACGTCACTGAAAATACACAACTCAGCGTCTGTGTGATTATGAATGAAATAAATTTGATCCACATCAAACAAACACTTAATCTTTGATTTATTAACATTGTTCTGTTACCATGGTAACTATAATAGTATAAACGAAAAAATGCTTTCTATTTTGCTGGTGTCTTCTCTGCAAAAAGTAATTTAAAAAAAAATCAGTTGAAAATTAATAAAATGGAAAGTTGAAAAGAAATATAAAGGGTATTTACAGTTGTATTTTCAATAATAAATGAACAGATGCATATCGAAGCGGCTGGAATGTAAATAATATTCACTCACAAGCATACCTATGCGTCTGAACCATAATCCCAAAAGAAAATTAAAGAAATGAAAACTGGCAAATCAAGATTAACTTCCAAAGGAATGTGAGACTGGTTGCTCCGGAAGGTTAAAAAGCCATGTGTAACTAGGTACACCCGCCACGTGCTAATCGAAATTGAGGATGATAGGGGCCTGGAATTATGGGACGTCAAATATATCTAGGATACAAATACAGAGACATCATACAAAAACTTATCATTGATAATATTGTGATGAACAGTATAAAACTCCGGCCCGTGTTTAATATAGGCTTGAAATAGTCATGTATAAAGAGTTTATTTGTAAGCAGTTTAATGTATTCATAATTGACACATAAGGACTAAAATAAAGCTTATTACAGCAACAATAACAAATGTACGTCAATAAAATTACAAAACACAGCGTCTATGTGATTATGAATGAAATAAATTTCATCTGAATGAAACAAACATTACGATTAAATAACAATTTATGTTACCATGGATACCATACGAGTAATAATGATTAATGTTATCCGGTTTAATTTTACTGGTGCCTTTTTAAAAAAAGTAATCTAACAAAAACAGTTAAAAATGAATAAAATGAAAACTTAAAAAATAATAATAAGGATATTTACAGTGTATTTAAATAACAAGAGACAAATGCATATCGAAGTGATTGATTATAGGGCTTTGTATTGCATATACTATACTAATAAAATAAATTCGATGGAGTGGTATAAATATTATCCACTAAACTCATACTGATATAATGCATATGTAAATAATAATACCAAATGGAAATAAAAAACGAAAACTGGCAAATTAAGGTAAGTACTTCAATTGATAAAGTAAGTCCAGGCGCTCCTGAATGATAAACACTTCCTATTTAGCTAGCTTCAACAGCCACGTAAAATACAATTTATGCTTAAAGGAACAAGGAACTATAGGGACGTCAAATATATCAAGGAAAAACCGATATTTTGAATAGTTGTATTACAATATTGATTAAACACATACATATCAAGAATACTGTTTATAAACTTTCTCTATGTAAATGGATATTACAAATGTACATATTGAACAGAGAATTGATGTAAATATTATATAATCATTGTCGTGGTGACAGTATTGTTGATAAATATGATAACTTTGTATCCAAATTATTTCTGAATTTTTTTGACGTCCCATAATTCAAATTTCCTTTCATTTTTATTTTGTAACAAACATGGCAGATGTAGCTAGCTAAACAGGAGGTGATTGCACTTCCGTAGCACCCGGCCTGACTTCCCCGGTAAAAGTTGACTTTTTTACTTACTTTGTCATATTCTGTTTTTACTTTGCTTTGGGATTGTAATTTGGACATGGATTTCTATGTTTATTTTGATTACTTACTTCTTTTTGAGTCATAAAAAGAATATAAAGATTTAAGTGAGGTTATATTTGTGTTATTTATCAACGTCGCATTTCAAAGTGGTATTTTGTAAATATTTAAAGATGAGTAATGTAGGAATCTATACAGAAAGTAATATTGACTGAATTGTATTAGATGTAAAGAAAATATGGACACAAAATCAATAGACATATAATATGTATATAAAATATAAATTACTAGTCCAGTTTGCGGAAAATACTCTACATTCCATACTATGGTTCAATTTGCCATGGCTTCAAAACATTGACTTTACAACAAGTTCAATTAATAGTCCAATAACATTAACCTGTCCGCTTGACCTTTAATTTTAATTATTTATAATAAACCAATGTAGTGACGCCTAGGGAACACTAGTACGCAGACACTTATGGTCTGTCCGATTGACCTTTAAATCAAATATTTATGATAAACCAATATATTAACTATAGGGAATGATAACTTTTATTATTATTTTTCCAAATATTAAACACATGTCCATAATTTGAATCAATCGTTGAGTGTTTAAGTTTTTAAGAAAAATATAAACCCGAAAAATTGGTTGCTTAAAGCGTGTGTCCGTGCAATCCTAATACTATTAATGTATTGGGTTGACTATGTTTTTTATGGATATTTCGAAAGAAATGTCAAGCAGACGGGTCAATATTGTTTGACTATAAAAACGATTTCTTATGGATAATATATATATTTGAATTTAAAAAATATTAATAGAAGTAATAAAATTAGGAAGCATTTGAATCCCTGTTTAGCTTTCAGTAATAAAACTATAAAAGACATGTCTCCTCCACAACCCTGTCCAAGAAATATGTACAAATTAAAAAAAAGATTAAATGATTTTGTGTTGAAATGGACATATAAGAACGCTATATACAGACGAAGAATGTATAATGGTACATTAATTAACGACAGATCAACGCATTACAAAACATAATGCATTCCAAAATAAACACATTACCATAACAAGCAATATATATCTAAAACCTTATGTAGTATTATGTGATAGACTGGTGAATCACATTACACATTCAAAATTAGCACCCTTGTATAATTATGTAAGTAAAAGAATACCACGGAACATTACTATTTTCTTTAGAATGTCTGGTTTTAAGCCTTTAATCATGAAACTAGAAAAATTTTTTACTTGCATATTAGACGTCTGTTTGGAAATTAGGAAAATATCACAGAACATTACGACTTCAGGAAGTACTGTCTCTTTAAGACGTTAACAAGAAATTTATAAAAGATATTTTACCTTCGCCAGAATCTTGATTGAAAAATATGTACTGGATGCTTAAATGTATTGTTCAAGTTATGATAAGTTTTAGATCAAAACCCTGAGAGGGTTAAGGTAACAACGACGATCATAATTAGTAGCTTTACAGGGCGAATCACTTTTAACCCTTCTCTAAACATTGCTAATTTTTCAAGGTACTAACAAACAGAAAAAGTTTTATTAAAAAATTGAGAATTTAAACGAAAAGTCATTTTGTTGATGAATAAGGTTTCGTGATTAAAATAGCTGTAGTGATAATATTATTTATAGCATTTCAGATAACCATGGAAACCATTATTAAAATAAATACTACAACAAAGTTCCAGTTGGTTTTTGTACCGTCATTTCTTCCATTTGCATTCCATCTTCTACTTTCTAAAACAAACAGAAAGCGAAAAAATAATAAATTACATCACTTTTACATGCGGAAATACATAACATTCCAACCAAATTTAGTCTCGAGCAAAATTTGCCGGGAGGGTATGAAAACTAGAATTCGAACATCTAAGTTTCAAAAGACAATGTAAACTGCAATGCCAAACCTACATATAATTACTTTAACAGGATGGTAGGATTTTGCTTGCAATAAAATAAATGTGAATAAAGTACGAGCATTAAATATTAACCAGCTTATACCCGAACTACTCACTTTATTATACTAGAAAATAACTGGAAAACAGTTATAATGTTGCTATCAATTGCATTGCTCGTCCAATAATTGAATTTTATGATAAACTACAGTGCAGTAATCTTCCAATAATTGAATTGTATGATCAAGTGCAGTACAGTGATCTTCCAAAAGTTGAACTTTAGATTTAAATGCAGTGCAGTGATCTTCCAATAGTTGGATTTTATAGTCAAGTGCATTGCAGTGATTTTCCAATAGTTAGATTTTAGATTCAAATGCAGCGCAGTGCTCGTCCAATAATTGAATTTTGTGATCAAATGCAGTGCAGTACTCGTGCAATAATTGGATTTTATGTTTAAGTGCATTGCAGTGATCTTCCAATAGTTGGATTTAAGATTTAAATGCAGTGTAGTGCTCGTCCAATAATTGGATTTTATGATCAAGTGCAGTGCAGTGCTCGTCCAATAATTGGATTTTATGATCAAGTGCAGTGCAGTGTTCGTCAAATAATTGAATGTTATGATCAAATGCAGTGCAGTGCTCGTCCAATAATTGGATTTTATTGTCAAGTGCATTGCGGTGATCTTTCAATAGTTGGATTTTACATTCAAATTCAGTGCAGTGCTTGTCCAATAATTGAATTCTATGATCAAGTGCATTGCAGTGATCTTCCAATGGTTGGATTTTAGATTCAAATGCAGTGCAGTGCTCGTCCAATAATTGTAATTGGATTGTATGGTCAAGTGCAGTGCAGTGATCGTTCAACAGTTGGATTGTAATATCAAGTGTGGTGCAGTGCTCGTCCAATAATTGGATTTTATGATCAAGTGCATTGCAGTGATCTTCCAATGGTTGGATTTTAGATTCAAATGCAGTGCAGTGCTCGTCCAATAATTGGATTGTATGGTCAAGTGCAGTGCAGTGATCGTTCAACAGTTGGATTGTAATATCAAGTGTGGTGCAATGCTTGTCCAATAATTGGATTTTATGATCAAGTGCATTGCAGTGATTTTCTAATAATTGGATTTTATGATCAAGTGTATTGCAGCGATCTTCAAATAGTTGGATTTTATTATCAGTTTTCTGAACACTAGTGCATGTTTCTATTTCCTTGTTTCACTTGTGTTGTGTTCATAGTTGCACATGTTATTGTCAGTTTTGCGTTTTGACTACAGATTCTAGTATCCCAATCAAAAGGCCATAACGGAAACTTACCTCTTACAATCAGAAATCCATCTTTTTGCGGCCACTCTCTGTAAGGTTGCCCTTGTGTTTCAACAATACATCTAAATCTACCTGCATCTTTTCTTGAAACGGAAGTGACCGTTAGAGATGATATTGACCAATCATTAGTCGTTGATAATTCTATTTTGTACTTCTCCACCATATTTGTTCTCAGATTATCTCCAACACTAATCATGATTCTGGTGCCTTTGTCAATTTTAGCCCATCTGACCTATACGAAAATTAGACAAAACTGCTAAATGGCAAAGACTTGGCAATGACCAATTGAAGCACATTATATAGAAAAATTATGAACAAACACAGAAATATTATCGCAGATATTTAGTTGATCAAAACACAAATACACCGGCCCATATTCAAATCGTAATCCCAAAAGCGAAGTAAAAGTAAATATTTCAACAAAAGCGAAGGAAATATTTCAAATTTTCAAAAGTTCGGTTGACAATAATAACGAGATGACAAACAACTAACATTAAGGTATAATACATGTGAATAAATATTCAAACTAGACAGCTTAAGAATTGAGTAATAGTGTTTAACGTTCTAGTCAAGAATATTCCACTTATATCGAAATGTCGCCAGCTATGGGCGAAAGTGCAGAAATTTTGCCTGTGCGTTAAGCTGATGTCATTATACACTAGGGTTCTTTATCGTTCAAGGTCTAACATGACATGGGACCTCATTTATTTTAAGTTCCTATCCGAAAGAACTGTGGCTTTTATTTCGTAATGCCGAGTGCTTGGCGAAAGACAGTACTGAACTATCCACTTTCAAGTCTTATATCAGACCCGGTCGGGGTTCGAACCCTCGACCTCCCACTAACAGAACAAGCACTCTACCAACTGAGCTACCGCAATTTAATGTATTTCAATATTTTTTCCCACATATCAAAGGGTATATGTTGTAGTAATTTGTTAATATGACACAATCCAAAAATGGTAGACTGGTTCCATTTTCCTCATTTTTTCACAAAGGCGGCAAATCCATTGGATGACAGAATTATAAAGTCTTTCCTAGAAAAATAAAATAATATGTCTTCAATAAGTAATATTTGCATCACAATTACCATACCTTCGAGTTGGGTGTTAAATCTTTAACGTTACAATACAATCTACCATCATCATATTCTTCTGCCGTTTGGTTTGTTATTTCTCCTTGTATTGTTGGCCATCCTTAAGTAAACAGAATAAAACTTCAACCATTACATATACATGTTATACCCTTAAATAAACATGTTTTATTTTTACTCATACACGTAATTCTATAAAAAAAACCCTGTTGTATTTTTTAATCAAAACAAACATATCAATCTATGTCCAAATCACAGTGACAAATTTCGTTCAATCAAAGAAGTGAACTCGTATGCTCCGAAAGGGTAAGAGGATAACAACTCCTGTTTAACAAGTTACAACCGTTACGTGTGTAATCAAAATTGAGAATAAAAAAGACATGGAACTATGGGACGTCAAATATACCCAAAAAAAGTTAAAGACCATATCGTTATTCATATTTTACGTAAATCATATCATTTCATATTCACACTTCTCATAATTTTATTAAGGAGATTTACTTTCATAACATCATTTGAAACAAGAATCGAATAAGAACAAAATACAGATAGATTTTACATTATCCAGTTTTGGAATTTTTATTTTAAATTTTGCAATGGTCCCTGGCGTTTTTGTTGAGGTTATATATATATATACACCCTGGGTGATTTGAATACAGAGACATCATAACGAACACAATAATTTGGAAATTTCGTCAATTTCAGTTACCTATATCGGTTCTCAGTTGCTTTCAATAAAATCGAATTATAGTGTACACGTGGTCTTCGAAATGGTTTTATAAATTTTATAACTTTCATCCGATGTTATGTGTGGGATGAATTGCTGACGACATTGTCAAGGCATTTCGATACGTACTGTATTAAACGGCGAGTTCTGAAATGGCGATTGAGTGAGTGGGTGAGTAATAATGTTTCACGTGCCAGTCAAGAATATTTGACTTATATCGAGACGTCGCCAGTTATAAACTAAGGTGCAAAAATTTTGCCTGTGCGTTGCGCTGATGACATTATACAGCAGGGTTCTTTATCGTGTCACGCTGCCGTGACACGGGGTCTCGTTGATTTTAAGTTCCCATTCGAGTTTTGAAATGGTGGAAGAATACCAAAAACACTGACCTATTGAAAGCGAGCGGGCGTACGTTTAAGAATGCCTCAGGTGAGATTCAAACCTAAGCTGTTAGAGACATTGCAATGCAATGGTCGACACAATTCATTAAACTATTATTTAAAACTGGGCAATCAAGATAATCAGCGAATCTGATGGATGGCCCACGAATAAAGGTTTTAACTTAAGGGATCATTTCTTAATTCAAATGCGTTTGTTTAAATACCATTTGCAAAGGTTTTGAGTTATGCCATGGACAAAATGTAAGTATAAAAAGTAAAAGAGGACAATTACGCTTAAAATGCAAGGCAAAGTTGTGGTTCTTGTGCATTACACTCCTCATGGGGTTCTATCTACCTTCAAAATTTTATGTTAAAACCTCTTAAAGATTTTGAGGGACGCTCTAGACAAATTTTATGATGGACGGATACACAGACAGATTGACAAACCGGCAACTTTGCGCTCTCCCTTTGGGAAGCATAACAAACATTTATGCAGCGTCGGTTAAACTTGGTTTCTTAAAGAATATGTATTGCCACAAAACACTTAAACGCAAAATGCATGCAGAAAAACGCAATACTAGATCGAACTTTTTTTTATTATATTTTGGTTTTTGTATTGATTCTGACCTTTAACCTTTAGGAATCCGTCTGATTGTGACCAATCTCTAGAGTTTATACCACGTGTTTGGACTATACACCTGTAAGCACCAGTGTCAGTTTTTGTTGCGTTTTGTACCAGCAAGGTCGAGGTCGCTATGTCGCCATTTGTAGACATCGATGTTTTGTATTTTCCTGACGTCACCATCATATTATTACCAATACTAAGGACCGATGGTGCAGCATTTTTGTTAATTCTCACCCACTGAACCTGGTAAATAAAAGTGTAAATAGTTGGGTAAAATACCCTGAAATATATCTGAAGAGCCAGAGACCCGTAACATATATTCTTTAAATTGGAACTCTTCTATAATAAAGTATCTCGGTCACTTACACCCAGACTCTGACTCGTTTTTGTTAGCTCAGTGTTAAACTTTCGACAGGCCTGTGCTGTATGTGTAATCATATGATTTCCTTTTACATTTTTTCCCAATTATACAGGGAAACTAGCTTTATAATCACGCATTCTGTATATTGCATTCTCTAAACACAAACATACCGGTCCATATCATAATCAAACTTACAGCTTTGAGAAATTAAAAATTAAGTTTAACACCCGTACAAAGGAGAGCTGGTGCACCAAAAGGGAAAGTCTAATCTGATTTCTTAGCTACATCTGTCACTTGTGGAATTAAAATTAAAAAACGAAAAGACCATGTAACTATGGAACGTCAAATTTATCCAGTTTAATTTTGGATACGCAGACACCATGTCTTTTTAGGATATTATGATGACGGTCATAAAACTTTTAAGGGTCTTGAAAAGTGTAGCATTGCCTTACCTTGCAATAACACCCTGCGCCATTTTTAAGACTAGTTATGAGTTATTGCGACTTCGACAAAATTGATTCTTATGATATGCATTATGCAAAGTAAAACTTACAGAGTCTACTGTCAGGGCCAGTCTATTTGTGACAGTAAAGTTACGCTTTTTTCCATAGAAAACCAAATAAATTTTAATAAAAAACGATAATATCCATTTACTTGTAACTAGTCATAACAGGAAATCTGTATGCGCATCCGTGATTACCATAGAACATTTCTACACAGAGCAAAACGATGCCTGCTATAGGGATTTAACATGCTGAAAAAAAACAGGCAAATGGCAGACCATGTTGCGCATATGACGTAAAACGTTACCAAGTACATCACTTCCGGTGTAAGCATCGTAATTTTCGTCTTGTAAAATCCCAGCAGTGCCAACATTTTCCTTTCTACAGAAATGCTTTATGACAATCGCGGATGCGCATACATATTTTTTAGCTATGACAAGTCACAAGTAATTGAATAATATCAATCGATAATTTAATATTTAGATTTGTTTGATTTTCCATTGAAAATTTAAGCATATCTTCACTCTCACAAACAGACTAGCTCTGACACTTTATTTCTCATTCTATCAAATTGTCACCTTATGGACCACACCTTTTGTATTTGTAAATGTTAAATATTTACTTACCGAAGATTGTGAAGCTGCCATGTCTTGTATCTCACAATTTATACGGGCAGTTCTGTTCTCAAGAACGGATGTATTTCTTATCCCACCATAAATTCTCGGTAACACTGAAAAATAAAATAATCTAATACTGTCAAACCTGTGTTAAAAACCACCCCTATACAAGAATACCCGTTTTTAAACGCCAATAAAATTTTATCCCACTTGCTCTCTCGTCATGTTACTTGAACCTGTATATAAGGGCCTTCTGATTTTTTAGGCCAATACAATTCTATCTCAATTACTCTTTATTAACGATATTCAAACCTGTATATAAGGACTACCTGCCCATAAAGACCATTTTGCTGGTTCCCTTTGATTCCCTTTATAGACAGGTTTGATTGTAAGCCAAGGTAACTACATGTAGTTTAAACTTATTATAATTTAATTCATTGTGTAGTTTCAACACATGGCAGACATACTATTAGTTGTAATACGCCATTACTTACAAACTGAGTATTTAGTTTCTCATCAGTTAAGAACCAATTCGCAGTTTGTAGATTGCTCTCCTCGTATGTGATTGTGTCTTGCCATGACTTGGAGTTCTTTTGTTCAAACACTCGGCATTTAGAAATTAAAGTTACGGGGACCTTCGGGAGAGAGAGAGAGAGAGAGAGAGAGAGAGAGAGAGAGTTTTACCCTAGTCAAGAATATTTTTACGAGATCTTGTCATCTTATGGCGAGATTATAATATAATTAAAATGCTCTGTACGCCCAGGGCAATACGGTTCTTTAGCGTCGAACTTATGTGGCGCAGGGCATCGAGTGTTAAGCTTTTTCAGAGAGAGAGAGAGAGAGAGAGCATATAATTTATAATCAGAAACGTGTCTTTTAAAATCATTATTTGTATGAAACTTATTGAACATCCCTTCGTACCGCATTCTGAATGGTTAGTAGAGAGAGAGAGAGAGAGAGAGGAGAGAGAGGGGGGAGACATACCGTTTATAATCAGAAACGCTTCTTTTTGGGGCCATTTTTTGTATTCTATTTCTTGGGTCCTCAATATACATCTGTATCTCCCAGCATCCCTTCTGGTCGCGTTCTTAATGGTTAGTAGCGATACGCCCCTGTTATTGTTCAAGGTCAGGTTCACTTTGTATCGCCCGCCCTCAGTTGGTGTCGTGAAATTCCCAACACTAATCAATAGAGGGTTTGTACTGCTTATTTTAATCCATTTCACCTTAGAAAAAAAGAAAGGAAATGTATTTTTTCTTAGAAAAGTGTTTCACGTCACATCAGTAAAATCGCAGTATTTTTTTTTTTTTTTTTTTTTTTTTTTTTTTTTTTTTTTTTTTTTTCATTTTTTTAAATAAATCATTTAATACATTTACTTACTTATGGTAAGGTGACACATTTTTACATGTAATTTAAGGCGCTCATTGGCCAAGAGGTATAAAGCGCTAGCTGACGGAACTTAGTGCGACTTAATTTGAATCCTACTAAGGCAAGCCTACTTGTCAGTTCAATTGTCAAAGTTTGGTGCTTTTCTCTGCGTACTGTGGTAACCTCCAAGACCATAGTGTGGGTTCAAACCATAAAATACACTCTCTAGCGTGTAGGCTTAACAGTACTCAGCTCATCAAGGTAGATGTCTCGTGATTGAAAAGTCGTTGGTTTGAACCAAAGATGGACAGCATGACTTACCCCTGACGCTGGTTAATTTGATAATATACATATATCACGTTATATGCACACGTTGTTTTGTTTGAATCTTACCTCTGAATTGTAGCCTGGTACAACCCTAATGTTACAGCCGAATCGGGCGTCCTTGAACTCTGATACTGTGACATTTCTAATAATACCCTCGATTGAAGGTCTAATCTGTTGGCCACTAGCTGCAAATACAAGATACATTATTGCGTATATTCCCATAAAGTTGAGTTGAGTAATGGTGTTTAACGCCCCAGTCAAGATTATTTCACTTATATCGAGACGTTGCCAGCTATAGACGAAGGTGAAAAAAATTTGCCTGTGCGTTGCGCTGATGGCTATTATACAACAGGGTTCTTTAGCAAAAGAACAGTCATTACCATTTTCAAGTTTTGGTTCATGAGACCCGGCCAGGGATCGAACCTACGACCTCCCACTTACGGAGCAAGCATTCTACCAACTGAGCTTCCGCAGTGGTTATATATTCCCATTGAGCCCCAATCTTACTGTAATGACAACGCTAGACGTGTCCAACATTGCCCGTGTTTAAGAGTCTAGAATTTTTGGTATAAGTGGTTTCGATGTATTTGTCTTTTCAGTCTTGACATTTTTTGCTGTTTCAACATTGTCTGATTTGTTTTGTGTTCTTGATTGCGTTGGCTGTTTCATGTAAATATGTTATGTATCATAGCCATGTATTTAAAACTGATTATTTATAAGAATTACAGTCAAATCTGCCTTAAAGGCCACCTCTATATAAGACCACCTGCTTATAAAAGCCAGTAGAATTGTATTCCAATCGCTCTTTATTTATATTATTTGGACCTGTATTTAAAGGCCAACTGCCCATAAAGGCCACTTTTAGTTGGTGCTTTCAAATATAACAAAAAGTGAAAAATTATTTTTTTCACTAAGGACCATTTTTGCATATAGATGATAAAAATATAAATCTTTTATATCCCTGTTCCTGGTAGTGCCAGCTCGTTCTATTTCCCTGGTAAAATTAGGTGTTATATATATATATATATATATATATATATATATAATATATAATATATATATATATATATATGATTATATGATTAGTTTAGTATTTCCTTGTGTTTCATAATTATGTGTAAAATATACGAAAAATAAATACAAACTTATAATAATGTCGTATTTAATAATCATAATATTAGAAGAAAAAGAAGGAGAAGAAGAAGAAAAAGTAAATAAATAAATAAATAAATAAATCAATCAATCAATCAATCCATCCATAAATAAATATATAAATCAAATTTGATATGTAAGAATCAAATATTGAAGTTTACAGATACAAATATATGAAGTACGTAAATACCGACCGGTATTTACATCAATAACTATCGCCGGTTAAGTATTGATTCTTTTGTTACGAGGCTTCTGATTGGCTAAACGGTACCTCATTAACCGGCACATTTATGCATTATGTACATAATACATAATTATGTACATAATGCATTTATGAGATTAAAAGTGACGAAAGCTTGCCATAACGGCACGCTTCAACCACATTTAATACATAATTCCCACTATGAATACATAATTCACATTATGAAAACATAATAAAATTATTGATTGATAATTAAAAAAATACAGTAACTTGCGATAATGTACGCCGTTATCACATTTAATCCCATAAATTGCATTATGTATACATAATGCAAATTATGTATTTAATGTGGTTGAGGCATTCCATAGATACAGTTGTACATTTAATTTTGATTATCTAATTAAACAATAAATGTTTTGTAGCTCGTTTATAGTTTCATGGTAAAATTAGGTTATAAGAAATAAAGGAAACAATCAATCAATCAATCAATCAATCAATTAATCAGTCCTTTCGCCCAGCAATCTACATTTAGAAAGGAAAATAACGGGAACCTTCGGAAGAGACCTTAAAAACCGATGTCCGGTGTCACGATGTCCGGTGTCCGGTGTTCGGTGTCACGGCAGGCGTGGCACGTAAAAGAACACTCACTGCGTATTGACTTCACATATAGCTGGTGAGGTCTCGATTTAAGTAAAAATCAATTCAATTAATTTATTATAACCCTCTATCATAAAGCCATATAGTAAATTGTTATAGATGTGGTTCAAAGAAAAAATGATACAGTCATACATGACGGCATTAATATGACGCTCCCTTCTATTATTTTTGAAACAAAAAAAAAAAAAAAAACAAAAAAAAAAAACCCGCAAAATTAATAAAGATATTTGAACTTAACTTTTAATTTCAGATTTAAACTTTATTTTATGATATATCTATATATATGTGTGTGTGTGTGTGTGTGTGTGGTGTGTGTGTGTGTGTAATTTTTGAGAACGTCAAAGAGCCCTAATTTTCCGTCCATTTTTCTCTCCTTTATTTTTCTTTATCCTAAGGTTATCAACAATAGTCATTTTATACGTTTTCAGTTTGTGAGCACCGACCTTGGTATTTAATAGGGTCTATGACCATTTCATTACAAACATTTTAGTTTGAAAAAGTGCGACAAATTCTCTATACTTTCAATGGTCATTTCATAACAAACATTTTTATACTTCCTATCACGTGACCACTAATTACTTCCTATATGTAGCTATCGAGTGATAATTCATACACACATACAATGTACAAACATGTTTTGTTTTATGTGCATGTATATTACAATGTTTCATTACACCTGACTTGATACAACACGGCATACATTTACAAAGTACAACTTTTACATATCCTTCCTACACCGTACAGACCTGTCGAAAGTTTAAATTAGTGCTAATTCGGCAGCTCTTTCGGACCTTGTACAATCAAAAACAAACATACTAATCCATGTCTGAATCACAATCCAGAAGCAAAGTAAAAACTTTGGAACTGACAAATTAGGTAAGACACGTAAACCGGGTGAGCCGAAAGGGTAAGCACCTCCTGTTTAGCTAGCTACACCCGCCACGAGTGTAATCAAAATTTTGTGAAAGGAACATGGAACTATGGGACGTCAAATATATACAGGGCAATCCCGGACACAGACACATCTAACTTATCAACAATACTGTGGTGACGGCCATAAAACTTTTTTGAGGGCCCTGATAAGCCTAACAACATGCAAGTTATTTTGGTAACATGCTATCATTATTCCCTGTAGCTGCAGACTAAAAACTTACGAAAACCACTGTTTTATAAATCTGTGTGTATATATAGAAAATGTCATTTTTATATTTATATAACAGAATCAAATATATCAATGTCTTTAAATGATAAAGTTACCACTAACATAATGTACCAATTATTGTATGATATATGTATATGTAATATTATAGGAAGCTTGTGCAAATGTCAAGTCGACTTGTGACAATATTTCACAATATCAGTTCAATACCCTTTTATTATATAGCAAAAAAAAAAAAAATAAAAAAATCGATTACTCCCGTCAAGGAGGGGCAATATTTCACAATATCAGTTCAATAACCCTTTAAAGCAAAATAAATTCCGTTTACTCCCATCAAATATTTCATCTAAAATACCATTTTGTCGTACAATACTATAAATTATATGGTTTGTAACCGTGTGAGGCGGCAGCCGAACCCAATATGTTTTCTACTAACCCTGTATCATTCCGTACCGGACACTTACAAACCATGCAACTTTTTTACGCTACCGACGACCCAGCGCTATTTAAAAAAGTTTTTTAAAAATGCTACCGATATCGATGAAAGAAGTGAAAAAATAATTATCTGGCTGCAATAAAATACTGCCTTGACAACAAAGTAAAACGGATACTAAAACTCAGCATATTTACGAGGTCTAGCAGTCTTTCCTTTGGCTTTCAATGTTTCAATATAATACTTTCATGCGTTTAAACTTACTATATATCTTCAGCAGACGTTTCCACAAACCATTAATTTACGGTCGCCATTTTGATTGACGTTTACGTTAGAGACAGGGGGCGTAACTCCAATCGACCCGGTATGAGCCTCGCTGACCCAGTATTTTTGCGGCTATGTACGGAGTGATACTGGGTTGTTCATGTGATTTGATTTAGCCAATCATTTCCATAGATTTTAGTCAAAAGTAGGGTAAATAAATATTACAGAAGCTTTGCAAATGGATATAAGAACTACCAGAATATGACAAAAACACAGCGATGACGTCGACAACAATCGAATGACGTCATAAACGACAGTGTCATGTGACAAAACGTGCAGTATGAAAAAAACATGTTTGGGAAACCTCGGACTAGAACAAAGTTAGCGTGCAAATATCGATATTTTGGGATTTATCGTATAACTTTTATGCGAAGCATATATATATATATATATATATATATATATATATATATATATATATATATATATATATATATATATAATATATATATATACTAGTAGTGTATGTAATATATTGTAATTAGTCATGTCAATGAAATAAAATATTTAAATTTATTTATATTTAACATCTAACTGAATTACGCGCGCTAGTGCTAGAGAGGTCAATGGTTATATTCACATTTCGCAATTTTTGAAAATTATTTTTGTTTTTGAATCCTGAAATTAATTTAAAACACTACCGTGTACGACATGCGATTCCAATTGGTGGAACAGGCAATCAATGACGTCACGGGTATAGGCGTAAGCAACAGAGGAGTTGGGCCACATTAGCAAATGTAATTATAGTCCTATAACAGCCAATCAATGACTTCACTGGTATAGGCGTAGGAAGAGGTGAGTGTGGCCACATAAGCAGATGTAATTATAGCCCTATTACTTTATTTTGTCTCAAACAGTGTTAAGTACAATCTAACATCATAAATGTTAGTATTTGTACAGAGTAGATGACCAGAAAACATGTAGTCTGCTTGTCCCTACATTTTAGAGCATGTTTGACCATGCTTTACAAGGTGAAAGGTAAAACAAGACAAGATGTTTGCGAGCAATACATTTTTGAGGGAGGGGTGTTGTAAACATAATCTTTAACACGCTTTACATTTTTTATATTTACATATATATTTGATTGTATTAAACTCTGAAGTTATAGGTCTATAATTGATTTACTAATGTGACGTCACTCATACGTTGCTTACGCCTATATCCGTGACGTCAATCATTGGCTATCCTAGCGCTTGGAATCGCATGTAGAAAACGAGTTTCAAATTTATCTTTCAGGATTCAAAAACAATTTTTTCTCAAAAAATGTAAAATGTCTTCTAGCGTTTGTTAGTTTGCTATGCACGGCAATAGAACTTTTAGCACTACAAACACCATTTTTTTAAACAGTTCAATGGTTTAATAATTGTATCGCTTTGCTACAAATATTTGTTTTTCATATCAGAAATAGTAAGGAAGGGCGGGGTTGTGAAAATAATCTTAAAGGTTTAATCAGTTTAAAATTGTTCTTATGTTTTTATCAATCCCAACAAATTTAAAATTCGCTTTATTCATTTAAAATGATCTCTGAATACATGCTCGACAGGTGTGTACTGTGCTTATGTTTTACTTTGATCACATACAGTATATTTGTTAAAAGTTTAACACATTAAGCTAACTAATTAATGCCGTATCGGCAGCTCATCTCGTACTCTTATTAGATATATATCGGCACTTTTTGAACAGCTCGAATCCACCGAATCCTTTTCACTATGTACACATGTGTGCTACTGAATCGTTGTAATTTTTGTGAATAGAATATTGTTTAAACTGAACTAAAATAGAATACCGGTAGTATGAATGGAAAGACAAACACATCTAACGGCAATGCAATTGACGTATCGCCGGCCACGCCCACTATGTTCCGACACTGGCCGCCATCACGGTACCAAAGCAGCGTCACGGCAACTAGTGTCAGTGACGTCAAAAAACCGCATAATTCAGGCCGAGTTTTCATTCTTTTTGCATGTAATTCAAGAATGTCGTCCTTTGTCGGAACATCGTGGGCGTGGCCGACGATCCATCAATTATAACGTGCAAAAGCGTAATTTTACGGGATACTGATTAACACTGCCAACAGTCAAGTTCAGATCCAATAGTGACCTTCAACAAGTGACTGCGGACATATATTTTAATATTAGTATGGTTAGAAAACAAAAACAATCCACAAACATGCATTTGTAAATGCAACTATAATGTGCATAAATGCTTTATCTGTTTCTGTTGTTTAATATAAAATCTCCGTGAATATGAGTCGGAAATTCAAAACAGCTGTAATTTTTATGGGATCCTAAATTTCAGCAACCACCTGGTACAAATTGCTTTTCTATAATCTTTTTCTTTCTTACTATTTCTTCTTTTTTCTTTTTTCTTTCATTTTACCTCATTCATTCTTTTTTCTATTTATAAAACAGGAAACATGTCATACTACTTTTTCTCGTTTTAAATTATTTTTAAAAAAGAATTAACATTTTCAAAAACCATGGTCAGATCCAATTTGGGGGGTCAAACTTCTGACCTTCAATTTCAACTACATAGATTATTAAACTCTATATCATTATTACCAGCAGTGTAAATCATTATTTATAGTGAACTAGATAAGATGGTCTATTTACTATATTAAACGTATATTGTTTGATAAATTAGAATTAATATTAGTACCATGATTAATGATGAAGCACAGAAATAAAGGAAGCCATTTAATAAATGAGAAAATAAGATGAGGCTCGCTTAAGCGGGTTGGTCTAGATTCGGAAAATATCAATAAGTTAAATTTTATGAAAAGATTACGAGGTCTTTTTTGGAGGGGTTAGTTTTGTTTTTGTTTTTATTATTATTATTATTATTATTTTTTCTTTGTCTACGCTTATTATTATAAATTAGATATAAATAAAACAAATATGAATACGAAATAAATAAGATATAAATGAATAAATAAATAAATAAATAAATAAATAAATGTTTCGATTTCAAAACTATCAATGAACTGATATATGATTCTTTCATGTGTTATATGACTTAACCTATGTGTCGACGATGTCCGTATTATTAATTCGACACATATGCAACAACATCGACGTGTCTGTTTGACCCTTTATCCAAATATATGTTAAGAACACAAGTGCTTTTTTCGTCGATGTCATGAAAAACAAATATGTATTGTTCATGCATTAATCATGAATCCTTACACGCTCCATGTATTGGGTGGAACATCAAAAATGACAATTCGCGATGGAAGGTAATGAAAACAGGTCAATGTTGTCTGCCAATAAAATTCCGGACAAGATAGATCAAATTGAAGGTCAGACTAATATAGGAGGAAAAGTCAGAGTTCACTGAAGGAAGTCGATGAAAGTGACCAGCTGTGTTAATTTCAAAGTTTCCGATATTCTTAATTTATTTCATCAATACAGAAATTAATACAATAGGTACACATTATTAATTTAGAACAATTCGTTTTAGAATTAATTGCACACGTGGCGGGTTTATCTAGCTAAACAGAAGGTGCTAACCCTTCCGAAGCACCTAGCCTCACTTCCCTGGTGGAAGTTCATATGTCTACCTGAGTTTTCAGTTCCAAAGTTTTTACTTTGCTTCGGGATAGCGATTTGGACATGGATTAGTATGTTTGTTATTGATTGCATACTGGTCTAGTAAATTTATTAAAAATAGGGTCAATCCTCAAATTGCAACAGAAAATATTTTTCATGTAATTGTTTTCAGGAAAGGTATTTTTATTCATCATTTCTTTCAATTTCAATTCAGTGAAATATGACTTTTTCCCATTTAAGTAATAAATACTATTTTCTATAGGCAGAAAACTGTAATGTAAGCTTACCTTTCACACAGAAATTATCAAAAACTTTAAACATTGAAGAAATGTGCAAATAGTATTCGATCACTTTGTAGAAACTTTCTTTTTGTCATTAAGCCGTATATTTTCAAAACATTCCTTCTTGAGGAATTTTTATAAACTTTTCATCGACAAGTTAGTTTCAGATTCTTTTAATAATTTTCAAAATATTGTCTATCTTATAACCTTCAAGAAAACATACGGTGAACAGCATGATAAATTTTAGGTGCCATGTGAAGCATGACTATATGGTATGATGTAACAGTTTTAAAAACATTCTGTTGAATTTAAATGTTCGTCTATTTAAAACAACGAAATTTCCTTTTCTAATTATTTTTAAGAAAAACATTCAATTAATTGTATATTTAACAGTACAAAAATCATTGAAATTGACATAGGAATAAACTTGAAGGAATATTTTACAAATATACCATTTTATATGCAATAGAGAAAGATTTTACAGTGACCGAATACTTTTTGCAAATCTTTGTACATACAATAAATATAAAACCCTATTCAAGAATATGATATTGAATCACAACATCTTTTTGTCACATAAAGTGTGTTAAATTAATTCACATAGTACTATCCTTATTGTACATAGTGATATCTGACATCTATTGTTATATACATTTTTGAATGTATTTAATGGTATTAGACCCTCACAAAATATCCTTAAACTATTAGAGGTCAATTTCTAATCACGTGACATGAAACACTTAAATTTGTTTGCAAAAATTCACATTGTTTTAAACAGGTGTCAACATTGCCATGGGATATTGCTTTGTTCACCTCCTTGCAACGGAAACGGAAACTTACGGAAACTGCCAAGTGCACCGTAATCCTACTTCTGCCGTATATCCTTCTATTTTGATTGAAAGCACCCAAATATCCTGACCTGAATTATTTCAAGTCGCCATTCCACGTTGTCCGTAAGGCAAAATGCTTTTTTGTGTAATATAGTAAATAATGCCCTTGGTTGAGGGACAAATGTAAGATTGTCTCGCCTTTGGGAACTTAATCTCGCCTATCAGCTCGTGAGATAATGTTTCCTCGGGGAAACAGGCTTTCACATTTACCTCAACCAAGGACACTATTTATATACTAGTAATGTTTCTGAAAGTTGCTATTACATAGTAAGTTTACAGTGCAGACTTGCGAGTGAGGTCATATTATTGACCTGAATGTGAGAATAAAATCACTGGAAGGAACTCTAAAAATAGATATAAGAAAACAAAGGAAACAGTAGACACCACCGATTTGTCTAACTTGGATTTAACAACAGCAATGATATTAGTCTATACCAGTATTATCCAGAGAGATGGATTTTTGCTGTAATCTTTAGCGTCTTGGAATCCATGCTATTTCATCTGCATTTATCAACTTTCTGTTCCATACTTAAGAAGACAATGCGAAATAATACACGAGACAGTCTTTAGATATAGAGTCAATATTCATAGCTCCAAACAAAACTAAATATTGTACCCTGGATTCAATGTCTCATAAATACTTGTTCTTTTCACTCAATTTTGAGGTGCTTAGCCTTCCGGAGCATTTGGACTCACTTCATTAGTAAAAGTTCATGTGTTAGCTTGAAAATTATATTATGCCTCTGAATCGTGAGTTGGACACAGAATTGTATGTTTGTTTTGAATTCAATACAGTATGTGCCGGGATTTTGAAGATACATTATGTCAGGAGGTACAATTACCAAGAACACAGAAAACAAGAGTTGAATATTTATAAATAATGTGCTGAACGTTCCAAAATTGAAAATTTCCTTTCTTTTAAGCTACATGTGGCAGTTGAAGAAAAAAAGCAACGAACGTTATCATTGATGACTAAAAAATGAAAAAATGACCAACATACTGGACGAATTTTGCTTTGTCTTGACTGCGTTTGTAAAAACTATTCATCATATTTTATTTAACCACAATATTTACAAATTATTTTAAATTACTAGGCTCTGTCATATATGTGGATTACCCATAAATGCTGCATCAATAAATACAAGCTTTGTAGTTTTACAAAACAATGACATAAAGAGGTATCATTTGTGAAAAAAAGTACGCAACTTTCGGTACTTATGTTTTTAAAACGACAGAGACACAGTATGGTTTTCGCTTCACACATTTCATGTACAAGCAAATAACACTTGATATGTGTGGCTAACTTGAGTCGCGTACCTTTCTAAATCACTCAGTTTCAACATCCTGGTAAAAATCAATTGCTTATTTTAAATTTGACAACTTCTTAAGTATTTCCTTGCTTTTTACGATTGCTATTTAGACATGTACTGGTGTATTGTTGTTTTTAATATAAAAATTATGTTACTTAATGCATAGGATAATAAAATTAAGCTAATCGACATAGATCTCTCTCTCTCTCTCTCTCTCTCTCTCTCTCTCTCTCTCTCTCTCTCTCTCTCTGTTTATTTTTGGAAATATTACGGTAGAAAAATTTATAGTTTACACTTACAGAACAAAATTTTTCGTATACCTGTATGTACGCGCGCGTGTGTGTGTACGCATCGAATATCACATATTAAAGCAAATCGCACTTGATGGTTGTGGGAAGCTAGAGTCGCTTACCTTTCTGGATCACACTGCTTCATTTACCTGTTTTAAACTAAATTGACAGTTTTTAGTGTAAGTTCTGCATTTGGGATTGCTTATTATGAACTAGCATGTTTGCATTTGATTAACACTACATATTATACCAGTTTTGATTTTACAGCACTAGAATAGCACGGAATACAATTCCTCATCAGTAGTGTTTGGACTACAAACATGAAATATAATTAAAAAAATACACTTACCTAATGCAATGAATACTATAATTATACCAATCGACATACTTCTTTTAAAATTATAAACTCCAGATTCCGAAATCAAATATTCAACTCTTTTTATATTGTACTAAAGAATATGTCCACACCTTCAATATATGACTGTAAGTCTTTTCCCGGACCTCCTTTATTTATATTAAAAACCTTTTAATTGATGTGTTATAGTAGCTATAAGATATTAATACTATCGACACATTTCAGTTTTTCTTCCTTCAGGCAATTACTCTCATCAAATAAAAATGAAAAACAATGATTAACTGAAATATAGCCATCACAGGATCGGTGTGTGTGTGTGTGTGTGTGTGTGTGTTTCAGGCATTTTTCGAAACATTTATTATTGATACCAACTATGCTAATAAAACATATGCCTATTTATGTATTTTCGAAAGATTTATTATTTGCATCAACAGAACAAGATACCTTTAAAACGCATGTGTGTGTGTGTGTGTGTGTGTGTGTGTGTGTGTGTTATTTTTGATACATTCATAAAAAACATCATTTTTTGAAAATAAAAATAAAAACAATGGTTAACAGAAATATATTTATTACGGGATCGGTGTGTGTGTATGTTTCAGATATTTTCGATGTGTGCTTCAGGTATTTTTCGAAACATTTATTGTTGAAACTAATCATGCTAACAGAACATGGTTTTTCATATGTTTATCTGTGTATTTTCGAAACGCAACATAACAAGATATTTTTAAAATTAGTGTGTGTGTGTGTGTGTGTGTGTGTGTGTGTGTTACAGCAATTTATTATTTACTAATGACGTTTTCCTACGCCTTAGTGTGTGTGTAATAGGGGAGATGCATAAAATAGCTTGATTGCAAATAAGTTTGTAACTGAAAGAGAAATGAGGATCACGTCACGATATATTTTTTCTAAATTTTACAAATTACCAATTATTTTCTTATAATTACATGTACACCCAATCTTGACTACTCTCCTGGCGGGCGAAGCTAGTTTTTAAAGAGATGCTTACCCTTCCAAAGCACCCGGCCTCACTTCTCTGGTGAAATTTTACCTAACTTGTTAAATTCAAAGTTTTAACTTTGATTCTGGATTGTGATTCGAACATTGATTAGTATGTTTTGACTTTGGGGATTATGATTTGTGCATGCGTAGGTATGTTTGTAAAAATAGACCCATGATGTTCGATCGCTTACGGATCGCAGCGCCTCTAACCGCCTAAGTAAAAATCGGGCACTTCAGTTTTCCTCAACATTCATGAAATGACCGCCTCTTTATAAGTGAACAAATTTTGGCCGGGGCGTAAATCATATTAAAAAATGTACAATTGTGTATGATTTATTTCAGACAATGACATGCATACAGTGAAACGCAATAGAAGATGTAAATGTCCATGTTGAGTTTGTGTAACCCATTGTTTGTACCAAATGAACCCATGGTCATTGTTAAACACATTATTTCATAAAACACATTATTTCCTAAAACACATTATTTCATAAAACATATTAAATATAATGTGATAGTTTTCTAAGAATATTATTAAATTACAAATCAAAAGAGGAAAAACAATTTTTTTGTGGTTGGAAATTAATGTTAATGAGTTATTATTATTCTTGTTGGTTATTTTTGAGTCAAAGTGTTTTGTTTTTAAGAATTTACTCAATGGTTCGAGTTCACTTAACGTGAAGGTCAAGTGTTCAACACATATATTGTGTCAGTTTTAATTTTGGATATTTTTTTGTAAAAATGGACTCATGGTTTTCGAGTGGGAGCTTACGGATCACGTCGCCTCTTACCACCTAGGTACAAATCGGGCACTTCAGTTTTCTCCAACATTCATGACCTTTCTGCCTCATCATTAGTGAACAAATTTTGGCCGGGGTGTAAATCACATTAAAAATGTAGGTTTGTGTTTGATTTATTTCGGCACAATGACATGCATACAGTGAAACGCAATAGAAGTTGTGAATCTTGTTTGAATTCGTGTCACTTAATGTTTGTACCAAATGAACTCATAGTCATCGTTAAACACATTATTTCTTAAAACGCATTATTTCATAAAATGACTTCCGAGTAAATATAATGTTATAGTTTTCTAAGAATATTATTAAATCACCAATCACAAGCAGATAAACAATTTTTTGTTGTTGGAAGTTGATGTTAATTAGTGCCGTCCTCACAGTATTTTTGATAAGTTTAATTCCCCTGTTTCCAGGGTTGCCCTGGATATATTTGACGTCCCATATTTCCATGTTCCTTTCACACAATTTTGATTACACACGTGGCGGGAGTAGCTAGCTAAACAGGAGGCGCTTACCCTTCCGGAGCACCTGGTCTCCCTGATAGAAGTTTACGTGTCTAACCTAACTTGTCAGTTCCAATGTTTTCACTTTGCTTCTGGATTGTGCTTCGGACATGGATAAGTATGTTTGTTTTTGATTATTATATTTATGTTGGCCATTTTGCGTCACAGTGTTATGTTTTTAGAATTTTATTCAATCGTTCGAGTTTTTGCATCAGCTGTACTTTGTCTCGGGTTATGAAAAGGTTTCTTATACCGAATCCAATTTTAAGCAATCCCCTCGCTCATATTTGTAAGCAATGTTGTATTTTTTGTTGTTGAAAAATGGGTCAAAATAATTTATAATTGAGTTTGTAACAGCTTAATTCACATCAATGCAAAGCGTTTTTTATTTTTCACTTTTTTTATAAATGGTTATAGAATCTTATATGTCGATGTAAAGAAAAAACAGTGAGTGAGGAGTAAATGTTATTTTTTTCCCAAAAGTCAACTTAGGATCAGGTTGTCCCGCAGACATGATTTTCTTGGGCCTAAAAAATATTCAACGACAAAAAGGCTTCTTTTAGATTAAACACTAGTCTAAGATTTATTCATTATATTACACAACTAATACGGTATGGTAGAGTTTGTCCAAAGTTACAAAGAAGTAAACTTCGAAAGAAAGTATTAATGTAAGGAATCTTGCAAGCCCAGGCTTACGAGGACCATCACAAACTTAGGGCTGTCATCAAAATATTGTTAATAGGTAGGATGTTATCATGTTCAAGATTTCCCTTGATATTTGGCATCTCATAGTTCCATATTCCTTTCACTAAATTCTGATTACACACGTGGCGGATGCAGCTATTAGCTTAAAAGATGTTTACTCTTCTTAATAGCCCTGCCTCACTTCACGTGAAGGTCACGTATTCAACTTTATGTGTCAGTTTTACTTTTGGATTTCTATTTGGTCATTGATACGTATGTTTGTAGAAGTTCACATGTTTACTTAAGGTGCAAGGTTTTTTTTTCTATTAGATTTTTATTTGGACATAGCTAATTATGTTTGTTTTTGATTATATACCAATATATTCGAATTTATTTGAAAGTTTATTTATTAATGATTGTTTAGTGGTCGTATATTAACTATTTCGAGATAATGGCACAAAAACGTGATGACTTTAATTTTAAAAAGAACCTAATTCTTTTATAAAAGTCATCAACATATTGTAGATAGGTAATAGTGTATCTGTGTAAAAAATGCTGGATATTTTTGACATCTTGTAGTTCCATATCCCTTTCATTCTTAATTCTGATTCCACACCTGGCAAAAGAAGCCGGTTACACATGTTTTACATTGCAGCCTTTCTTCTTTAGTGGATAATAAAGTGCTTTACTTGCCAAGTTTTGAAAATCTTTGCTTTGAGTTTGGAATTTCCATTTTTTGTAAATGTACCAGTATATCCCTGTTTTCAGATTGATAAATAAAAAAAAGATATTAAGCGACAGATGTAAACCACACCTAATACGGAAATAACACAAGTAAGAATTAATAACAACTAATTGTTTCAGTAAAATAAAGGCGGTATTTCTTGAATAAAAGAAACTAAGCACAACTTTGACAAATACCAAAATTAGGAAAAAATCAGAAAAAATAACACTAAATGGCAAAATACTAGCTACCTTGTCTACTTATTTTAACCGAGTGTAGAACTACTTTCATGTGCTGATTTTTAATGCATTCTTTTAATGAAAATTCAAAATCAGCACATGACACTGCTTTATAGTTGATAAATTATATTTTGTAAACTTAATTTTTGGGTATCCAGTTTAATTTGATAATGAGAGTCCTAAAATGGAGACTTATTGATAATCAATTGAAATACGTGTTTTAGATTTGATAACAACGCGGAAGTTTATATCTTTAAAATGACATTATATACATGCTCTTATAAATGTATGTATGGAAAATTTTCGAGTAGAAAAAGCTAAGATTATGTTATATTTTATTTAAAAGAATAAAACTTGATATTATGCAAATGAAAATTTACTCACGGTTGACATACACATATATTTAAAGATATACGAGTCGCAATTGAGACACAGAATATGTTGGTGTAGCTAGCTAATCAGGAGGTGCTTACCCTTCCGGAACATCCGGCCTCACTTCTCTGGTGGAAGTTCATGAGTATAACCTAACTTTCAGTTCCAAAGTTTTAACTTTGCTTTTGGATTGTGATTCGGATATGGATTTGTATGTTTGTTTCTGATTAGTCCCAGATATAAACCGTATTTAAGGGAGTTGTCAAGGCTTCAGGCCTATACATTTTACTTCCTACTGTATAGAGGCGACGGATATTTGAGCGAAAATTAAAAAAAGCTGCTAGTAGACCTTTGAGCGACTACTTTAGTGGACATTAGAGCTACAATGTTTTATATTTCCTGTATTTTATGATTGACATTTGAGCGGTCACCTGTTTTCTTAGATACATTCAACCTCATACATTCAGATCAGGAGTATCAACGTGATTGCTCGTCAGGATCAAGGGCAGAGAGAATTTCATAGAATTTTAACAGAAATATGCAAATGGTTAATCGATCGCCATAGATTAACACGTACCCTGTTATTAAAATAGCAGGCTAGAACAGATATGTGAATTTACTTTAAGCTTTATCCTGTAATTACCAGTTTTATTAAATCTCAAGCTAGACTTTTAATGTATTTTATAGATTATAATTTAATGCTTTCAAAAGTGTTATAGCATGGCTAACAGAAGACGATAAGAAAATATGTTGCTTAAATGTCTACAATATATTTGGAATTTCGCTCAAATAGGTACAAATTATGTCGCTCATGTATTCATTACTTTGGCGTCTAAACGTCCGAATTGTTTTGTCTTATGCTTTCGCTCAAATGTCCAACGACGCTGTAAAGTACATTATCTTCATCTTTAATTGGAGGACATGACCGAATGGTATTGTCTGGCCTTTCAAAGTCAAAGGTTGTGGTTCGAACGTTACTCCGGACTACTCAATATGTTAATATTCTTTCGGACGAGACTCAATACCGAGGCTCCTGTCTCAATGCACGCTAAAGACGCCTAAAGAGATTGAAACAGACTGAACATAAGTAAGTAATGTAAGTAGGTATGTAAGTAAGTACTCAAGTAATTTTTATCATTTTACTATTTTTTATATTTAATGTGATCAATAGTTGTTAAAGTGGTAAATCCAAAGAATAAGTATGATTTAAACGCATGTTTACATATATTTTGTGGATATTTTTTTTAATTGCAATTGCTTTTTTGTATTAAAAAAAATCTTGTTGTCAGTAAAAATGACTCCGGGACATTTTGACCCATAGCAAAAACGGCCTATGAAAATCTCGGCCTATAACAAAGTTGCCCTATTACCAAATCGGCCCGTAGTGTAATGTAATTTAAAACATGCGTTCATCCAGATATTTCTTTTGGGTGATTTTTCATTTATAATTCAATAAATAAAAATAATTTCTCCAAATTTTATAATTAAATGCACACGGTACAGACTCTAGGTTCATTATTATACAAGAAAATACATGATGTCATTAAAAGTATTTTATTTAAATTTTCATTATAAATCTGGTCACTATTATTAAACACTAGTAAATAATTTGGTCTTGCTAAATAACAATAATGTATTATAATAACAAAATTATCTACTATGTGTAAAATATTAGATTATATTTTAACGATTTTGTATAGGTCGATTTTGTTATGAGCCGATATTGTCATAGGCTTATTTTGTAATGGTCGAAATAATCCGTAGTAAAATGTGGACTGATTATTTATCAATTCAAGCATTCCTTATATTGGATCTTAATAATTTTCGCCAACAACTACCGCATTCCATCTATGTATGTGACTGTTAAATAAAATAAATTTAAGAAATGAGATAAATTTCCAATGTCTTTATGAACTTGCAAAGTATTTGGTTTTATAGAAAAATAAGACATCCCATTATACCTTGCAAGTTCATAAAGACATTGGAAGTTAGCTTTTTATGGAAAAATTTGAGACAACCTATTATACTTTGCAAGTTCATAAAGACATTGGAGATTTGCCTTATTTCTTATATTTACAATATTTATAAACTTAATCTTTTGTCGCCTTACATTTTCAGTGCTAATTTGAAAACAACTTTAAAATACAAAGTTGGTAATCTTCTCATAAAAATGGGTCGGCTCCCGTCAGTCAACGAGAGCATTTGGCATCTGACGTCATGATGGAGCGCGTGGAGCAATGTCTTTATGAAATTGCAAAGTATAGTCGATGTCAAATAGTTTATTGAAGGAAAAATATTGCAACTGTAAAAATATGGAAAAAAAAAATATGAAAATACTTAAAAAGAAAAAAATTAGGTTTGGTAAAGGAAATGATAGAATAAAATAAAACGTTTAAGGTTACTAGAGCTTTTGATTAATGTCTTTGTGACACATAATACTGTACTTGTTTTTCAGAACTCATTTGCGTTCATTTCATAGGACTTTCTACAAAAAAGAAACGTGCTTACAAATAAAACGTATATTACACACGTTACGGATGTAGCTGGTTAAACAGGAGGTGCTTACCCTTCTGGAGCACCCTGCCTTATTTTCCTAATGGAAGTCCACGTTTCTAACATGACTTGTCAGTTACAAAGTTTTTACTAGTACTTTGTATTTTGATTCGGACATGAATTTGTATGTTATTTTTTATTAAATCGTGGATATTACAAGATTAGGCTTAGCAGGTACATTAAAAATTATTTGTCTTATTTTGTATTTCAGGCTAATATTTACACTTTGACAATTGATTTCAGGTGTCGCTAGCTAAACAGAAGGCGCTTAATATCCTAACGGAGCACCCAAATTTACTTCCCTGTTGGACGTTCACGTGTTTTACTTAATTTGTGAGTGTTCATAGTTTGATGTGAGAATGCCATTTTGGCAGTGATTTCTATTTTTTAAACAAGAAACAAAGATGAATTTAGAAAAAAAATATTTTTAGTTTTTACGAATAAAGGGCACCTGAATTAACCCATCATTCCATTTGGGAATCAAAATATAGTTTAAATGTATAACATTCTTTCAATTCTAGTGTATGTTGGAAGACGCATATGTGCTTATATTTACACGTGGTTGATATAACTATCCTAACATGAGAGACTTATTCTTTTGTGGCAAAAAAGTACCCATCATTTAGTTGTCTAATCTAGAAAAAAACATTCTTGGATATGATCACATCATAATCTGAAAATCAAAGAAACATTTTCCATGTATACAACTGGCAAATTAAACTAACCAACTATAACCAGAGCAGTAAAACCGAATGATCCGGGAAGATAAGCATCTCATGTCACTAATTCGTATATACATATACCACTATGGTAGCCTAGGCGGCATATTGCTCGCTTTGTAGGTGGTAGTTCGTGGGATAAAACCCGGACTGGATCTGACTAAAGACTTGAAAATAGATAATTTAACACTCGGCAATACGAAACGAAAACTATGTTTTTTTAATGATAGAGACCCCTGCTGTATATTGCAACACACAGACGCAATTTTTGTACCTTCGCCTAAAACTGGCGAAGTCTCGATATAAGTGAATTATTCTTGACTATGACGTTACACAATATTACACACCTCAAAACATATATACATGTACCATTTGGAAATATTATTTGAATGTGTTATAATCTATCCAGGCTTGATATGTAATAATATGCAATAAACACATGTACAGATATAAAATGGAAAACAAATACAACACCGTCACCGCCTTATTATATAAAAAATATTTATTAATGTGTGTTAATACATCAGTATACATCTTAATTTTCTACAGGAAATCATCTGAAATAATGCAAAACAATTCCTCAAAATTTGTACTATTAAGAAGAAATTAAATGTAAATGTTGTGAGAAAACAGTGCATGCCCATCCGAAATATAATGTTATTTAAAAATCTCTGGTAACGCATAGTCATAGCACAATGTGTGATTTAACCTCTACAGAAAGTAAGAGCAACTGCTTCTAGAACCAGACGGAGTTGATCTTGAGAGTCAATTTATGTCATACTAGTATGTTTATTTTATACTGGAAAATGTGTCCTAAATCCAGCGAAATAATAGGGGTGAAAACATATTATTCCGTTTCTATCTACATATAATGATTTTTTAATCCTTTGGTAACGCATAATCATAGCACAATCCGTAAATTTAACCTCTATAAAAAGCAACACAACTGTTTCTTGTAACAGACGAAGTTTATCTTAAGTGCCAATTAATGTCATACTAGGATGATTATTTTTTTACTGGAGAAAGTGTCTGTAGTCTAGCAAAATAATACCGCAGGCGAAAGTGTCTGTAATCTAGCATAATTAAACAGCGCATACCAATCCACAATATAATGATATTTAATTATAGTACAATACTTTATTTAGCCTCTATAGAATGTTACAACAACTGCTTCTAGTAGCAGCGGTTGCTGATCTTGAAGGTAAAAACGTATTTCCTCTGGATGTGCCACTACTACAGCCATCCTGTGTAATAGCCCGCTCTCTTTCAATATCTGCAATACCTCTTTCAATAATGTCTACTTCGTTGCTGTAATATATAATAGGGATATAATAGATCTGTAACAGAAATGAAGTTTTGTAATACATGATATAACGTTTCTCAATTCTCTGGCCAATAGTAACATCACTGTTTGTTGCAGGTGTAGTAGTGGTAGCTTTACTTACTTCATGGAATGAGAACTGATTATCTCCACATGCTTCTTCATTTTGAAAAATACACTTTCCAATCAAGTTTTCAGGAGCAAATACAATGCACCACATTAGCAAAGTTGTAAAAGTTTCATTGTTTAATAGACGCCAATTTCGAAAGTCTGTTAGTTTTTGAAGAGTAGCCGTTTTTGAAATCATTACTTTTTCAATACAATGGAGATAAAACATTAAGCGCGCTACAGCACAATTCGGTACATAAACAATTGTTTCGGTTGTTCTATATCCAATTACGTCTATGTCTGCTACTGACGCCATTGTGTCCTGTGTGCAGTGTACTCGCCAAAATACTACGAAATTAACTTAAAACCAACACCCTACCGAAGTCAACTGATTCGATTCCACGAATATCATGCAATATTCATATAGCTGTGTTGTAGATTTGTTTAAATATTAATAGATCAAGGTTATCAACAAGGAAGACATTTTACTGATAAAACTAATCAATCAGACAGAGTTTTAAGATATACTAAGGATTTAATCTATCGATTTTTAAAAAAAAATTAATATCGTTATCTAAATTTATCAGTCTTGGCCGCCTTTTTCTTCTGATACTTATTTTCTACACGTGTTGGGTGTGACTAGCTAAACAAGAGGTCCTTACCCTTCCGGAGTATTCGGCCTTACTTCCCTGGTAGTAGTTCACGTGGGCAACACAATTTACCTGTTTGTACCTTGAATATGTTTCTACCTGTGACATGGAACACCCAGCCTCACTCATTGATGAAAGATTATGTGTTTACTTTGGTTTTTAGATTGTGATTTAAAAATGAATTAATACGTTTGGTTGTTTGTTTCTTTTATTATACACACAGTGTAATGGGATCATTATAATTGTCAAAGTCATTAACAACTTTCACTAGCGTTACATGTTCAGGAAACAACTTTGATAAGATTCTAACAAAACTTAAAAATCTGAAGAAAACCTTCCGGCTTAACATACGAATATAAGCAATATCCCTAGGTAAGAATAACTTTTTCCATATATGTAAATACCTGACATTTTGGTGACCTTAACTACCTGACTCGCTGTATAATAGAAAACATCTAATACTGAGGCGTAAACCCACTCATTAGACAATAAGTTTGTATTATTGTCAGAAATATACTATAATAAGTTAAAATTTGAAATTTCTCAAAAACTAAGGTATACTCCTTCATGCAAAGTATTTTGCTAGCTTTATTTGGTAAAATATATTTTGGTCCTTTGGGTAAGTTTTCAACATCTTCAAAAAATGTTGGTTTCATAATTTTGGTCCAAGCACTACTGATGAGGAATTGTATTCCGAAACGGCCGTCTAGTGCTGTAAAAATTAAAACTGGTAAATATGGAATTGTTAAACTTTCGGAATAAATTTTATTTTAAGTGTATTGCTGTATAGTGCAGCAAGTTTGACCTGACCGTTTGACCTCTAATTTGAATATTCAGACACGCCCATTGTGAAGTAAAGGGGTTATATTATGTTCATTTGTAACGATAGATGATAGTAATACTATAGTCCGATCACTTATTCAGTGATAAAAACCGATGAGGTTTAAAAACGATCGTGGATTACTTACCTCAAATTTCATTAATATTATATGTAGATCTATTATTTTTATAACATATGTTTAAAAAATTTGATTAAATTTCTTATATTAAGTAAAAAAATCAAATAAAACACGTTTTTATCAGACACGCATCTGATCATGAATTCAGACGATGTGTATTACGTAGTAAAATGCATTATCGCAAAAAACTACATCGTATGAGACAAAAATCTCGGCTTTGTTGCATGAGGTTGAAGATTTTGTAGTTTTAAAACATTAAATTTTAAAATTGTGTCGTTCTAGACCAAACATTTGTAATAAATAATTATAATTCAATATTTTGATGTTTGTGCTATTTGGCTTTTGTCTATTTATAATCAAGTCAATGGGTTAGTCCATGACGTATACTAGTTAGGAATAGAAACACCTGTATGAACCCGTATCGAGTGAATACGTATAAGCCAATCAGAACCTAATTATGAATGGCTTACAAAAATGAAACTGTCGAATATGCCATATCAAAATATCAGTGGGATAGCAACTATCTTTCAATTAATTGCTAAATTTTGACTCCCAAAAAACTCAAAAACTACAGTCATTATTTTAAAATTTAAACATGCAAATGGAAAAATGTAATTTTTAAATACTTATCTTTAAAACGAGACTGCAAACGAACAAGTATTAATTTCTCGACAAACTTTTATAGAAAAAGTTTATTAAAATTTATCCATACAAATTAAAAAAAAAATGAAAAAAACTGAGAATATTTGAAAAAAAATCAAAATATGTTCTTATAACACATGTGAAATGTCAAGTCTACTGAAGTTATATTAAGTGAGATATCTAAGTTTGAATTACATTACCCATTTATACATGTTTTTCATCACTGAAAATGTGATCGGACTATAGGCCCAATCATTCCTTAGCTAAGATTCTCCTTTATGAAACCTGCTACCGTACTTAAATCACACAGTTTGTTTGCTCGATCTAATACTAGCATGTGAATTAAAGGTCAAACATCCAGATCAAACTGAGTGTTCTGTATATCTTACCACCTATAATTCGTCAGTGTTATTTATTAAGCATGGGTTAGTCTATTGTGCATTATTCGGTATTAATATAATTTTGACTTTTCATAAGGAATATTTATATTAGAGGGTCCACCCAATATATGGGTAGTGTTAAGATCCAAGTTAATGCATACACAGTGTTCAGTTGTACTCTATTACGTGAGGTGCTTACCCTTCAGGAACATCCGGCCTCACTTCCCTGGTGGAAGTTCATGTGTATAACCTAACTTTCAGTTCCAAAGTGTTAACTTTGCTTTTGGATTGTGATTCGAATATGGGTTTGTATGTTTGTTTTTGATTAGTCCCAGATATAAACCGTATTTAAGGGAGTTGTCAAGGCTTCAGGCCTATACATTTTACTTTCTATTGTAAAAAGACCAAGGGCATTTGAGCGAAAATTAAAAAAGCTGCTAGTAGACCTTTGAGCGACTACTTTAGTGGACATTGGAGCTACACATTTTTTATATTTACTGTATTTTATGATTGACATTTGAGCGTCACCTGTTTTTTTTTAGATACATTCAACCTCATACATTCAGATCAAGAGTATCAACGTGACTGCTCCAGTCATGATCAAAGGCTGAGAGAGAAAAAGCTGAATATTTCATAGAATTTTAACAGAATTATGCAAATGGTTGATCGATCGCCTTAGATTTACACGTACCCTGGGATTTAAATAGCAGGCTAGAACAGATATGCGAATTTACTTTAAGCTTTATCCTGTAAATTACCAGTTTTATTAAATCTCAAGCTAGACTTTTAATGGATTTTATAGATTCTAATTTAATGCTTTTCAAAAGTGTTATAGTATGGCTAACAGAAGACGATAAGAAAATATGTTGCTCAAATGTCTACAATATATTTGG
Organism: Anadara kagoshimensis; assembly: GCA_021292105.1. Taxonomy (NCBI): domain Eukaryota; kingdom Metazoa; phylum Mollusca; class Bivalvia; order Arcoida; family Arcidae; genus Anadara; species Anadara kagoshimensis. Next base: position 19,160,110 of record CM037866.1, read on the forward strand.
AATTTCGCTCAAATAGGTACAAATTATGTCGCTCAAGTATTCATTATTTTGGCGTCTAAACCTCCGAATTGTTTTGTCTTATGCTTTGGCTCAAATGTCCAACGACGCTGTAAAGTACATTATCTTCTCCTTTAATTGGAGGACATGACCGAATGGTATTGTCTGGCCTTTCAAAGTCAAAGGTTGTGGTTCGAACGTTACTCCGGACTACTCAATACTAGAAGATTCTTTCGGACGAGACTCAAAATCGAGGCTCCTGTCTCAATGCACGCTAAAGACACCTAAAGAGATTGAAACAGACTGAACAAAAGTAAGTAATGTAAGTAAGTATGTAAGTAAGTACTTAAGTAATTATTATCATTTTACTATTTTTTATATTTAATGTGACCAATTCTTGTTAAAGTGGTAAATCCAAAGAATAAGTATGATTTAAACGCATGTTTACATATATTTTGTGGATTTTTTTTAAATTGCAATTAGTTCTTTGTATTTGAAAAATCTTGTTGTCAGTAAAAATGGACGACTCCGGGACATTTCGACCCATAACAAAAAAGGCCTATGACAATCTCGGCCTATAACAAATTCGCATTATAACCAAATCACTAATATTCCTCCTGGGTGATTTTTCATATATAATTCAATAAATAAAAATAATTTCTACAACCTTTCACAATCAAAAACAAACATACTAAGCCATGTCCGAATCACAATCCAGAAGTAAAGTAAAAACTTTGGAACTGACAAGTTAGGTTAGACATGTGAACTTCCACCAGAGAAGTGAGGCCGGGTGCTCCTGAAGGGTTAGCACCTCCTGTTTAGCTAGCTACACCCGCCACGTGTGTAATCAAAATTGTGTGAAAGAAACATGGAACTATGAGACGTCAAATATACCAAGGGCAATCCTGAATACAGGGTACAGACTCCAGGTTCATAATTTTACAAGAAAATACATTTACCTATTTATCATGATGTCATAAAAATATATTTTATATAAATTTTTATTATGAATCTGGCCATAATTATTAAACACTAATAAAATAATTTGGTGTTGCTAAATTACAATAATGTTTTTTAATGACAAAATTATCTAGTCTGTGTAAAATATTATATTATTTAGGACGATTTTGTATAGGTCGATTTTGTTATGAGCCGATAATGTCATAGTCCTATTTTGTAATGGGTCGAAATGTCCCGTAGCAAAATGGACTGATTATTTATCAGTGCACGCATTCCTTATATTGGATCTAAATAAATTATGACATCAACTACCGCATTCCGTCTTTGTATGTGACTGTTATGTTTTCAAATAAATTTAAGAAATAAGATAAATCTCCAATGTCTTTATGAACTTGCAAAGTATTAGGTTTTATGGAAAAAATTAAGACACCCCATTATACTTTGTAAGTTCATAAAGACATTTGAAATTAGCCTTTATGGACAAATTTGAGACAGCCCATTATACTTTGCAAGTTCATAAAGACATTGGAAATTAGCCTTTTATGGAAAAATTTGAGACAGCCCATTATACTTTGCAAGTTCATAAAGACATTGGAATTTTACCTTATTTCTTATTTTTCACACAATTTTGATTACACACGTGGTGGGAGTAGCTAGCTAAACAGGAGGTGCTTACCCTTCCGGAGCACCCGGCCTCACTTCCCTGGTAGAAGTTCACGTGTCTAACCTAACTTGTCATTTCCAAAAATTTTGCTTTGCTTCTGGATTGTGATTCGGAAATGGACCGGAGTAGTACCCACGCAGCCTAACTTCCCTGTTGGAAGCTCGTGTGTTTAACCTAATTTGTGAGTATTTAAAGTTTGATTTGAGATTTGCCATTTTGGTAGTTATTAGTATGCTTGTTTTCGATTTTTATAATAGAGTACGAAGGGATTACATTTTTAGCTTTAACTTAGGAAGAGCACTTACTGAAACCTATCATTTAGTTGTCTTATCAAAAACAAATCTACCGATCATGTTCAATTTTTTCCACAAAAATCAAAGAAAATAATCAGATAACTGGCAATTTCAGTTAGGCAACTTTCACCAAGGAAAAACAATCACCTCATATCGAGCTATTAAATCACCAACTCCTATATAGCAGTACCATAGAATCAAAATATTGTGTAAATGTATAACAATTTTACAATCTCTTCAACTCTAGTATTTGAGACGACGGATATTTGCAAGCTGCTAACAAACATATTGTTTACTCAGGGATAATAAAAATTCAGGTTTACCAAGCCTATATAAAGCTTTTGGCCAACATCACAATATTGTCGATAAGAATGATTCTTCTGTATCCAAAATTACCCTGGGTATATTTGACACCCAACGTTTTTATCATTTTTATTCTAAATTTTACACGTGCCGGATATGGATATATATATCCTAACAGAAGATACTTACTTTTCTGGGACACTCTTTCTTATTTTCCTGATGGAGGTTTACATTGTTTACTTGTAACGTATGATTTCCACTTCAATAAATCCTTCATTTTGTTTTCTAATCTAGAAAAAAACATTCTGGTATATGTTTAAATAATATTTGAAAGTCAAAGCGAAAACTGAAATTGCTGGTTCATTAAATGAACCATTTCTAGCCAACTTTGACAAGAACAGTGAGACCACGTGCTCCGGATGAATAAGCACCATGTTAAGCTATCTAATCCACGAACCCGATAAAGATGTACAATTGGAAACAAGATATTGATTGAACGTGTAATAATCAATCCATAATCAATTGTGAAACGTAAGTATTGAATATAAGTACTCTTATCTCTTTTTTTACAGAATAAACATATGAAATCTTGCGAAATAATACCTCAAAATTTGTGTCATTATAAATAAAAGGTTATCAAGGCTCTCGAAAAGTTTTATGGCCACCATCAAAGTATTGTTGATAAGTTTGATGTCTCTGTGTCCAGGATTGCCTTGGATATATTTGACGTCTCATAGTTCCATGTTCCTTTCACACAATTTTGATTACACATGTGGCGGGTGTAGCTAACTAAACAGGAGGTGCTTACCATTCCGGAGCACCCGGCCTCACTTCCTTGGTGGAAGTTCACGTGTCTAACCTAACTTTTCAGTTCCAAAGTTTTTACTTTGCTTCTGGATTGTGATTCGGAAATGGTTTAGTATGTTTGTTTTTCATTATGTGAGACAACAGCACATGTCCATCCACAATATAATGCTATTTAAAAATCTATGGTCATGACTATTTATAGAACTATCTGTGATTTAGCCTTTATAAAATGTTCTGGCAAAACTTTCTTGTAACAGACGAAGTTGATCTTGAAAGTCAATTAATGTCATACTAGTATGCCTATTCAAATTTATAGGCAAGTTTTCACTAGATTACAGAGACATTCTACAGTACAAAATAGGCATACTAGTAAGCTGTTGAAATCTAGCAAAATAATACACCAAAATTTATAAAACAACTGGTAAAACTAATAAAAACAGGATCCATAATTAACCTCTATAGAATATTGCAACAACTACTTCTGGTAACAGAGGTTGTTGAGCTTGAAGGCGAAAACGTATTTATATTTGTTGTTTCATCATCAAAGTCCAAGTTTACAGCTTTTCTCATCAGGTCTATTTTATCCTGAAAGTACATCACAGGAATGTAGAAGTTATCAGTGAGAAATGACGATTTGTAAAACATTATCTTGCGTACCTCAGTACTCTGGCCACCTGACGCAGTAATTTCACAGAATGTGTTTTGACTATCTCCACATGCTTCTTCGTTCAGAAAAATGCACTTTCCAATTAACATTGGAGGACCAAAAAACTTACAGCTAATTATCAAACTTGTAACATCTTCTTCATTTAGTAGATGCCAATTTCGAAAATCCGTAATTTTCTTATATCGTTGCTCTCTTTCTGGATCCAAATCCATAACTTTTATAATACAATAGAGGTAAAACATCAACCTTGCTCTAGGATTGTTTGGTACAGTGACAGTTACTCCAATGTCTTCGATTTCATATCTGTCGCCTGCTAACGCCATTCTGTCTCGTGTACAGTGTACTCGTCAAAATACAAAGAAATTCACTTAAAACCAACACCCTACCAAAGTCCAGAAGTAATCTTATGTGTTTCAACGAATGTCATGCAATATTTATATCGTTACGTTACACAATTGCCTAAATATATATTTAGAAGAAAATGTTATCAACAAGGAAGAAAGAAATTTCATTTGTAAAACTTATCAATCAGAGTTAGAGTTTTAGGATATACTAAGGATTTAGTTTATCGATTTTAAACAATTTTAAATACCGTTATCTAAAATTGTCATACTTGTTTTTTTCTAATATTTATTTTCTACCCATGGTGAGTGTGGCTAGCTTAACAAGAGGTCCTCAGCCTTCCGGGGTATCAAGCCTTACGTCCATGGTAGGACTTCAAGTGTACAACATAATTTCACAGTATGGGGACGGAAGTTCAGTCAAACTGTACAGTTGCCGGTAGCTCCGTTTTCTGAAGCAACTAATAAAAACAGTTGAGCCAAACATATGTTGGATTATCTTAAATTATTGTTGTTATGAACTGTTCTGTGATTTTTCATATGAACATGGATCTCACTAAATAAATGTAATTAGAATTTATGCAATACGTTTATGACAATATTAAGCCTAAGACATTTATTTGTTTGTTGAACACGGTAAATCAGAGCGGAATTTTCATGAATTCGATATATAATCTTAATTTTCTTTATCTTCGTCTAGTATTTAATACCACAATGCAGACAGTTAGAGAGCTATCAATGTTAAAAAAGAATTGTGACTTGTAACAGTGTTTATATGATTGGAGAAAAACTAAAAGAAACGATTTATTAGATTGTATGCTTTTTTGTCTGTACAGATAGCTCATATTTTACTGTACAGGTAGCTCGTATTTTACTGTACAGATAGCTCGTATTGTACTGTACAGATAACTCATATTTTACTGTACAGGAAGCTAGTATTTTACTGTACAGGTAGCTCATATTTTATTGTACAGACAGCTCATGTTTTACTGATAGCTCGTATTTTACTGTACAGGTACTTTGCATTTTACTGTACAGGTAGCTCATATTTTACTGTACAGGAAGCTCGTATTTTACTGTACAGGTAGTTTGCGTTTTACTGTACAGGTAGCTCATATTTTACTGTACAGGTAGCTCATGTTTTACTGTACAGATAGCTCATATTTTACTGTACAGGTAGCTCATGTTTTACTGTACAGGTAGCTCATATTTTACTGTACAGGTAGCTCATATTTTACTGTACAGGTAGCTCATGTTTTACTGTACAGATAGCTCGTATTTTACTGTACAGGTAGCTCATATTTTACTGTACAGGTAGCTCGTATTTTACTGTACAGGTAGCTCATGTTTTACTGTACAGGTAGCTCATATTTTACTGTACAGGTAGCTCATGTTTTACTGTACAGATAGCTCGTATTTTACTGTACAGGTAGCTCATATTTTACTGTACAGGTAGCTCATATTTTACTGTACAGGTAGCTCATATTTTACTGTACAGCTCATATTTTACTGTATAGGTAGCTCATATTTTACTGTACAGATAGCTCATATTTTACTGTACAGCTCGTATTTTACTGTACAGATAGCTCATATTTTACTGTACAGCTCATATTTTACTGTATAGGTAGCTCATATTTTACTGTACAGATAGCTCATATTTTACTGTACAGGAAGCTCATATTTTACTGTACAGGTAGCTCATATTTTACTGTACAGATAGCTCGTATTTTACTGTACAGATAGCTCATATTTTACTGTACAGGTAGCTCGTATTTTACTGTACAGATAGCTCGTATTTTACTGTACAGGTAGCTCATATTTTACTGTACAGATAGCTCATATTTTACTGTACAGATAGCTCGTATTTTACTGTACAGATAGCTCGTATTTTACTGTACAGATAGCTCGTATTTTACTGTACAGGTAGCTCGTATTTTACTGTACAGATAGCTCGTATTTTACTGTACAGGTAGCTCGTATTTTACTGTACAGATAGCTCGTATTTTACTGTACAGATAGCTCGTATTTTACTGTACAGATAGCTCATATTTTACTCTACAGATAGCTCGTATTTTACTGTACAGATAGCTCATATTTTACTGTACAGGTAGCTCATATTTTACTGTACAGGTAGCTCATATTTTACTGTACAGATAGCTCGTATTTTACTGTACAGATAGCTCGTATTTTACTGTACAGATAGCTCATATTTTACTGTACAGGTAGCTCGTATTTTACTGTACAGATAGCTCGTATTTTACTGTACAGGTAGCTCGTATTTTACTGTACAGATAGCTCATATTTTACTGTACAGGTAGCTCATATTTTACTGTACAGATAGCTCGTATTTTACTGTACAGATAGCTCATATTTTACTGTACAGGTAGCTCATATTTTACTGTACAGATAGCTCGTATTTTACTGTACAGATAGCTCATATTTTACTGTACAGGTAGCTCGTATTTTACTGTACAGATAGCTCGTATTTTACTGTACAGGTAGCTCATATTTTACTGTACAGATAGCTCATATTTTACTCTACAGATAGCTCGTATTTTACTGTACAGATAGCTCGTATTTTACTGTACAGATAGCTCGTATTTTACTGTACAGGTAGCTCGTATTTTACTGTACAGATAGCTCGTATTTTACTGTACAGGTAGCTCGTATTTTACTGTACAGATAGCTCGTATTTTACTGTACAGATAGCTCGTATTTTACTGTACAGATAGCTCATATTTTACTCTACAGATAGCTCATATATTACTGTACAGGTCGTATTTTACTGTATAGGTAGCTCATATTTTACTGTATAGGTAGCTCATATTTTACTGTACAGATAGCTCATATATTACTGTACAGGTAACTCATATTTTACTGTATAGGTAGCTCATATTTTACTCTACAGATAGCTCATATTTTACTGTACAGCTCATATTTTACTGTACAGGTAGCTCATGTTTTACTGTACAGGTAGCTCATATTTTACTGTACAGATAGCTCGTATTTTACTGTACAGCTCATATTTTACTGTACAGGTAGCTCGTATTTTACTGTACAGGTAGCTCATATTTTACTGTACAGGTAGCTCGTATTTTACTGTACAGGTAGCCTATATTTTATTGTACAGATAGCTCATATTTTACTGATAGCTCGTATTTTACTGTACAGGTAACTCATATTTTACTGTATAGGTAGCTCATATTTTACTCTACAGATAGCTCATATTTTACTCTACAGATAGCTCATATATTACTGTACAGGTCGTATTTTACTGTACAGGTAGCTCATATTTTACTGTACAGGTAGCTCATGTTTTACTGTACAGGTACCTCATATTTTACTGTACAGATAGCTCGTATTTTACTGTACAGCTCATATTTTACTGTACAGGTAGCTCGTATTTTACTGTACAGGTAGCTCATATTTTACTGTACAGGTAGCTCAACAGCAGACATTCAAACTACGCTGAATGAATCGAGTATAAGGATCGCTTTCCTCTAATAGAATGATTATGTATTAATGCAACATTTTCACGAAATGTAGTATTCAAGTCTGAATATTTCATTTACATCGAGACAGTAAGTACATCGCAATGGTTATTTGTTGATGCCTTCGCAGTTTAGAGAAAACCAAGAACCATCGGCAAGCGAACTCACAAACTTTCTCTCATTATGATATATTATGAGTCAGGTCCCTCATGTAAAAGAATTTTCAAAATTTATTGCTTTACGTTTTTTTCAAATAGCAAAATAAAAAATGGATAAGACACTCATATCCCATCGGTTTAACATGTCTGTAGACCCATTCCGTGCTTTTTCTCTATCAGATTTTGCAGATTTTTTTACCATAACAATGCATTTAAGAGCACATTAGTTACAAATATTTCCTGTTGCAATTAGTTGCAAAACAAAATTGTAAATTGACTGAACTATATTTGCTTTTTGTTAACATATTTACACTTAAGATAAGTTGATGCTGAAGATCACTCGGCCTTCAAAGCCTCTGGCGATATAAGAGAGCAGTATCTAAAGTAAAAGACATTTTTCAGCTCTTAAATAGCTCCAAAAAAATTATAAAATGAAAGAAGACTGTCATTAAATTTGTTAAACCTACCCTTCAAGAGGAGAATGTTCATCATCGTCATCATCATCATCTTCGTCGTCATTATCTTCATCTTATGTTTTTGACCCCGATTCATCATCATCTTCAGAGTTAAACTGCTGACTTTGTTGGTTTGGATCTTTGCCTACCAATCCTCCTGGTTGTCGTTGTTGTGCTGCCATTTGTTGTTGCTGTGCCTTTTGTTGGTTCATCATAACTTGTTGTTGCTTTAAAACAAAAGGATAACAATTGTTTGTATATATACATTGAATTATTAAGTTTTAAATTTGACCTACCTGGACAGAGAAATTAGAACTACCTGTGCAGTATGGTCAAAGCTTCTATACAGTAAACAACTTCCAAGGTGCAAAGAAAAATCTTATTTTTAGCCATAACCATTTACAGGAGTATAGTGGTTTCTTAATACCGTGTTTTTTATGCTATACGTTGCCTTGAGGATTGTTTGCTTAAATAGAAAATATAACAAATCGGAGAATTTATGCGGTTTTTCGCGACCATTCGGGGTGTTATGTTGATTTCTCTCGTGTTCAAGTATCGTCATTGTCGAATATATGCAGATATATATATATATATATATATATATATATATATATCTATGTATATATATGATAGCAATTTCTTGAAATGATGTACAATTTTCATCGTTAAATTTCTCTGTAAAAGTCTGTTCAAGATATTACAGTATGTGCTCAATGATGGCTAAAAAGTTCTCTCCTGTTCATTTTCATTCATTTTTTTTGCTTCAGCTGAAAACAGAGCTACCGATAACTGTACAGTATAAACTTCCGTTCCCACACTGTGGTAATGTGATCATCATCATTGCTGAAGACATAAGTACAACTTTCACAAGTGACCCAAGTAAAGATTATAAATATTCAGTTTCTATATAACTTTTAACTATTTTGTCATAAATTTAAAATCTTAGTTGTATAGTTCTTTTTATATAATTGTTCATAATGAACATTATTTGTTTTTATTTTTATAGAAAAGCATTATGTTCTTATGGTATTTTAATTACTAAACGTGGTTTGGATGTAAAATTAGAAGACACACAAATCGTAGATGGATGTCCTTGACAATAAATAGTCTTATTTCCATAAAACGTCAAATATATTTAAAATTCCGTAGCCATTTTGTAATAGAATGATCTTTTGTACTTTGATTGGTTAACTTTATTTTCATTTTTATTCCATTTTAAACTCTTTAATCATCTTGCCGCGTAGTACCTTAAAGGTCCGTTACATTTAGTGATTGCAATCCATTTGTTTAATTACAAAATTGTGTTTTTCTACCCTTAACATATTTAATGGCAGTAATAATTGGTAATTTATAATAACCACATGCTGTAGATTGCAACATCTCTCTCTCTCTCTCTCTCAAGACCATTCGATACAGATGTATATTTTTATGTTAATTTATATTATACAGGATATTATAGGAGTTGTAACTATATATTGAATGTGAATAAACAATTAATTAAAAAATTAATGACAGTATCGCGGCATTTATCTTCTGTTGATACCCACTTTCACCTCCTTAAGCGAAGCAATCTAGTCTATGGCGTGAACTTCTACCCACTTTCACCCCCTAAAGCGAAGCAATCTAGTCTATTGCGTAAAATTCTACCAACTTTCACCCCCTAAAGCGAAGCAATCTAGTCTATAGCGTGAACTTCTACCCACTTTCACCCCCTAAAGCGGAGCAATCTAGTCTATGGCGTGAACTTCTACCCACTTTCATCCCCTAAAGCGATGCAATCTAGTCTATGGCGTGAATTTCCATTTATCAACTGTTCTCCAACTTCGCTGTATCTCTCACCTCCTAGGTTAGAAGATCTTAATGCGAGATACAAAATATAGGTGGCCTCATCACTTCCCTGGTGGAAGTTCACGTGTCTAACCTAACTTTTCAGTCTCAAAGTTTTTACTTTTCTTCTGAATTGTGATTCGGAAATGGATTAGTAGGTTTGTTTTTTATTATCCTGGTACTGAGGCGATCTGACCTTAAACCACCATTCTAATGCAATGATTTTGTAAACAGGATTTTGATTTGACCCCGACCGCAGTAAAATCTACCTTTTATGGTTGGAGTTATGACGTTGTATGCTTTCTAGACTACGATGTATTCCTACACGCCGGTACACGTGCTTTTGTTTACAAATCCTAATGACATAATTCATCGTTGTAAACAGTTTTTGTTCCATTTTTATATTAATATTTATTCGACATCTGTATTTCGAACAATAAAATCATTATATCTATTGATATCAGTGTCTAGGTGATAGAACCATATTTGTGGCGTAACGATTTAGGTCTACAGCGAAGCGTCTGATCTAAACAATGTTAAACTGTAGCATATGAAATTTCTATCTATTCAATTTGTTTTTGCATTATTTTTATTTGCATTAGAATAGAGATAACTATGTTTTGAACGTAAATCCCAGCAAGCGTCGCCAGGTAGAACTCATTTTCACGTTTTACGGTCGAAACGTTTTAAATATAACATAGTTATCGCCTTATGTATCAACTGTACTTCTCTAATTTTGTTAGATAGAAGGCTTTAGTATGAGATATATTTTCACTGGTACTTGGGTAACCTGAATTGACTGCCTTGATTTAAGTGAGATATTATCTAAGAATGCGGCGTAATCCGCCATTTTTCTCCTTCAAGGAGGGTTGGCGGGGAAGGCAGCGGCGTATTCCACCATTATCACCTTTTCGTCTATAATTATATGTCTCAACTCCTAAATCGAAAGACCAAAGTGTGGAATATCAGATATTGGCGATTTTTTTATAAAGCTTGGGTTTCTGAACTGACTACTTTAATTTTAGAGGAAAAAAAGTATCTTAACTTCGGCATAAACAACCATTACTTCTTCAAGATAGGCATGTCAAAAGTTTAACACTAAGCTAATAATTCGGTCGCTCTTCTCAGATCCTCTTTAGTCGAATCTTGACATCTTTTTGACAGCTTCTATGTATCTCTCGGTAGCTTTTTCGTCACCATCTACCCATAACTCGACCACCTGGTAGTCGAATCGAAAACTTAGTTTAAATATCTGCACAATTCTTTATTGTTTTTCATTTACGACCTTTGATTACTTTTGGAAGGAACAGCACCATAAAACTAATAGTCCAAGAGATCATGCACTATTAAGTTTTTTTTATTATTTTCAAAATTAAAAAAAAATCACAGGTTTTTCTACAAAGACTGTTTCTGATTGAAAAATCGGACACGAGTTGACGTGTAAGAAATTGGTTTCCGAAAACTACAGACATTTTCCCTTCACCAACATTCAGACCCTTTGGCCTCGTTCACCTGAATTTTAGTGCGTGATCTCTTGGGCATGTAGTTTGAAAACTCGTCTCTAGTATGTGGGTTGATGATTAACGCCTAAAGATCCGGTATTTCATGTGACCTTTTACAAGTTGATGCTTAATTCAAAGGCAATTTTGAGGCTTCAAGACTTAAAGCGGTAAAACACCGATACCAGCTCATATATACAGTTAGTATTGCTATACAATATACATTAACTTTAGGTATGTAAAATCATATTATCTGTAACCTCTGTAACAAGATCTTCTTTTTTTTCTTCTAAAAATGTGTGTAAATTAAAAGGTATGGCGGGTTTGATGTGATTTTGTCCTAAATGGACCGTTTTGTTTTTTGAAAAATAAAAGTCTAAATATTCTTGCACTTAATTGATATAGCAGCAGTATCTTATGTGGACTTTAAGATTTTGCCTCATACAAAGGTATATTTTACTGGTATTTTTCTTAATAAGCTCATCTTTGTGCTCTTTTGTGCTAAAAGATGAAAAATGAGGGGGTTTTCCCGTCTTTGATAATTATTTTCAAAGTGTTCTTCTCGGAAGACCAACTTTTACATTATTGTTTCTGAAAATATTTTCAAAACGCAATCATTACGAGTTTTCAAAAAAATGATCCTCTCAGGAGAAAATGGTTATTTTTTTTAAAAAATATGCAAAATTAAAACTGACCACTCCACACATAACTGATTTAATATTTTAACAAGGCTAGCTCTAACTGCTGTGGTTAGCTCAGTGAGTAGCGAAGACGCTTTGTAACCTGTAAGACGTGGGTTCAAATCCCATCAGGATATCTTTTTTATTTACTCTCCTTATTTTTTTTTATATTTTTATCTTAATAAAATATTATTGTTCAATTTTTCCTTTTTACAAATATAAGTTTTTAAAAAATGAACATTTTCTTCTTTCTAAACACACTTCTACTGGCAAATCAAGCCAGGTTATATTTTTATACAATAAATCTACACATTTATCACCCGTGAATTCTTAGTAAAGCGTGATGTAAGTTAATATTTTATTGTTCTAGTTTTTCTGTTTACTATATAAAGATGAAAAATGAAGATTATGGATGTTAAGGTTTGTTCAATATCTCGGCTCTTCAAGAAAAAACAAGTTTACAAAAACGAAGCACTTGTTTTTCATAGACCTGGTCTAATTATAGAACGCGAAATCCTCAGGTGTTTAAAAATACATCGTTATGTCATTCATCTGTTCAAGCAGGGGCAATGTAAAAAGCGCCTATCAAATCCGCCATACCTAGTTACAGTACAGACCTGTCCATATCAACTTTATTTTGTACGCGCAATCGAGTTATTTCCCTTTACAGAGAAGCTCTTTTTCGAACACTGACAATGTCTGCATACGATACACGTTTGGTAACTGGATCTCTTACGAGAAAATCTTATGCGTAAGTGAGTATTATTTTGCTTCTGAAGTAACAAAAGAAACCACAGAACCCCGAAATATACAGTTTCGTCTAAACCAAGACTTTGAGGCAAAGGAAAAAAAATTGAAGCGAAAGCCGTCACATGTTTACGGTGCTAGGCAAATTACGTACCCAAATAATTTTGCCCATTTGTGACATGGTATATTTCATGGACCATTGTGATCCTTGAGTGGGACTTCGGGGGAAAGAGGGCCAAATTTGTTCCCCTAAAAATGGTCAAAATGTATGCTAAACTGAATGCCATGGTGAATATGTTGCATTTACAAGACAAGTTACTCCAATTGGTTGCATATTGGGTTCATGAGGGGTGGAGGTGTGTAAATAGGAAAAGGTAATAACTGTCATTCTGCAATGTATGAGGATGAAATTTTGTGTGTGTAATCCTTGAGCCAAGACAATGAAGACACATAACATATATAATTATATATATAACAGGTTTTTGGATGCTCCCTCTAGGTCACCCCCATGGGTGGTACTTTTGGGGAAAGGGACAAAATCAATTATTTTTCTAAATGTGGTTAAGTTGTATCACAGATCTATAATCAATACAAATTATCTCGGTGGGTCACATTTAGGGGTAAGGAGGGGTAAGGGGGGGGGGTCGGGAAATATATGTTTTAACATGGTCATGTATCATATCAAATTGTACTTCATGGCAAATCCTATGCATTACAAGTAAATTTCTCATTCTATGGTCAAACTTGGGGTGGAGGTAGATGATATGGCAGGCCATTTTGGTCTAGTATTCTTGGGTGTAAGGCAACTAGGCTGACAATGGAGGTGGTGGGGGGAGGGAAGGGGAGTAAAAATTAAAAATTCAAATGCCATCATGCAGTATATGATATTGAAAGTCAAATGATAACAATTCTCTGCATGTAAATATTTTGGTTTTTCTTCAAAATGTCAATGGGGAGCTCGTGGATAATGCAATGGCACACTACAAACCTGCACAACTTCTATTTTAATATATACGCGGGATGACTTTTGACCTTGACATTGATTCAAGGTCATTATCTTAATAAACGTGAACTGACCAACCACACATGGGAAAGAAATTTTCCTTACCATTGGCCCTTACTGTTGGCTCATTGTCAGTATAATGTGACCAAGTGACATGTAGTGTTAATCAATGATGTTGTTCGTCAGTGAACTAGCATTATAAAAGTTGCCATCAGTGCGCACTAGAATAAGGCAGAGCACAAATGCTTGCACACATGCTGCAGTTGCATGCACCACATGAACTTGTTTGTAAAGTTGAATCCTTCAGGATTATTAAAAAATAATTCATCACGAATAGCTGAAAGATTGCTGATGTGATGTAACACCATTTACCTAGCTACCTACCTCAATACATGTGAAAAAGTTCATGTTTTTGGTGTTGAATATTTTGAAAGCAAATGTCATAGAGAATTAGTTGAGCATTACAGACCAATTGGGCCTCTTGTTACCGGAGTTAAAGCCCGTGAAAATTTAGAAAATTTGCAAATACAAGTCCCTACCATAGGTTATGACCGTAGATAAATAAATTTCAACAAACTTTTCGTTAAAGCTTAATCTAGTTCAAGTTTAATGATAGAGTAATAATATTTAAACAAGTTTAGTTCTGGAAAACTTGTAAATTTTGCAAATACAGTCCAACCTGCCTTAAAGGCCACCTCTATATAAGGGCCACCTGCTTATATATGCCAGTAGAATTGTACCCCAATTGTTCTTTATTCATATTATTTGAACCTGTATATAAAGGCCACCTGTCTACAAAGGCCATTATTACTGGTTCCCTTTGGTGGCTTTTATAGACAGGTTTGACTGTATAAGGTTTTATTTCATTTTCTGCAGTAAACATGAAAACATACCGTTACCAAGAGCAAATAAAAGAACATTGAAAGAACTTTAAAAAAAATACTGATGATGTCTGAAATTTAGATGTAAATATAGCATTCATGTGTGGCAGCCCCTATCATACCCCACTACAGGTAATTGGCGGGGTATTTTGTTTTTACATTGGCCACTTTGGGTGTATGTCTGTCCATCCATCCGTCGGCATATGGTTTCCACACAATAACTTTTGCTTTTAATCATATTTCATATACTCATTTATATAGTTAGATAAAATACAAGCCAAGTTTGATATTGAGATTTTTCCACCCAGTGGTTCTGGAGTTATGACCCTTTGAAACATTTATATATTTTCATATGCCCACATTAATAAAATACAGGGCTTATTATATTATGGCATTTACACCCTTCTGTCCACCCTCTGTACAAGGACATATTGATTGAATTTTTGGTGTGTAGCTTTCTCATGAATATTTACAGTTTGAGTTTTGTTCTGATTGGATGAATTTTGGTGGAGTTACTTTACTTGTACTTAAAATTGGCCTGTTTTCTTGTTCATTTACAAATATTGTGGAGTATCTTGCTTCTACTGAAAGCTTTTGTTGAGCCTTTGCTAACATGTGGTTTATTTTCATAATTTAGGCTGGGATAAGTCCTTTGATGAAGTGAAAACAGCAACAGACATTAAAGAAATAGACCATGGCTTAGAACCACATTTAAAGATATTTCAAGTCAGTCTTAAAGAAAGTCTAACTTCATCCAGGAGAGACAGCAAAATCGTAATAAGACAACAGATGCAAGCTAATGAGTTTGAAACGTTTAGGGAAAATGCTACTTTGTACAAATTAAGCAGAAAAAGAACTGTGTATACTATCGCTTGTCGACAACAGTTTGAAAGAATACTTGGGTCAGGATGGGATTATAGAATTGTAAACGAAGAAGGAGACAATTTTTTCATCAAAACTACCACAGTTAGATTTTGGTTTAGTAAAAGAAAAAACTTATGTGATTTCCTGGCTTATCCAGACCATGTAGAACCCCAATATCTAGATAGAGGAAGTCAGCTTGTTTTTTCATTTGTAAAAGCACCAGGGAACAAGAGACTGCTTCCAGATTTGTTAAATAATGACTGTTTGTAACACAAGTGTACCAAAATTTGTTGAATGTCTTAAAGTTTATACATTTGTCTAACATGGCACTACTTTTCTGATCTTACACAGTGTTTTTGAATCATGGTTTTATTGTCACGGAAACTCTTATTCGGTATCCTAAGTTCTAAACAGTTTTGGGAATCAGAGTTAAATAGTAACACACTGAAACAATTTCAGGCTATAGTAGAAAATCATTGTGCACTGGCTTTTGACTTGGATGAGAAAAGCTTAGAAAAACTTAGAGCTGAATTATTTAGGCTAAAAGCAAAGGGTAAAAGGGCAAGAAGTAAGGGTGGCAACCAATTTCAGCGATTTTTGGTTAGTCTTGAAAACTCAAATTACACTTGGGATGTCCCTATTTCAAGGCATAAATCTGAATTATTGGTAGAATTGAAGATGGCAGAAAAGGATGCAGAGTGTAGTGCTATGTTAGAAAAATGTAAACTTGAGTATGAAAATCTACTGAAAGCCGAAAAGCAAAAAATTGAAAGCACTTTTTATGAGTATATCATAAAAACAGAATCTAGTGAAAAACAAAATTTGAAACGTAAACCTTTTCAAGATTGCACCCCCTCATATCAGTCTAAAAGACGCAAAAGTGAATCTGAAATGTGCAAAAGAGCTTTGAATTTTTTAGATGATCTGGACATGAAACCAGTATCAGTTATAGTATCTAGACAAGGCAGAGAGGAAGTTATTCAGTTGTATGAAAGTGAAGAGAGAGAGAATTCAGGTTTAGATGATTTAAATACATTAGTTTATGTTTTAGACTGTTTTAATGTCTCAAATGAGGCTTATCATGAGTTAAGTATGCTTTTCAAAACCATGCCCCGTAGTACAACTTTACAACAGTATATTTGCAAAATAAATCAGAATTATAAGATTGTAAACACACCAGATGGTCTTGGTGTTCAGCAGTCATTTAAACAGCACTTGCAAGATGTGGTGTCTTATTTGCTAGTGAAAGATGCTAATTTTGCTTCAGATGGTAAGTTAGTCACCAAAATTTCTGGGGATGGAACTCAAATAGGAAAGCGCATCCATGTAGTTAATGTTACTTTCACAATTATAAATGAAAACCGAAGTGGTTCAGCACAAGGTAATTACCCACTTTGTATTGTACGCACTAAAGAAAAATACTCTAATCTTTCACTGGCATTGCAAGATTTAAGGCAGGAAGTTAGTGAACTTCAAGGTAGCTTATTAGAAATTGGTGTAGAACATTTAGTGTTGAGATCATGCTTGGTGGTGATTATAAGTTTCTGCTTGTTGCAGTCGGTATTCCGTCTATTGCATGTCAACATGTATGTATTTATTGTAAATGCAGCAAATCCGAAAGATTTGATCTATGCAAGTCTTGGTCCTTGTCAGATGAGAATCTTGGTGCTCGTTTGGTATATGCATATGAAGATAAAAATGTGAAAAGAGGTACTAAAAGTAAGAAGGATGAATATTACTCTGTGAAAAACCCTCCCCTGTTTTCTAGTATAGGACCATCCCAAATTGTTATTGATCAGTTGCATATGTTTCTGAGAATATGTGATAAATTATTTGGTCTGCTGATAGCAGAACTAAGGTTATTGGATAATATTACATCCCACACTACTTTTTCAGAGCTAGACCGAAATAAGTTGAAGCATGTGAGTTCTCTAGAACATGTGTTGCAAATGCTTGGAATTGATTTTGTGTTAGGTATAAATTCAGAAACAAGAAAATTAGAGTACAGAGAATTGACTGGTCCAGAGAAACTGAAATTTTTGAGTAGTTTTAATGCAAGTGACTTTTTCTCTGATGAGACAAGGGCACATTGTGTACAGAAAGTTTGGAATAATTTCAGAGAATTAAATGAAATTATTAAAGGTGATGCACCCAACCCAGACAACATTGAAACACTTGCAAAAGACTGGTGTAAACTGTATGTCGATACTTATCAGGCAAGAGATATAACTCCATACATGCATGTGTTGCGTTTTCATGTTGGAGAACTTGTACGATTACATGGGAATATTATTAAGTATAGTCAACAGGGATTAGAGAAACTGAATGATATTGTAACAAAACAATATTTCAGAAGTAGTAGTCATAAAGGTCAGATAGCACTCAAGCAGGTAATGGAAAAACAAAACAGAATGACCTTTTTAGAGGATTTTAAAAGAAAAAAGAATGAAAAACTGTGTAGCATTTGTAGACAGAATGGCCACACAAAAGTAACCTGTCAAAATTGAAGCCATGTTTCTGAATTTTTATAACTGGCAACATGATGATGTTAGAGTATTATGATTTTATATTGGTCTAGCTATGTCTGTCTCCGAGTTTTTGTGCCCTGTCATTTAAAAGGCTCAGCTGATCAAAATGATTTTAGTTTTGCTCATTATCTTGATAAAATATAGGTCAAGCTCAAATTGTGGATTTTTTCTGATGCAAAGATATAGAGTTATGCCCCTTTTACAGTTTTACTTTGAATGGTTTTTTTTTTTCTTAACTCAACTGGACAAAAGCTAACATATAGTAATTAAATACAGGTCAAGGTCAAGTTGATATTTTTCACTTGATTCAGAGGTATCTCTCTTTCTGAAAATGCCATTTCTCACCTCCATCTTAAAAATGCTTTCATTTGCTAACTTGTATTTGAAATACATTTCAGATTTGAATTCCAGGTTTCTCCATCAACCGGATGAGGAGTTATATATATCCTTTAAATAAAAAAATGTTGTTTCCCTGCTCTGAAAGACAGTTCAAGTTTGAATTGCAGAATTTTTGACAACTGAATTTAGAGTTATCAACCTATGCCTCTTGAACTAAAAGTCTAACTTTTGAAAGTCTTAACTAATTAGAATCATTTAAATTTGCTGGCTTTTTAGTTTTTTACATGTACTTATTGTTGATTGAAATGCTGTTTCAGCAACAGTCGTATGGTGGGCGTATTGGCAGTGATCACACTTGTTTGCTTTGTATATAAGTTGTTGGGTGAGGACAATACTGATTGACTTTATGATTTCTTGAATTTGTTGAACTAGTTTTTGGATTAAATTTTGAATTATAATTTAAAGTCAGTTTTTTACTCATTGTGTTTAAAAAGAATCTCGGATTAGATTAGTTTTATCCATTTAATGGATATTCGTATATATATATTTTAATATATCATAATTTAATTTTAGCCCATTTTGTTGCCAAGTGGTGGGCTGTTCAGATCACTGTGCCTTCATAGTTTGCATGTTGACCAATTAGACTTAATTATTTTCCTGAAATGGTATTTTTAACTTATCCTTGAATTCAATACTTTTATGCATTTTGTACATGTCACATGGTCATTTTGATGCATTTTTAAAGAAAAATTGTAAAACTCTCTTCAAAATTGAAAAAATTCCTTAGAATTTATGGTTATTTTTATTTGAATAGACTTATTTTTTTTAAATAAAATCTACTTATTAACAAAATTTCACTTTTGCTGGTGATTTCTAGTTTTAGCCAGCTAAATTTTGGATGGATTCAACAACCATGATTGCTGCCATCTTTAAAATTTTTAATTTCTGCTCCGAAAAAGTACATTTATTCAAAAGAATCATATACGTGTTCCTTGTGATGTCCAGTTTTCACACTGGTTTAAAAGATGTCGGCTATCGTTGAGAAATCTCATCTTCATTCCTCCTTAGAATCTATTGAACTCATCACTTACAAGGTACACTTACCATTTCTGGTATGTCTAGTTGTGTCCTAACAAATTTTAGTCTGATTTGATGTCTTAAGATTACCACCATCTTAAAAATCTTACCATGTCTCAAAAGCCATCACTGCACCACTTCTAATCAAACTTCATGCACATGTTCCTGATGGTGTCTAGTGGAGGTTAAAATGTTGATTAGGGAAGATGTTGTTTCATTGCTCATGTTTATCAAAAAGGTCCAACGTTAGAGATGGCTAGCATCTTGAAAATCTTGTTATAGTTACTTGTCAGAAATTACTCAACAGAATATAGAATAGTATAAGTGTTGGAAAAATAAGTCATTCATTTGCACATATTTGCATAACATTCCTTAAGGTGGTGCCAAGATCAATTTATGATCTAGATCTTTTATATCAGGTTTTTTGGGTTTTTTTTTTTTATTATTTTTATATATTTTTTCTCAATATTGATTATTACTTAAGAATAATTTGTCGATTTCATTCCTTAACATGATTTTATTGATATTTTTGTTGAGTTTTATGTGGTTTATAATTTTCAGTATTATTTTCAAAGCTAGGAAAGCATTGAAATAATGAAGGATTTTTTAGAAAATTTATTTTTATCTTTGATACTATTGATTGTTATTATTGTTGTTTTTTTATTTTTGTTTAAAAAAAAAAATAAAGGAAATTTTACATTATCTTAATGCCCTTGATTCTTTATTTCTTTATGATCTACTATTCGGGTTAATTTAATGGTAAGTTTTTCCAGCGACACCGGACCAGAAGAAAATTAATTTAATTTAAATACGGTCTAAAATTAGCTCATATGATTCGGCAATTTGATTGAACAAGCTGAAGGATTCCCCAGCTACGTCATTTGTATAGTAATAGGTGATTGGAAGTTATAAATGGAGAAATGCTGGGGTTTTCTCCGGGTTTCTTGAGGTCACTGCAACCATATTAACTGTTGAGAAGCTTCGCATGCCACAGTTCAAACCGTGAAATACGATGCTAGATCAAGATATTTTAAGAATGATACAGCTTGGTTTTATTTATCATTGCTTAAACTATACACAATCATTTGTAGTAGCTTGAATGAATATTCACTGAAAAGTTATTACGAAAAATTGACAAAAAATACTACGTTTTGTAGCGAAAATCTGCGTGAAGAGCGCTGAACAAGGGAAATAACTTTCGTTGTGTTTCAAATAAAAGTTGATATGGAAAGTAGTTTAACACCGAGCTGACGAAAAGGAGCCGAGACCGGCAGCCGAGGGGCCGAGCTAAAGACAGGTAGTGGCCGAAAAGCCCGCCCCTCAGCAACTAAAACTGTCCACAGCTCGGCAACTCATTCGGCCCCTCGGCACTTTGAGTTGTCCACAGCTTGGCAGCTCAATCGGTAATGACCAGGGCTTTAGGTGCAAATTGCATGTTAAATAACTGAATTAATTAAAAATAAATCAATTAATCAATTAATTATTTAACGATGGACGATAGAGTATCTGATTATTTTCAGAATTTCAATAAATCTTTTAAAATTCCATCAATAAATAAATGTAACATAGGGTTCATTTAGTTAGTTAATGAGGAATTGTATTCCGAAACGGCCGTCTAGTGCTGTAAAATTAAAACTGGTATAATATGTTATTAGTTAGTTAATTTAATTAAGACATGTGGTGTCTCAAATATTTGTCTTTGTCTTTTCTGCGTGTTGTTTACTGTAACGAATACTGAGTCTGGTAACTTGTATAGTGAGTTGAATGAATGTATGCGTGCGTGTTCATGGGTGAGTGAATGTTCCAAATATGGTATTGTCTCGTCTGTGTGTAAGCAAGGGTGAACAGTTTTCCTTACGCAGCCCAATTTCCATTGCACGATAGTCCAACGCCGTGTCTTAATTTTCTTTTAAAATTGATATTCTTCATTCCATAACTGGCGCCTCATGCTATAACATGTAATACAATTCATACTTGAAATATGTAATAGGAATATCTGGTAAGAACTATTTTATATATAGACATTTAAATATTGTATTTCTGAAATTTACGGTCGCTTTATTTCAAATTTATTGAATTTATTGTTAAAATGTTCAACTCCTGCTCGTATTGTATATTTTATTGTATATTTATATTTGTTTCAGACTTCTAGTACTATATCTGAATAAAAGATCATCGACGAACACCACACTTGTATTTTATTTTACAAGCCCTGGTGAAATAAATAAATAAATAAATAAATAAATAAATAAATAAATAAATAAATAAATTAATTAATTAATTAATTTGTTAATCAAAAAATGAATAAATGAATAAAAACGTGAATTAAAATAAATAAATAAATAAATAAATAAAAATGGAGTTCCTGATTACTTTCAGAATGTCCTTAATCTTTAATATTCCATTATGGAGCAGGATTTAAAAAACAAAAAACAAAAAAAAAAAAAAAAAAACAAACAAACAAACAAACAAAAAAAACAAACAAACAAACAAACAAAAAAAAATAGGCATACTGCCATCGCAGTTGTTTTTAGGTCATTAAATGTACGGAAACAGATACACATTTGGTGTCATAATCCTAATTAGAATCAGTTAATTCCGCTGTCATCATCCGATACCTGGCTTCAATACACGACTTTCAACTTGATATACGAATGTTATCCTCTCTGCTAATTTGTTCTCTTAAACTCTCTTTGACTAACTCCAGATTAGACAATTTCACGATTTTCTCTCTAAAATATGGCACATTTACTTATGCGATGTTTTCTAGCTAATGAGGGGCCGAATGGCCGAAAAGCTGCCGAGCTGTGGACAGAAACTGCCGAAAAGGTGCCGAGCTCCAGACAACAAGGGGCCATGAAGTAAGTGCCGAGCAGCCGAGATGAGTTGCCAATTTGGCACTAAAATGTTAAACTTTCGACAGGCCTGTATTGTAACTGTCATTCAAATATACTGTAGAAAGATAATGTCAAATAATAAAAGCAGCAAATTTCATGTATAATTGGTCAAATACTAAACAATACAGGTATATATATCGTCATTAATCAAATGTACGGTAAAGTTCTGTCGAAAATTTAACACTAAAAGTACGAATTAGTACCGAATTAGCAGGACATCTCGTCTTACTTTGTTCGATTCCTCTCAATCTCCCGACATCTTTCCAGCCAATAGCAATCAATACCTCGGTCCATCGGCAGACAAGTTGCCCCTTTTTTCGTTACCTTAGTGATAAACTATTGGTCTGTACTGTATTTCAAGTTCACTATCTTACTTATTACCACTGCGGTAGCTCAGTTGGTAGAGTATTTGCTCCGTAAGTGGGATGTCGTGGGTTCAAATCCCGACCGGGTCTAACCCAAGACTTGAAAGTGGGTAGTGACTGTTCTTTCGTCAAACACTCGGTATTACGAAATGAAACTGTTAGTTCTTTCTAATGGGAACTTAAAATAAACGAGGTCCCGTGTCACGGTAGGCTTGGCAATTAAAGAACCCTGCTGTATAATTCCATCAGTGCAATGCACAGGCAAACTTTCTGCACTTTTGGCTTCAGCTGGCGACATATATAAGGCTCGATATGAGTGAAATATTCTTGACTGGGACGTTAAACACCATTACTCAACTCTTAAGAAATTACAGTATAGACCTGTTAATACAGTACAGACCTGTCGAAAATTCAACACTAAGCTAACAAATTAGTGCCGAATGGGAAGCTCATCTTCGTTCCTAGTTAAGTATTTGTTTTGCAGTAACGGATACCTACTAGTATTTCATGGAAGCTGCTCGATCATTGATAACAATATCTCGACTACTAGACCCTATTTAGTTATATTTCTGCAGCAACTGATACCTAGCTATTTCATAGAAGCTGCTCGACCATTGATATCAATATCTCGACTACTAAACCCTAGTTAAGTATATTTCTGCAGCAACTAATACCTAGATATTTCATGGAAGCTGCTCGACCATTGATATCAATATCTCGACTACTAGACCCTAGTTAAGTATATTTCTGTAGTAACTGATACTAGCTATTTCATGGAAGCTGCTCGACGCTTGATATCAATATCTCGACTACTAAACCCTAGTTAGGTATATTTCTGTAGTAACTGATACCTAGCTATTTCATGGAAGCTGCTCGGCCATTGATATCAATATCTAGACTACTAAACCATAGTTAGGTATAATCTGCAGCAACTGATACCTAGTTATTTCATGAAAGCTGCTCGACCATTGATATCATTGATATCAATATCTCGACTACTAGACCCTAGTTAAGTATATTTCTGTAGTAACTGATACCTAGTTATTTCATGGAAGCTGCTCGACCATTGATATCAACATCTCGACTACTAGACCCTAGTTAAGTATATTTCTGTAGTAACTGATACCTCGCTATTTCATGGAAGCTGCTCGACGCTTGATATCAATATCTCGACTACTAGACCCTAGTTAAGTATATTTCTGTAGTAACTGATACCTAGTTATTTCATGGAAGCTGTTACGCCATTTGATATCCATATCTCGACAACTAGACCCTAGTTAAGTATATTTCTGCAGCAACTGATAACTAGCTATTTCATGGAAGCTGCTCGACGCTTGATATCAATATCTCGACTACTAAACCCTAGTTAGGTATATTTCTGCAGCAACTGATAACTAGCTATTTCATGAAAGCTGCTCGACCATTGATATCAATATCTCGACTACTAGACCCTAGTTAAGTATATTTCTGCAGCAACTGATAACTAGCTATTTCATGAAAGCTGCTCGACCATTGATATCAATATCTCGACTACTAGACCATAGTTAGGTATAATCTGCAGCAACTGATACCTAGCTATTTCATGAAAGCTGCTCGACCATTGATATCAATATCTCTACTACTAGACCCTAGTTAGGTATATTTATACAGCAAATGATACCTAGCTACTAGTATTTCATGGAAGCTGTTCGGCCACTTAATATCCATATCTTGACTACAAGACGATAGCGGTAGCTCAGTTGGTAAAGTGCTCGCTCCGTAAATGGAATTCGTGGTTTCGATCAGCGGCCGGGTCTGGCCCAAGACTTGAAAGTGGGTAGTGACTGTTCTTTCGCCAAGCACTCGGCATTACGAAATGAAAGTCACGGTTCTTTCGGACGGGAACTTAAAATAAACGAGGTCCCGTGTCACGGTGGGCTTGGCACGCAAAAGAACCCTGCTGTATAATGCCATCAGCTCAACGCACAGGCAAAATTTCTGCACCTTCGCCTATAGCTGGTGACGTCCCGATATAAGTAAAATATTCTTGACTGGGACGTTAAACGCCATTACTCAACTCAACTCGACTACAAGACACCTGAAATTTGACTTCTTTTTGTAAGCCCAGTGTTTAACTTTCGACATGTCTATACCATTGTTTTAAGATCGACGATATACACCGAAATGTTGCTGAAATATAGATAACAGCTGCCTTAAAGCTATCAATATAAAAACAACGGTGAGAGAGTCGAGATAAACTATGAATTTGGCACCAATTCGTTAACTTATTGTTAAACGTAGGACATGTCTGCACTGTAAGTGTTGCACTGAACAACACCAGATAAAATATATCCGGTTTACACCAATACGTGGGATTTCAAATAAAGGATCGCCATAAATAAAGATAAGAAACGAAACTGATTCCTTGTCTTTGATTTGCCAAAGATAAGATGTTTGCTGTTATATTATACGACCGAATATTTGGTATCTACAATTTGCAAACAGAAAGTGGTAAGTACAGACCTGGTTTCACAATCATTCTATAGATAAGTGTTTTTTATAAACTTAAGTTTTGCAAATTTGAAACCTTAATAACTTCGTTAACTATTTAGATATAAAAAAAATTAAAATATCAATGAGTGAATTAAGTTGGTAAATATGATGTATGTGTAATCAAAATTACCCTGGATATATTTTACGTAGTTCTATGTTCCTTGCATTTTATTAGGTGGTTGTTATCTAAACAAAAGTCGCTTGCCCTTATAAAGCACACAGCCTCCATTCCCTTATGAACGCTCAAGTGGTAAATCTAATTTGCCAGTTACAAAGTTTTTACTTTGCTTTTTGGTTGTGTTTTGGACATGGATTTTTATGTTTGTTTTTATGTATTATAATTGTAGCTTCCACCTGCTTGTTGCAGTAAATTAGATGCAAATTCATTTGTTTGACTTTAGGAATTGAAGAGTCCCATGGAAATCATGATTGGACTAAAGGCAGTGATTTTATTATTTGTTTTAAGGTAAATGATACGCCTTTCTTGCTAACCAGATTTAAATATCCATAAAACGAGCGGCGAAAGATATCGCCATCTAGTACCATCACTACCACTCATGTGCAAGAAGGCCTACATGCTATTTCTCCCGCCTCGATTTATCAATTTACGTATCGCCAAAGATGGGTCACGGCAAGTAATGACGTACTAGTGTAAGTTACGTCATTAAATAGCAAAATTTACACTGAATTTTTTATTCTTTTTGCGTGAAATTCAAGCATGTCGGGCTTTTGTCGGAACATTGTGCGTGTGGCCGGCGATCCGTCAATTAATCTAAGTGTATATGTTGAAATTGATTATAACTTAATTGATGTATTTAGTGGTTAAAGAAAGAGAATCAGCGATTTTGTCTGAGACAGATTGGAAAACCCTCGTTCTAATATATTTGGTCCAAAACTAGGAAAAACTCTCTCTCTCTCTCTCTCTCTCTCTCTCTCTCTCTCTCTGTTTATTTTATTTCCTTTATTTTGTAATTTGGATATAGGCCGGTATTTTTGTGTTTGATTATTATTCAAAATAATAGGATTTTCGAAAGGAATTTTAGTATTTGCTCAAGCATAACAACATATTTACAATGTACGTCGTATAACACAAGTCTAATAAATGTCAACATTACATAAATATTCTATTTATTATATAATCCAGAAAAAACACTTGTATCGTGAAAATACAAACCGTTTTATCTATAAGAAAAGAACTGATGGACACAGAAACTTTTGTAACCAGTGCTGGACATTCCAATGTGCACACAGTTTGACGTCGAATGTTAATTGTTTCAGACGCACTTTATTTAGTTGTTTTAACACTTTGGACACATTTACATGTTTAATTCAAATAACTTAATGAAGCGAGTCTGAAATAAACAACAGTTGACCTCATAACGCGCGCACATTGGAATGTCGCTGGCGGGTAACCAGGGTCGCGAAAACGATATGACACGAGTGTAAAATTATTTTATTACATGGCTTAAGGTTTATATAATAATACCTAGTCTTTATCTCAGGTTTGGCAAAGCAGAAATCGCCGGCAAAAGTTTTGGTGGAATTGATGATGAAAAAAGAACTAGAATTGATTGTGAGTAAATACAAATCATATACAGCGTAATTGCAAGTCATACCTTGCATAATCATAAAAAAAAACAAACATACTTATCATTGTCCGAATCGCGACCCAGAAGCAAAGTAAAAACTTTGGAACTGACGAGTCGGATTAGACACGTGATTATCCACCAGGGAAGTAAGACGGGATGCTCCGGTAGGGTAAGCACCATGTTTAGCTGGCTACACCCGCCATGTGTGTAATCAAAATTGTTTGAAAAGAATATGGATCTAGTGGGCGTCAAATATATCCAGTGCAACCCTGGAAAACAGAGACATCAAACTTATCAACAATACTGTGATGACGGCCATAAAACGTTTTGAGGATCTTGATAAGCCTAGGCTTGCACTATCCCTGCTTTAAGAATTTATTTGCAAGCAGCCTTTACTAATTATCATACAAACCTACCATAATGGGGTTCACCAGTCTACCACCTGATACCCATAACGTTTATGCGCAACCATTTAGTCTATTGTTGATGGAATCGCATAAGTTCAAGTTTTTCTATAACAATTGTGATTTTCTGGGAACATTTCGACGTAAATGTTTCCCAGATTTTCCACACGCAATTTTAGGGGTAAGGGTCACGTGTTATGCTGGTGGACTCTATTTCCAGTCATGCCTAGATTTTGCAAAATCGTATGAGGCACAAACAATTTGAAATGG
The DNA here is from genome assembly GCA_021292105.1 of Anadara kagoshimensis. Taxonomy (NCBI): domain Eukaryota; kingdom Metazoa; phylum Mollusca; class Bivalvia; order Arcoida; family Arcidae; genus Anadara; species Anadara kagoshimensis. The sequence continues at coordinate 19,187,748 of CM037866.1, forward strand.
GTGTATTTTATTGAATGCATAAGCGTTTTAGCTGATTGCAAGACAGTTTTATATCATGTTTATGATCGAACTCAATTACCGTCATCACAGTATTGTTGATGAGTTTGATGTCTCTCTGTCCAGAATTGTCCAGTATATATTTGACGTCCCATAGTTCCATGTTCCTATCACACAATTTTGATTACACACGTGGCGAGTGTACCTAACTAAACAGGGGTGCTTACCCTTCAGGAACACCCGGCCTCATTTCCATGGTGGAAGTTCACGTCTATAACCTAACTTGTAAGTTTCACTTTGCTTCTGGATTGTGATTCGGACATGAATTAGTATGTTTGTTTTTGATTAGATCAGATTCTAGAGTTAGTTTATCAATTAGCTTGAAAAAAGTTGGTACTTAAGGCACCCCGAATTCATCCAGCATCCAATAATTAACAATTTCGATCTCAGTTAAATAATCTTGATTGATGTGTGAATTATGAAGTTTTAAAATATCGTTATTCCACTCGATTTTTTCAATTGAATACAGGCATAGTTTTCCCATTAGACAAACATTTCAAAAAAATAACAATAAGAAATAATATTTTTTAGTTCTTTATTATATGTTCCCAATGAACTGTTTTGAAGCTCCTATGTTAATTTATTTTCAAGCAGAAATGTATATTTCTTTATATTAAAAAATTGGAAAAGATTGGTACGTTTTCATAGGCTCCCCGAAATATTCCAACATCGAAGAACTATCTCGATATCAGTTAAAGAATCTTGGCTGGTGTGTAAAGCTCAAAGATATGGTTACTCCACTGACTGCCTTAATGTTAATACAGACATTGTATTCCAATAAGACTAGTATTTCAAATAAAAACCAATTAGAATTTATAGAATTTAGTTATTTAATGTATGTTCCCCATGAACTGTTTTGTAGCTCCATTTTTAACCTATTTTAAAGCAGATTTGCATTTTTCTCTATATAAGTATACAAATGTATTTCATTATGTTCCATTTTTAGTTCCACAAGGTTTAAAAGCAGACATTGTATTCGTAATAGACAATTCAAACGATGTAGGAGAAAAGGATTTCAACTTGATAAAAGAAACCTTGATACAGTTTGCAAAGAGTATTAACATCGGACAAAGGCAGATACATGTAGCTGTTGTATCCTTCAATTCGAATGTTAATACCGCATTTAACCTAAATCAATACCAAAACATCAATGATACCGTGTCTGCTATAGCTAACATCCCATTTTATGGCGGGAAAAGTCTCATTAGCGACGCCGTGTCATTGGCTGTTAACAACAACTTTAAAGCAATTAACGGAGCAAGAACTGAGGCGAAAAATGTATTAATCATTATAACCGGAAGCGTACCCGTTATCACCTTTGATGTCAGAAAGACACTACTAAACGAAGGAGCCGCTACAATAGTTATCGGCACCACGTGTGGCCTTAATCAAACAGAGCTTAATAAAGTCATCGGTAATCCTATACAAGTCATATCTGTGACGGACTTCATCAGCACCCAATCCTTCTGGAGACAACTGAAAAACAGATTAGAAAGTTCAATTATTTCAGGTAAGATCCTGTAAACATATATTTTTGTAGGGTCAAATTTTCGTCGTTCTTGGAAACACACGTTTCTTTGGTGTAACTCCGTGGTGTGTGGCTTCAATTTATGAATCATTTGTAATATGTAATTTTGTTTACATAGTTAATTCGTGGCTCATCGTATCAACAAATGCAAAAAAATAAGAAAATCAATGATTTCGCTGTGTGTTTATAAAATACGAATTTCTATGAAGTATGATGTCATAGTATATCAAAATCCACATGCACATCTGATTGATTAGTCCGACTAATCAGACCACTAAACCCCTATTTTAATTTTTGACTTGTTGGAGGTTTGTGGTCTGACAGCTTCCATTATTGAATTCTTGAAATTTCTGGCGAAAACGACAGAAACGTAAACACGCGTCGATAACTCCCAGAATTTCCTTACCCCGCTCTTGCTGACAACATGGAACACTTCCTTAAACATTATTCTACCGACCCATGCTTAACTTTTAATTCAAATCCATCGATATCGGTAGAAATACAAAGTTTTCTGATGTCTTTTCAGCTCTCTGTCACTTTGGCATCATAAAGACATTACTAATATGCATTGACCAATCAGATCGCGTGTTGCATTTGTATGGTGAAACTCGCTATTCTATCTTTAGAAAGCACATGGCGATGTTTATTTACATTTCAAGAATTCAATAATGGAAGCTGTCAGACCACAAACCCCCAAAAAGTCAAAAAATTAAAATAGGGGTTTAGTGGGCTGATTAATCGGACTACTGATAGATATAACATTTACTATAGAAATTAAATAGTTGCGCATGTTCTTATAGAAATGTACCGAATTACGTTCCGTGTGAAAAATCTGTATTTTTTATATATCCACGAAAAAACCAATTCTTCTGATTTATCATCATTGAATTTTTTTATTCCAGATAAAAGCACATTTGATACTTGTGTGTCAGCTGTGCCAGAACAAAGTCAAGAGCAAATTCTAATCAATTAAAATGCTTGTAACAAAGGAAAATTGAATTATATTAATATTGCGTTGTTGTTATGTAGTTAACATATAATTCATTTTACCATTCAATCATTTTGGTCGGTCAGATCTTTTCTTTTTTGTCTGCATGAATGAATTGGATCTCAATGACGTCACTTTGTTATGACGATACACAGATATATAAATTCCACCATAGCAATACTATTTGCTACGAGATATTGTTGTTTAAACTATTAAAGGTGCTTACCTTTCCGGAGCACCCGGTCGGTCTAATTTCCCTGGTGGCAGATCACGTGTCTTACCAAACTTGTCAGTTCCAAAGTTTTATACTTTGCTTCTGGATTGTGATTTGGTTATGGATTCGTATGCTTGGTGTCTATTAATTGTTTTCGAAAATTATTTAAAATTGAAATGTATGTAATGTAAATATTTTTTCTTTTTGTTACGGAAGTAAGAAAGAATTGAACGCCACAACAAAATTAAAATTTATTTTCATTTCTATAATACCACAAAAGGACAATTATGCTTATATAAAAAACGTCAGTAAAGCGGACCTGATATAATCAACATTTCACTATAATCTTAACACTATTGGAAATATGTTTAATGATTTAATGATACAACGAAAGTTGCAAATTGAAAAGGATTTGGATATAATTGACTGATATAGACCGTAAATATTAATCCGTCTCTCTAGTTATTATTTTGTCTGTGTGGTTATTGGATTTGTTATTACATAAGTTCGAAATTGACATATAGTTTTTACTCCACCTCTCACTTTAGAAACTTTACATGACCAATTTTGGGTAGAGTAGATGTGTCATTGGTTATTGGTATTTTAATCAAGCATATGGTTTGAGATTTATAAGTTGAGGTTTGTTCGTTCGAGGACTTGAAATGATATCCTATGTCAGTGATATAGTGTTAAGTATGATGTAACTGTATACAAACTTACCCAGTTGAGGTTTGTTGGGCGGTAACTTTAACATGATATCCTATTTCATTTAAATATTGTTAAGTATGATGGCACTGTATCCAAACGTTCCCTTGATATATGTGACGCCACATAACTCCATGTTCCTTGCATTTTTTCTTTCATTGTACTTATCTAAACAGGATGTTCTCACACTTCCGAAGCACCAAGGCTTCCCTCGTGTAAGTTAACACATTGCACTTGATTTGTCAGTTTCGAAGTTTTTAATTTGCTTTGTGAATTATATTTTGACATGCATTAGTATTTTTATTTGATTTGATATGCTTTTAATAAACTTGATTGATGTGCTATTGTAAAGATTAATGTATTGATTTTAAGGTACCATTTTTTCTTTTACTCATTTACACATTCCAGGAATAGTGGAATCCACGCTTTATCCGTATGGTTCAACTTTTGGTGATTTTGCTAACCCAAAAGGCGATGATAATGGCTCAGGAATGCAGGCATTTTTACACCGACTTAGGTTTCTTGGAAGGAATTATGCGCGATTTTATGCAAGTATATAATGATTAAATTTTCTATATGGAAAAGTATTTACAAAAGTGTACACCCCAAATATATGTTTTAGGGTAGAACTAATACGGTATGAGCTTCTTTTGTGGTAGATTTTGGTGTAAAAAATTGTAAAAAAGTTTTAAAGTTCATGGGGTTCCTGGGTACTACGATTCGAAATAAAGAATAGTAAAACAACATTTCTCCCTCCTATAACACTATGAACAATTCTACTATGGATTGGTTTCCATTATGCAGAAAGGCTAGAGATAACGCATTGACTTTGTTGTTGATTATATGAAATAGAAAAATATTTAACAAATATTTGTTATATTATACCGAATCTTCAAAACTTTCAATATTGTATGCCTCTTAATTTTTTTTAAGATTCTAAATAAAATAATAAATAAATAAAAAATAAATAAATAAAAATCAATAAAATAATAAATGAATAGATAAATAAATAAATAAATAAATAAAGTCGACATAATATGAAAACAGTCGCTGCTACGTAACGACCCTATTTATTTTCAATATAATTGTTCAATCATTACGTGAATTTTACTTGCGCAGTAAAAAAAATATTAATTATTAATGAAACAATGAATATGTCCTGTTGTTTTGCTTTTATTCAAATTTTGTAACGTCGAATGATGCACAAATTCCGAAAAACGTAGATGTTCAAGTCTTGGCTACTTCGTTTCACTTTCGTCCATTTGGTTTTTCTCTGTAGATTTAGAGGAAGGAAAGTAAATTTGAGGTAACGATAACGATGACTTTTAATGAAACAGGTAAGGAAACGAAACTTGTGTTTTCACGTCCAGATAGTTTGTTTGCAACTACATTCCGCGTTCTTTTCGACTGGAAACCCGAGTCGTCATCTATGGGCGCCACCATTACGCAATGTCATTGAGGCCCCAACGGGAACAACGTCTTATCAGGGGAGATGATTTATATAACGTTCAGCCCGGAGCTCCGGGCTTATATACGATTATATGACCCGGAGTAGTTACAATGGTTTTCAGTAGAAACAAAAGTTTATGAGATAAAATATATAAGTATATAGTTGTCACATAATGATTTCCAGAATTGGTGCAATATTTGTTTTTCCATTATCGTTTGTTCCGAAGATAGCATGATGAATCAAAGATCAGAAGGTTATCAAACGAAGGATGGAAAATTTTGAATGTGAAAATTCACAGCCTTCGGTAAAGAATCTAAGTTACTATCCTTCTGTGGCTTTGCATTTTAACTTTTATGTAGAATTAAATATTTTGTCGCGTTCTCTCCTTAAACCTAAAAAAGACGTTGAAGGAGCAAAAATTGTCATGGCAACGGTGTGAAGTCGTCGCGTACAGAACGAAAGTGTAAAAGCCAAAGAATATGACAGCCAATGAGGTCAATTGTAACGCCTTCCTTCTTCATCCGAAATCGGAAGGACAAGACAGAAAATATGAAGTGTAAAAGTAAAATACAACGGGGTAGGTAATAAGCGAATGGGCCAAAACACAAATGCTAAGGAACTAAGGAACAACAGCAGCGAAGGGTCAAATAAATTGAAGCGGAGAAGATGAAAAAGCGAGAATACCTTCGGTATTTGCACATTCGTCTGCAAATCTGCATTCTCTTATTCTCATCTTTCGACAAAAGCCTAAGTAACACAGAAGCGAAAAAAGTGAAGGCGAAAGTGTGCGATATTATGAGGGCCAATTCTTCAATAATTGTCCTTTTATTTAAAGACGACGGTGAAAAGCTGAGAATCGAAAACGTAGATACTAAAAACCGAAAACTCTTATTAGAAAAAGCTTAGGGATGTAAACATAAATTCGAAGGATTAATGCGGCGAGCAGGTGAACTCGAGGAGCTTGAGTGATGATATAAAGGCGCGAATATAATGTAGCGAATGAGCGAATTGTTTTTAATCCGACAAAATATACAAGTGAGTGTTATTTTCTCGATAGATATTTAATAACAGACTTTATGTTTGTTGCAGGTCAGTAACAATGGACTTATATCGCTGGATAGTGCATTTACGACATATTCTCAGAAACTATTTCCGACTAGTTATGCTTTAATAGCCACATACTGGAAGGATCTGAAAAACAGCTTTGGCTCAAATGTTTACTACCGACAGATAAGCCGGGAAAATGTACATCTAAATACAGCAGCCCTCCTAGAGAGAATATCAGTCGATATTAGTCGGTTTTCTAAAACCACATTCAATGCTTCCTGGCTACTTATAGTTACATGGGATAAGATTGAAGCGTATAGTCATAGAGGTTCTGTGAGTATCCCCATCTCTCTCTCTTTCTCTCTCTCTCTCTCTCTCTCTCTCTCTCTCTCTCTCTCTCTCAAATTACTAATGTTGGTATCAATATAACCTTGATAGCTAATCAAATGTTGTTTACAGCAAAGCAATGAAACTATTCATGAACTTTAAATTTTATGAATTTATATTGGTCATTTCAGATATATACATTTCAATGCGTTGTCGCATCTAGTCAAACGGAGACGTATATTGTTCTAAATTATAAAGATACATTTGATACTGGGAATTATGCACAGGTAAGCTTTGAATATAGTTATTGTGTGTGTAATATTTTTAACGTATAGGCCATCCTTTCACGTTTGCAAGTGGCAGGGTTGCTTGTTTAAATCATGTATTGCAGAGAAATCGAAACAAAATCGTTATTTCATACCGATGTTAAAAAAGCAAAAGGCGATGCCCTACACTTGTCTAGAATTGTTATACCTCCATTCAAAACAGTTGAACCTTCTATAGAAGCGCACAATCTTTGCCTTTCAAATGCATTTAGAAATAAAATGTAAATCCAAATATTTTTGATAAAAATAAAACTTCAATACCAACGAGAAAAGAAATTTAGATCGTACAGATCACACATATTCAAAAGTTTGCTCATGTACATAAAAGTCTTAATGATTAACAATGCCACTTTAATTCATGACGGAAATACGGAAATCTCTTTGAAAAAAATATTTTCAGAATAGTAAAAAAAGACATTATTCGTCGCTACAATTTGCGCGGACAGTCTGGAAACATCGGTAGTCACAGTATTTTTGGGGAAAATAACCTGAAAGTCAGCTGTTTATGTCACGCTTCTTTTAGTTTGTCACGATAAATTCATATGATCGAGTAGCATTTATATCCGATGGATACCTGCCAATAATTTGGGATTAATATCTTGATATTTGACTAAAAGGTTTGCTTATTAGACAATTTTGACTAGGACATGTGTCTTTAATAAACAAGAAGTGTTCTTACAATAAATAGAATTATTTGACAAGCTTTTGTATAGATTAATTTTATGAAACATGGTAAAATACTACCTCGATCATTTGATGTTATTTTCAAATAATTAAAGTGATCGTGGGAAGCTAATTATTATAATCAAACCTTTGAGCTAAATTAAAAAAATGACATTTTGATCATGGTATTTCATGAGGTAATGCAAAATAGTGTGGCGCGTGGCAAATTCGATGAAGGTCGAGATTTACACACTATCTTGCATTACCTCTTGAAATACCATGAACAGAAATGTCATTTCTAATATTTACAATTCTTTTTTCAATAAAAAATTGTACCTATTTTGTTCATTTAAATTGTCATTTACACAAATATTAAATACAATTTTTCATTACAGATACTCTTTAACTGTAAATTGTTTAAATTTTTCTAATATTACCGCATATACACGCTTTTTTCTAGTCGTGAATGACTGAAATAGCTCGGATGGAAACAGTAATGCACTCATTCAGTACACATAGTTTCAGCTGAATTCAAATTTTCTCTTTTAAAGGTTGGATTTAATAGTGATGTGACACATTACTATAATTTGAGAGGTGCAATGACCGCTAACGTAAAATCACTAAATTCAAGTAGTAATGTTGGAATTCCCGGACAGTGGATATTCAGAGTCGATGGGGGAACAGTCGAAGATAATGGTTAGTGTTAACGTTTTCTCAAGTCTTCCACATAACAATATCAATATAGTTTACTCAATAAATAAATAAACAGATAAAAGATAAGTTAAAAGAAACAAATATAGCAATTCATGTTAAAACCACAGTCTCTTTACAAGTAATGAATTTTAAAACTTACAAATCAAAAACAAACATACTTATCCATTTCCGAATCACAATCCAGAAGCAAAGTAAAAACTTTGGAACTGACAAGTTAGGTTAGACACGTGAACTTCCACCAGGGAAGTGAGGCCGGGTGCTCCGGAAAGGTAAGCAATAGTAAATAATAGTTTAAAAATGCGTGATTTTCCACAAAATGGACCTGTATTTTTGTGTTTGATTAATATTCAAAATAATAGGATTTTCGAAAGGAATCCCAGTATTTGCTCAAGCATAACAACATATATATTTGGTACGTCGTTTAACTGGATTTTGATATGTGATAATATTATATAAAGATTATTTTTATTATATAATCAATATTAAGCTAATATTGCCTAAGCACATACGAACCAGAATACACTAGTCTTATCCCTTCTTGATATTTATGCGAGAATTTTGGTCAGTTCATTTGCTTTTGTCTTATAGGCTTACTCCGGTGTATCAGTCGTTCATAATTTTTTTCCCATTTTTTCCATTGCTTTATAGGTGCTGAACTCATAGGTATGTCGATTTTTATAATTTTGATTCTGTTTGTATAATAAAGAATGGTATAAGTGTCTATATACGATTAAATTTACTTCCATAATCTATTAATATATGTAACAATGGTATTGGTAACACATGGACAATACATATTTCTGTCAGACAAACATTGAACATCCAAAATATCTGCTTCTGACATACTTCAAAAACTTAGTTATGCTATTGTTTTAAGTGAGTTTGTATAATACATTTTGGTCATTTCTAATTTTTTTCATTTCGACGTCTTTTTAAACTATTAGGATTTGCTCAATTTCGTAGTACTACTATTAAAATATTAAAATTAAAAGTCTATTATAACTTTTAACTATAAAAGATGTGTTCAAAAAGACGAAATAATCAACGAGTTTTTAGAATTTAGTTGTTAAAACTTTTTTGTACGTAAAACAAAACTTGTGTTTCTCTGTATTTTTATATTTCTAAGGTATACTATTTGTACAACTACTCAATTTTGCTAAATTTCTATATACAGGTTAAAACTCACTGTTCGTTCGGATAAAAACTTAATATAAACGAGGCCCTGTGTCATAATAGGCGTGGCACATAAAGAACCTTGCTGTATAATGTCATTAGCACAACGGACTTTCTAAATCTCTGCACTTTTGCCTATAGCTGACGACGTCTCGATATAAGTGAAATAATCTCGACTGGTGCGTTAACATTATTACTCAACTAATAGTACAAGTGTATTGTGTACACGTTGTACAGAAGCAGGTATTTTATTTATGTTAGGTTCGTTTTTTTGTATCTGCAAAGCATATATATGAATAAAATGTGAGAGTTAAATTTCTACTCTCTGTAAAGGATGCTTAGGAACATACCAAATTATAAAATTTTAATATGAGTTTAAAATATTGACTGGCCTATTTTTCTGAATGTCTGGAATTCTGTGTTTATATGAAACACAAGCAAAACGACCAATGTTACGATCACGATCCCAAAAGCAAACTTAAAACTATTAATACAACCAAATTAGGTTAGATATTTGACTTTTCACCCGCGGAATGACCCCATCGTGCCAGAAACAGTGTGTACCTCTTTTCCAGTAAGTTCCATCCACCATGGGTATATCAATGACAGGATGATGGAAATATTGGACGTAAATCATGAAACGTTCAATATAACTAGGGTATTCTTGAATATATTTTCAATATATGTATATATGCAATGAGAATGTTTACTTTATATATATGTGTTTCATATATTAAACAATTGACATAATTCAACATTGTTAGATTGTTTGATATAGCGTAAATATATAGAATCGTGGATGCACCAAAACTGATAATCATCGAACACTAACATCTTCTGATGAATAGTTTACGTTTAGTTTAATTATTTTTGTTTACTCATTTTCTACTGACAACTATGTCTCATTGCAGGAGGTGCTTACCCTTCCCGAGCATCCGGTCTCATGTTCTCGTTTCCAGATGGAAGTTCGTGTGTATACTCTAACTTGTCAGTCCCAAAGTTTTAACTGTGCTTATGGATTGTGATTCGGACATGGATTGGTATGTTTGCTTTTGAATAATAGTTTTTTTTATTCTTGTAGACTCAACTGGATTTCAGAACCAATTTGGAGAGGCTTTAAAGTCTGACCTCCAAGTGCATTCACCAGAATGCGTGTTCCATCATAATCCGACATATTCCTTCTGTGATTGTCCTTATGGCATAAATGGAAACAACTGTGAATTTAGTGAGTAAACAGACTAGACTTGCAAAATGCAGATTTTGAATTTTTGTCCTGCAAATAAATGGTTTTAAATGTAACAAATAAAAAATAAACATGTCAGTCAATTTAAAAACCAAACTCTCTCCCATCCTACAAAAAAAAAAAAAATTAAAATAAAAAAAAACTTTGAAACTGGCACAAAAATTAAACACATGTATTTTTACAAGAAAGAAGAGAAATTAGGCAGGGTATTGGCACTAAAAAATTATAAAAACGATATTCCAATTCATGTCCAAATCACAAAGTCAAAGCAAAAGTAAAATTCTGTTTGGACACATGAACTTGCACAAATGAAGGGAGGCCGGGTGCTCAGAACGGGCATGTCCATCCTTTTTAGCTAGATCCATCCATGTATAAGTGGTATTATCGTTCAACGACAAGTGTAACAATTTCATGTTTTAGGTTAACCTCACTAAAGGATTTCTCAGTGGTCGTGGTTTTTTACATTTGTTACACTCTATGTATGACATGTATATATTCTCTAGCTGCAACTAGATGTGAAAATACAGTATTCGTGTTAAAAAGTTTATCAAAAATGTTTTTAATTGTAATATCAGTTTTGGGGTGGTAGGGGAAACCAGAGTGCTAAGATAAAAACTATAGTCCAACCTACCTATAAGGGCCACCTGCTTATAAATTACCATTAAAATTGTATCATGGTTGTTATTAAATTTTTTGAACCTGTATATAAAGGTCACCTGTCCATTAAGACCTCTTTTACTGGTTCCCTTTGGTAACCTTTATTGACAGATGTGACTGTACACCCATCGGTAAAAGACAATGCCATAACAATAATTAATAATAATAATGCATCATCAAATGAGATTAGAAAAACTAATTGAAATATTGCCGTTTTTTATATACGTCTTATTCTCAGATGTTACAACCTGTTTCGACAGTTTTAAACAGATACCTCATGCCTTCATAAGATGTGGCTATGACAAGAATGACCACGAAGAACGATGCTTTATCGAATGCCAATCTGGATACCAACCCTCTCCCCAGATACAACTTGGTGGTGTATTTCGATGTACCTCATGTAAAACACAGAGTCTTCTGTCATCAAACTTAACCAGTTTCTGTGTTCCAAGTAAGTGAAACTACATAATGTTGTCTATAAGTGCAGAGCACCGAATTATTCAAGAAAATTTTGTCCATTCTATCTATCACCGATAAGCTCAGTCAAACGTTTATCAATTTAAAATGTGAAATAAACACTTTTAATTACAAACTTGACGTTGTTACACAATTTAGAGCATTTTTATTGGTTGTCGTCTTGCAAAAACACGTTGTTATTTTCCAATAACAACGTTTTCTACCGGAACTACTTTGGGGCTGTTTCGGGTATTACCCATCTATGAACAGCCATTTAAGATTGTTAACCGTTAACAAACGGGGAGATCGGGAACGATTTCACATAGAAACATTAAAATACTTCGATTTTTTTATAAATTAAAATTTTGACGATTTAATTCAAACAAGTTCTGATTAATTTTCACCGATATTTTAAATAATTTACCTTTAAGATTGTAGATTTATGAAATATTTTTCAAAATCGACATTTTATCGTCACCAAGCAAATACTTGTCTATAGGCCTAAGTATAAGCAATATGACACGCACCATGGTATTCTCGGATGACAAACCTCAGTGCTGGGTGTTTTGTTTGAAAATCATCACATACGCATCTTTTTAAAAGCAATGACATTTTATCCCCCCACGACATTTTATAGACGGGGATCAGGATAAATATTTTGAGGAATGCAATGTCACTGTCAGTGTGCAGATTGTCAGATTGTTGAGCCTAAGCTTGATCTTAATGATAATGACAGTGGTAGGCCTGCCTATAATAATTTAATAAAATTGAAAGCATACTATATTCCAAAATTCACTCGTAAATGCCGCATGTTTACCATCTCCAAATGTCCCTGATCAGCCCATACAGCTACCACCGGTAACAAAATCTCTCATCTCACATCAAGTCCATAGGTGGTAAAACATTGATTCATCCAAGAAAACATTAATTCCATGTCAATAGTTGGTTTTAGGTTTTGTTAAACACACTTTTCATTCAACTAATGCAGTTTTTCTTATGTTATTGGTAAAAACAACATGTAAACACGCCTGTCCTATAAACGTATGGCCGTCACGTATGACGTTGTACAAAGTGTTGTTTGTTTTCATGATTGCAAGACATAATATAGTCCCTTTTTGTCAATGGATTTGAATGTAACAAAATTTATATGTTGACTGAAAATAAGGAAATAAATAAAAAGATATAAATTCAAAAATATTTCAGCTTTTTTATCGGATATTTTATTGTTTTATAAAGCTGTCATTTATTGTATTAGTACGCAGTTAAACTTTGTAACGTCGATTTTCTGAAAATCAGCTGCTCAGTTCGGAAATGTAGGTCAGCTTAAAAACTTAAATTGCGGGTTGGTTTGTAATTATAAGAATTGAATTGCACTTTTTACGTTGTTATCGGGGTGTAACAACGTGAAAATTATCACAAATTATGCGTAAAACCGTAACACCCCGATAACAACGTAAAAAGTGCAATCCAATTCTTAAGTAAGGTATCGGGGAAAATTACCCAGTTTTTACCTCACTTAGTGACGACGGAAGAGTTGATTATTCATCTAGGTTAGTGTAGTTCAATCAATGAATTGATTAAATGATTGATTGATTTATTGATAGATTGATGTAACTGGGATAATTCATTACATTGTAAAAGTGAAAATTATTTCGCTATTATCAATCTTGAAAAAAAGTAGATTTATTTTTTAACTCGACTCGTTGTTCTTTGTACCCATCATTGTACCCCTTAGCATTCTATGTAAATTGTATTTTTTTCCGTCATTATTTTGTTATCCGGAATTTTCCACCGCCATTGCCTCAAAATGTTAACCATTGTAAACATTCAACCACAAATATTTTTGAGCATTTAAGGAGAAAACATGCATGAATTGGATTGAAATTTGGACGTTTAGCAAACACTCACCCAATGCTAGTAGCAATGTAGCAATTTATTGATTTCTTACACGTTAAATTGACAAACCTTTTTTTTAATTTCGAACGAGGGATAATTGTGTAAAGTGTAGAAACATCAAAGGTTTGAATACTTTATTACTCGAATAAAGTATTCAATATGTTCTAGTAATTCTTTATATTTTGTCAGAATCCTCTTTTGGAAAATCATAACTTATAAATATCTAATAATAATAATATTATCAATGAAAAATAATACATGTATAGGTTATGAATCGTACCACACATTATTACGACTGGATTGTTCTTTGCCGATATCACAGACACTTAACAAGTGAATGACCCTTGCTTATTTGAGTTTGGATCATTTAGAAATAACGAATGAAATATTAAATAATTTGTATAGTTGATTGATTTTTTTATATTTTTTATTTTAATGGTAGATCCTAGTGATGTTTTCGGATAATATGGACAACAGAAGAGTATTTGAGAGCAGTTGAAATATAGCAAATTGTGTACGTTGTCTTAAGGTAAAATAAAACACAAAACATTTCTTTATATGTGTTAGTTTTATTCATTATTAAGATTTAATTTAAACTTCAGATTAATTGTGTGATTTTAGTATGAAAATTGAATGGTATATGCTATGTCGATGAGTAAAAGCACAAAATTGTATACAGTGGATCTAAGATGAGTGAGGGTTGAAAATTAAATTTATTAAACGAGCTTAATGATTAAATATGTCAAGAGCCTTGGCGACCCTTCAATATACCACACAACCTAAACTATTTCGAGGGAAACAGCGGCGGGCAATTGTTATGATATGCTTAATAGAAACAGCTGGTTTCTATCGAGATAACATAAATCTCCTTCAAAAAATCTTGAAAGTAAAAAAAATACGTCTCACTAGTTTTAGTGAAATCAATTAATCGCTTAAAATAAAAAAGACAAAAAGCCGTGTTCGAGAATAAACGCCGTAATATTTTCAGTATTTAATATTATTATTATCAAAATAAATGAAAATCATTCAAAAGCCTCAAATTAGACGGTCAACAGTATAACATAGCTTCCATATGACGTCAAAAGGCGCGAACCTTGCGTAAATAAAGTTATCGTGTTAACATCAACTGAGATCGAGAGTAGCTGTCAGTCGCCGTCAGATTCAATAACTATTAGCTTGCAAATGCATTTTCCCGGTGGCATTGTTTGATTATATTGATACTATGTACTTGGAAAGTACCAAACAATACAGGGCACCGAAAACAATCTTTGATCCACTAACACACTTGACGATTGGTTGGTTGGTTGAATGTTGCTTAACGTCGCATTATCAATTTTTCAGCTATTCGCGACGAGAACTATTTTAATTAATCTCTATGGATTAATCTTTTTACAATTTTGTGGATGCATGTGAAGTGCGAGTGTGTTGTATGGTCTGCCTTGTACTAGCGCTCACTTAGGGTGACTTTACCGTCCTAGCTCACAGAGTCAGTACGCCGTAGACGAGCCTACCGCTCCCCCAGTCCATTATACTGATACCAAGTGAATCAGTAAAGGCCAACGGCAAGAAAAAATCACTTTCCCACACTGGCCCGAGCGGGACTCAAACTCACATCGGTGAGAGACCCTGGATTTGAAGACTGACATCTTATCCATTAGGCCACCGCGCCCTCCAACACACTTGACGAGAATATGCCATTGACGAGCGTCACGAGATTGAGCATTGTGTTTATGTCTGTTGACTTAGGTTTGCAGATAGTGAAAGATCTCGAAGATTGACTTTTAAACTGATGTTAAACATAAGGATTGATATTTGTTTGTGTGTAGATACCGGGAGATGAGTTGATGCTGATAATGATTGATGTAACTATATGAATTTCTTTACGAAATGTTTTGATTCGGTTGTCACATTACTTCTGCGTTAAATTTGTCTACATGGATTTTCAAAATCTGTGATATATGGGCAGTTTCGATACCGGACACATGATGCATGTTTTTTATTGGGAAATGAATGAGTACATGAATTGCATAGCGACTTTTTCTCCTTTTAAACCAATATCAAACACGAGAACTGGTTACGTCACAATGGATTGATATTGCACTGGTACTTGTGTATTATGAAACACTACACCATTTTATTAAATCAATATTCAGAAAAGCTATGTGATATAACAAAATAAGCAACCAACACAAACAAAAATTGAGTTCCCAACTGTACCACGTGGAACCTCTTAACGTTTGTGTGAAACAATTGTTTCATACAATTTTTCGTTTTACGGTAAAACAGCTTTAAATTTAAATTCTAAACATTATTATTATTACTAAGTTATGAGTATCCTAATGTCACTGAAGACGAAAATTTAATTACCGATGATGTAAATGTAGATAGTATTGAATATGAACTATTCAATAGTCCTATAACTGGACAGGAAATTATAGACTCTGTTAATAGTCTTAAAATAGGTAAATCTCCAGGTCCTGACAAACTTATACTAGAATTTTTCATTTATGGTATAAATACACTTCTGGTACCAATGGAAAAGATATTTAATTATATTTTTTCACAAGGTATTTTTCCAGAGGCATGGTCAAGTGCAATAATTGTACCAATACATAAAAAAGATTCATATGTAGATCCTCAAAATTATAGAGGAATTTCTATAGGCAGTATTTTTGGTAAGATTTTTGCTACAATTATACATAAAAGGTTACAGTGTTGGGTGGACTTGTTCGATAAGATAACAGAGGCTCAGGCCGGGTTCAAACAAGGATATTCAACTATTGATAATGTCTTATACTACATTCTATTATACAAAAGTACCTATGTAAAAATAAGGGGAAACTGTATGCAGCCTTCGTAGATTTTAAAAGGGCCTTTGACACAATACATAGATTTAACATGTTTAGTGTCCTCAAGAAGAGAGGAATTACCGGTAATCTATATAAAGTTATACTAGGTATGTACAGTCAAGTGCAATGTTTTGTTCGTAACGGTAACTTGCACACAGATTATTTTCATGCTACCTTAGGATTAAAACAAGGTTGTGTTTTAAGTCCATTATTCTTTTCATTATACATAAACGAGTTATATGATATGATATGTCAAAGCAACATTAGAGGTATTCAGTTATTTCCCGATATTACCGAAATTTTCATGTTATTATTTGCTGATGACATTGTTATGGTCTCAGATACTATAATAGGCTTGCAAAAGCAACTTCATATGTTAGAAAAATATTGTCAGGAATTATCTAGATGTTAATCTTGACAAAACCAAAATTGTTACTTTTGGAAAGGGTGGAAGATTGTCTAAACGTGACAGATTTGTTTATAGGGGAGTAGAAATACAACATGTAAACTGTTATACATATCTTGGTCTAAATTTTACAAGGCAATTGTCTGTAGCCAATATGGTAAAACCATTAGCACAGAAGGGCAAAAGGTCAGTAATAAGTATGTTAAAAGCTACAAGTAGCTTAGGCAACCTACCATATAATACTTTTTTCAAAATTTTTGATAGTAAGATATACCCAATAATACTATATGGTTCTGAGATCTGGGGCTATCAAATGTATGATGTATTAGAAAGAGTCCAGATATATGCATGTAAGCGCTATTTAACTGTTGGTCTAAACGCTGTTAACTCTGTCTCATTAGCAGAATGTGGCAGATTACCGGTTTATATTTTTACGTTTAAAAGACTTGTCAAGTATTGGTTAAAAATTGTTGATATGAATACTGACAGATATGTTAGAAAGTGTTATGATATGTTACATAATCAAAAACAAACATACTTATCCATTTCCGAATCACAATCCAGAAGCAAAGTAAAAACTTTGGAACTGACAAGTTAGGTTAGACACGTGAACTTCCACCAGGGAAGTGAGGCCGGGTGCTCCGGAAGGGTAAGCACCTCCTGTTTAGCTAGCTACACCCGTCACGTGTGTAATCAAAATTGTGTGAAAGGAACATGGAACTATGAGACGTCAAATATATCCAAGGCAATCCTGGATACAGAGACATCAAACTTATCAACAATACTGTGATGACGGCCATAAAACTTTTTGAGGGCCTTGATAAGCCTAGGCTTGCAATATCCCTGAGTCAACAATTTATTTGCAAGCAGCCTACTTCGTTGTACAAAGTCCCCGTAGTGGGAACAAGCTCTACCATAGCGTATTAATTGGGAAACAAATACACCATAAGCAGGAGAAGCAGGTATATTGCTGCATAAAAAAGGAAAGTTGACAATAGAAAAATTGAAGTCATCACGTTTGTCATAAAGTTTCAAATGTAGCCTTTCTTGTGCGTCATAATTCAGGTATAAGTCTAAATATGAAGCAGAACTTGAGGAATCAGTCGTGTCTTTTATTTCAAGCTCACTAGGATAGATGACATTTACATAGTCTCCAAATTTAGGATTGTTAAGAGACAGAACGTCATCTATGTATCTGTATGTTGAGTTGAATGATTTGGCGAACTTAGATAATCAAGGCAAAACAAATTGGGCTACTAAAGTTAAAAATATATTGTGTTCTACAGGGTTTGGTGAAGTATGGTTTAACCAGGGAGTGGGGGATAAGGATATTTTTATGGAAGCTTTTGTACTTAGACTGAAAGATATTTTCCTACAAACATGGTATAGTGATATGTCAAGTAAACCCAAACTTTCCACATATAACAACTTTAAACATATAAATGAAAAGGAGGTATACCTCGATCAAATTAAAATTAGTAAATTTAGACATGCAATGTCAATTTTTAGGTGTGGTACACATGATCTTATGATAGAAGTGGGTAGACACAGAGGTCTTGATAGAAATGACAGAGTTTGTGTTATATGTAATTCCGGTTGTGTGGAAGATGAATATCATTTTTTACTTATCTGTAAAACATACAGTGATCTCAGGAAGAAGTTTCTTTTACCAAAATATTTTTTAAAACCAACTGTTAATAAGTTTATTATAATTATGTCGACACAAAATGTCAAACTACTACAACAAGTCAGCATGTTTATTTTCTATGCCTTTAAAAGGAGAAAAGAAGTTATTGATAATTGTAATAATTAATCATATGTATATAACATTTATTATGTATTATAATACATTTGTAACATTATTTAACACGCCATTGATGTTGAATGTATATCTTATAATGCCATGGGCTGGAGGCCTTAAAGCAATAAAGTTATATATATAAATTCTAAACAAAATAATTCCGATATAGCCCACAGTAGCCTAGTCATTCTAGCCAAAAAATGACCAAACCCGGAACTAATTGCAACAGAATTTATTTTTGCATCAGAATATTCCTCAACATGTTTTACATCTAGGAAAAAAAGTCCTAAGCAATCCAAGTATGGGAAATTGGGAAAATACTTGAATTGTTATGGGTACCCTTCAGCAATATAATTTGATATTTGAACACCTGCATGAATTGTACGTCAGTAACATTGCCCTGTACAAAGAATAGTGAGAGGCAGTATAAAATGATTAAATATTTAATAATTTCAAACAAACTCTTAAAACATAAATATAGTTTTTAATATTTTATGAAAAAATTCCCTTTTTCTTAATTATATATTGGAAAATGAGATGTCGTATATGCCTACCAGGTCCTCCCAGAATCACAAACTAAACATCAAGTCTAGAATTAATTACTCTTTGTTAATTGTGAAGTATCTTACAACTTCTATACCAAGTAATTATAATGAAAACTTAAATCATGTTTGTTTTTCATTAAAATGTGAAAATCACTGTAATTTCTTTTAAAAATGGCCATATGCTTATGAAAATAGTACATCATTCCAAATAAAAGAATGGCAAAATCGTCACATTGGTTGATTTCAAACTTCATAGCATTATCATGAGGGTTTATTGGCTATTAAACAATAACAGGCACTTTATATTAGTCAAATGTTTAAAATTAAATCAAAATTTAGTTTTTGTACTTTATGTGATCCCGTTTGGATTTTGAAACAAAAATTATAACAGTTAATAATGATTGGCGACAACTTCACGACAATAATAGTATTGCATTATTGCATGTATATTGTACATTTAATATAGGTACAATATATGTTTATCAAGCAATTAAAATTTATACTTTTTGTTGTTTGACATTTGACACTGTCTTGAAAACTTAAGTTATAATACCCCCATCAAAGACGTGTTGTATTATGGTATGGCATTGTCTATCAGTCTGTCATTCTGACTGTCAGTCCGTCCGGTTTGTTGGTTCAATTTATTCAAGTTGTTCACCGAATGCTTTCAAATTTGGAATGCATGATCAGGATCATATTGTTCACCGATGGTTTTCAAATTTGGGTTGCACGATTAGGATCATATGAAGATATGAATATCATAAAATGAAGATGCTGCGTGAAATTGTACATGAGTTATTGTCCTTTGAGTGACAAAAAAGGACATAATGAAGAAAATGCAAGAGTTTTGTATTTTTTATTTAATTTCTTTCAAGTTAAATGTTTTAATAGTCACGTGTCTTGCAACTAAAGTGACTTTAACGCAAAGATTAACATTTTGACAGACCAACGTTGTGAAGGCTAACAACAGCAAGTAAATACCTACAGTTTAGACCTGCTGAGATATAACTAACGAGGGACTGAGATGAGTTGCCGATTAGGTACTAATTTGTTAGCTTAGTGATAAACTTTCAACATGCCCGTACTGCATGTGTTGACTTTTGTGAATAATGTTACCAAATCAGACTGAAAAGGCCACAAATCTGATTGAATAAGAATCATTGTTAAAATGCCAATATACATGTATACCAAGTTCGACAAGACATTACATGTAGTAAGGGCTTTAAGACCATAAGACTGAACACAATTTAGTCAGTTTACCAACTATGTTGTTTTATCATTACACGTAATTTAGTTATGTGTGTTATTGGCAACTCTTGCTATATCTATGTAAACTTTCAGCGACAACTTAAGTAATTAAAATAGAAAACAATAAATCAGAGTAACAGGTAGGGCACTACCATCTGCAATCAGTCTAAAGTTTTGAATTTCTTTTGAAATTGAACATTATCCTTAACACAAACAAAACTTGAGCATGAAGTATTATGACACTCCCCACAAGCATGAGAGACTATAATATATCCAATATGTAATCTCTTGCACTTGCATTAGATTTTTTTCAGTCAAGCATCAAAGGGATGAAGCTTAACTACTTTGGGTGAGGGGTCCAGCTAACTTCAGAAAAAAAGCTGTAATTGCAATAAATAGCTACAATGTGTAAACATTATGGGGACCAGACTTATTTTAGTAGCCATGGGCTACTGGGGCCCTGCTAATCTTCATCCCTGCATCAAGAGGAAGCATTATATCTGTGTGGGCACACGATGTCCCACTAATTTCCAACACAATTTCATAAGAGCCAAGTACCCATTGTCAAATAATTGGTTAACCTTATTAGAATAAGCCAGTTGACTGTTGTACTTGGCAACTGAAGATGTAGAAGGATGAAGTATACATGGACAAATGATGTTACAGATGATATGGGCGAGTGGATTTTCCAAATCCGGAGAAGTTTGATAGTTTGCAAGAATACATTTAGATTAGAATATTACTAAGGAGTTTTCTCCTGCAGAAATAACCAAACCAAATAACACCATCATGGCCTCATACCAAACAAGTAACACGAAACATGGTAAATAACATGTGAACACCTGCTTAGAACACTGGGCCGCAGAAAACAGATTAAGATCGACACCTTTTTCTAGACTTGTCCAAAATTTGTGACGAGGTACCCAACAGAAGACTGCTTTATAAGATGGAATAGGAGGACACACCATTAGATTCATGGATTTTTCGAAGACCATAGAAAGTTGTATTAGATGTAAAGACATCATTTACTCGAGTAACAGTATATTAGTCTAAGCCTAGCTTCTATTATACATCAGAACAAAGGTGACAATCTGTCCGCAGACTCATACATTCGTCTTTTTGTTGATTATGCATTCTTGTACAAAGCTATCGACTCTGAAATGATGAGGTTCAGCTACAATGATATCTAGACAATGGTTCAAAACATGGATTCAATGCAGACAAATGTTGCTTACTTAAGATCTGTAGCCTATAAAATTGACAACAGGGAGCTAATGGAAGTTAACAGTCATTCATAATTGTGCATTAAGCTACAAACTGACATGTCCTGGAGGAATCACATCCCTTGTCCCGGAGGTCATCAGAAGACATCTCCATAGCTGCTCTATCAATGTGAAATATACTGCCTACCGACCCCTGGTTCGATCACACATATTTAGTATAATTAATTCATCTTGGACCCACATTATTTGAAAGACGTCTATAAAATTGAAAGGTTCAATGGAAAACAGATAGGTTTGTTACCAGGAAATACCACCCAACCAGCAGCCCTGACAGACATGATCCATCAAACAAATTGAAAACAAAAACGTAATAAGAAAAGATTCTTTCGTTTCATTTCTTCAAAATTTACAACAATTAATCATCAAAATGACCAGTAACATCAGGTATTCCCATAAACCTAATACAGATTCCTACACACTCTGACACCAGCCTGTACAGTTTTCCTCAGAACAATCAGGAACTGGTATCCACTACCATCGGATAATACCTGTTGGCCTACACAGTAGATAATAATAAATAATTTTAATTGAAAATGGAATGTAGAACCTGCAGTTTTAACTAGTAAAAAATAATTTTTGTTGCTTTCTTGATGACCCCACCTTTTTATATTGGACAATATGCAACTGTCCTGCACAGTACATATGTAGAACTAACCACAAATTCATGAAACAATTGATCTTAGGTTTCCAAATAAAATACGAAAATAAACTATAAATTCAACTAACTAAAAGTAATACTTCTACTAAAACAATATAAAATAAAAGCTAAATAGTGATTAAATCTTTATTTGAGCAAATATTGACCGAAAATATTAAAATATTGCGTAGTTTTGTGTAATTTTAGCATAGATTACAAAACCCTAATGGGCCGCCGTAGCTAAAAAAAATCACTGTATAAGAGGCAAGTGCATATTACATAAATAATTTGGACAAATCAATGATGCAATAACAAAACTCATAAAATATTTAAATATTGAAGGCATAAATAATTAATTTTAGATGTATGTATGAGTCAAGAACAGACCCTTTATCATCCGATCACATGGCCGGAATAGTGACCACCACCAACCCTCCCCCCCCCCCATCCTGAATTAGTTGTTATGTACAATATAAAACTTCAGTGTAATGGTAAGTATTTCTAAAATGAATGTTGTGAGAATTACAGAATACCTCAGTATCATAAGTTTGACATTTCAAAGATTTTCATAGATATTTTGCCGTACCGGAAGTTTACATGTTTTCTGCCTGTATCAACTACGGAGACCTATACAAGCCATATAAACAATTAGGCAGTGTTGAAAATTTGATGAGCTGAAAAATAGACTTTCCCGGTGTCCAATTTTTCGGGACTTTTTTTCTGTTACTTAGGTGTCGATACTGTTTACATTCCAACAAAAATAAATTCTGTTGCAATTAGTTCCGGGTTTTTGATAGAATGACTAGACTACAGAAACGCCCCGAATGCTGACTACGTAGTATAACAGCGGGCTCTATTTTAAAATCGTGTAAATTTGAACTACAAATTATACATCCATGTATCCAAAATTACACTGGATATATTTGACGTCCCAAAGTCTCATGCTTTATTATTCTATGTTTTGGTAGTACGCGCCACCAAAAATTGTTTTGTTCAGTAGCTTGCTTCGTTGTCTTAATTTCATGTAGTGACAACGAACTCTATCGTAGCTTAGAAACAAACACACCCCAAGTATTTGTGTCTTACAGCTTTAAATGTAGCATTTCGTGGGCATCTTTATTGAAGTAAATCTAAACATTTAGCAGAACGCCATTACTCAGTTGTAGCTTTTATTTCAAACTAACTATGATAGATAACAATAAAATAATCTCCAAATTACATATACCAATATTACTTTTACAGAATTAGATATTCTTTTCGAAACACAACTCCTCATTATTAGTGCTTAGATTAAAATTATGAAACCAAAATTTAGGTGGGTTTAAAAGACAAAAATAAGAATTATTAAGAGAAAGAACGAAATGTAAAGATTCATATTGTATAGTTTAATGATTTGGCGAGTTTTTTCACCAGATGTGATAAGAGTTACATATATTAATCGCCAGAGAAATCATCAACAGAATAACATTAGACGCATTCTACACAATACTTCCTGGTGGAAGTTCACGTGTCTAGCCTAACTTCTAATGTCCAAAAATTTTACTTTGCTTCTGCATTGTGATTAGGACATTGATTCATATGTTTGTTATTGATTTTGTTAATTACATATATAAACCGCCAGAGAAAACATCAACACGATAACCTTAGACGCATTCTACACAATTCATCACGCGTGACTTGTTATCGTTCGGATACTTACGAAAAATTACAAACATATTTTGTTCACCTTTCAACCAAAGTAATTGTTAAAAATTTCCAAATTTGTGATTATTGCAATCATATTAAATAATTTATACATTAATTCAATGCAACCATTTATTCTTTAGCTTGATGAACCGCCCCAGTTTTCAGATTGGGCGGTGTTGGGTTTATAACTGGTCAGGTGGTCATGTAGGACTTTAAAAATAAAAAAACTGCTTCCTGACTGATGGCATTACGAGGACAGCGTACCGACTGCTTCACCCGGTGCTAGAATAATGTGATTGGTATGCTTGTCTGTAGCATACTAACTCTGAGAGCTATCATTTTAGAATCACCCCGATTGCATGCTATTACAATGCAGAACATAAAGATCCTGGTACATCACATACATATACGAACGTCTTTAAAGATAAATCCATAGAGATTGAAAAACAGTCTTTCGTCACGAACAGTTGCCAAATTGCTGATGGTATGTTAAACATCTACAACTGCAACAAGTTATTTTTGATGGATGAAATATTGTTAAATAATCGGTATTGTTTGAATAGTCTCCGCTAGTGTGTAATCACATAACTGGACATTTACTTAAATTTCCGTGTAAGTTTATAAGCAGAAACTCCTGACTGCGTATAGATTTACCAATCTTCTTTTGTTTTGGTGTTTTATCATTTGCTTTTATTGTTCATTGTTTACGTTGTGTTCAGTGTCGCAGAATATTTTTGTCAGTAACTGTTGCAATTGTTTTTTTGATTTGTGTATTAAACTAAATCTCTACAGCCTCTAAACAAATATTGAATTTAATAATAATAATAATACCATTGTTCTGTACTATGATTTTATAGGTAACGAATAATGTCACACCGCTTTATTTTCTTTGCAATGGCTCTCAGCACGCATGACCAGCATATGATCCATTTTAAACATTGAAATCATTAGATCGGATTTATATAAAAGACACAGGTGTTGTTTACCTCTGATATACTGTATTGTCACATTTAAGCTGTGAATACCGAGCACTTATTTTAAAAATGACGCTCTACCATATTTATAAAAGTTCATACAAATCAAAAACAAACATACTAATCCATGTCCGAATATCCAGAGGGAAAGTAAAAATTTTGGAACTGACAAGTTAGATCAAACACGTGAACTTCCACCAGGCAAGTGAGGCCGGGT
The DNA here is from genome assembly GCA_021292105.1 of Anadara kagoshimensis. Taxonomy (NCBI): domain Eukaryota; kingdom Metazoa; phylum Mollusca; class Bivalvia; order Arcoida; family Arcidae; genus Anadara; species Anadara kagoshimensis. The sequence continues at coordinate 19,212,838 of CM037866.1, forward strand.
GCTCCGGAAGAGTAAGCACCTCCTGCTTAGCTAGCTGCATCTGCCTCGTGTGAAATAAAAATTCTGTAAAAGGAACATGGAACTATGGTACGTCAAATATATCCAGGGCATTCTTAACCCATAAAAGTATCACAAAACCTCTCAACGCTCAGTTATGTTCGTCTGAATAAGGTTTTCTTGTGTAATCCGTTTTCTCTAACATCTAAACTGATTTCGATAGAAGTGTATGAACCTTGAATAGGACAACACACAATAAAATACTCCATTGTACTCTTTGTAGTCTTAGCATTTTCAAAAGAACTGTCATTGTATACAGAATTAAATGTAGAAATGACTATTCCAATAATATCTCTATCTTATTACATAGTATTACATCGAATAGTTTTACCGAGCTAGATCCGAGAAATCTAAATAAGTGATTTGCAAGATTAAGACCTCTTTTAGATTACGTAGTACATTTTGATGGATTAAGATTTTTTCATGTTTATTTGTAACTTTTTTGGCAAAGTGGTTTATCATTTTTAAACATTTCCGTAAATTCACATTTGAGCAAAATTTACTAAACACAATTGTAAATTTAAAAGATAAAAAATAAATAAAAAATAATAATGATAAACTCGAGTAATGAGGAAGTAAATTGATATGTTAACTGTGCGGTTCCTGTAAAATGTTCCACAATGTTGAAATTAGCCATTAGTCCATGATTATGCATAGGTCAGAAACACTTTTAAGACTGCTCAATTTACAGCTATATCTATCTCATATCCTTATCTAAGACAATGTAGTTAAATATACTAGGGCTTTAATGATCACACGTGTAAAAAGAATACCATATGCATTTTCAAATAACTTATCGGTTGAGGTACTTTCCTTGTAAATTCCTACATTGCTGTCGGATGTTCTAGGATTTTGAAAGCTATTACGTGTAAGGCTGAACATCACAAAAAGCTGCAAAAATCGACTAATGCATTCAGTTGTACATCATGGTTGTGAAATGATATAAGAAATGATATAAAAATAAACCCAAATATTTTTTGGTTTTTCAAATTTGTACTTTCGGATATATTTTTATATAAGGTTAATTAGACAAGGTGTATACATCACGTAATGACCATATATATGCCCTTCTCAAAAATAACATTATTAGATCATTTAATTTTTTTGTAGAGAATTGAAAATATTTTGGTTTATTGTTATATGATTTCTTATATTATTACAATTGTCTCTGACAGTACAGTACAGACTAGGATCTGTAAATTTGCACTTGTATCACTTACTAGGGAAAAACAACGTCTCTCTATCTGACACGGTTCTGGGCTATCTTCGTCAGTTTGGCTCAGTCTTTCCAGCTGTTTTTGCCTCCGTGTCGGTACTTCTACGCCAAGTCTGTTTAGGCCGGCCTCTCTTCCTCTTTCCTTGTGCGTTTTAGTCAAGAGCCTACCTGGTGGCATGTTATGCAGGCTTGCGTAGCGTATGACATTTGTATAAAGCAGCAAACAAGTAGATCAATAACTTATATAAATACATTTTTGTATAAACTTTGGCTGTTGGTTAGAACCTATATTTTAGTCACGACATACTAAGTTACATGCATAAACAATTTAATGGTTAATACTAGTTTATGAAGTGTTCGTTCGCCGTGTGGTGCATTCATTTTTTCACTCATATTAACACCAACACTCACCCGGATTGTTTAAATACATAGACGACTATCTTACCTACAAAACACGTTGGCCTCGCCCTATTGTTTATGAGAGAGAGAGAGAGAGAGAGAGAGCTAATCCACAACTTAGCTGACTTTAGAGTCTCGGATTGGGGTATCTAAGTCATCTACGCTATACCGTTAGTCGGTTTCCTGTCACTCAATTTTGATTACAAACGTGGCATATGTAGCCAGTTAAACAAGAGGTGCTTCCACTTTCGGGGTACCTGGGCTCGGTTTCACAAACATTCCTTTACTAAGATTTTCCTTAATTTGAATTTAGCAAATTTTGGTAATCTCTTTTTGGAACTACTGATGAATATTTTTGTTAAAACTAAAAGCAAATTTTTAATCTAGACGTGATCTTAAAACACGACACTTTAAATTCTTAAATATTCTAAAAATTAACAAAGTTATAAAGATTTTAAATTTTGCAAGATTTAAGTTAAGGAAAATCTTAGCTAAGAAATAATTGTGAAACCAGAGCCTAGACTAACTTCCCTGGTGGGAGTTAGCTTGTTTTACTTAACTTGTAAGTTTCAAAGTTATTCTTTTGGATTGTTATTAGGACATGAATTATTGAGTTTGTTTTGGTAACCTATAGGTTTTCTCACAACGTAGACATTTATTACAGTTTGATAACGGTTATAAATTAAAAATTGATAAACAACAGCATACTTGATACTTACTTATAAACTCTGATTTATTAGTTTATAAGTAAAACTTGTTCCTTTCATATAAACTTTTATCTCTAAATCAAAATTTATGCATACATAAAATGCACTAATATAAATATTGCATGACATTAAGAGAAAAGTATAAGAGATCGGTAGATCGTGTGTTGGATTTAAGTTATTTCCATTTCATCTTGGGCTGATATACTGTACATAAGACACCATGGCGTTAGTAGCAGGGAGACAGGATATTGGATTTAGAGAAACCGGTACAACTGTTCTTATACCAAACAATCCTACAGCACGGTTAATGTTTTATCTTCATTGCATGAATTCAGTAATGGATCTAAAAACGAAAGATCCAGCTCTTGAACAACTTTCAGATTTCCGTAACTGGCATCTCTTAAATGATGACGAATTTAGGAATTTGCTAATTTGGTGTATTGTACTTATTCCCGACAATTTGATTGGAGTATGTATTTTCCCAAACGATGAAGCATGTGGAGATAGTCAAAACGCATTCTGTGAAGTAAGTAAAGCCAACAAAAATGTAACAGTGTCAAATGGTGTTGTTATTAGTGATCAGAGAACTGAAATACGCAAGATTATGTTCTTCAAAAAGTCATTTCTCATTGACAACTACTACATTCCAATGATATATTATAAGTTTCAAGTGGATATTATCAAAAGGGCCATTGCTGTTGCTGAAGAAACCCGGAACGCTGGTACTGGAACAACGAGTGGAAATACGTTTTTACCCTCAAGATCAACATCATCTGATGCTAGAAGTAGTTGTTGTAACATTCTATAAATAATTATAACAGACTCTGCTATAATCAAGTGTTTACAAGAGCTTATTTAATAGCATTACAAAAAGCATTTTTTTTCAAACCAACATTTTATTTTTGGTGTATGTCTAAAAGGTATTATTCTGCTAGATTTTCAACGCTTTTTCAGGATAAAATAAGCATAAAATGACATTAATATACTTTCAAGATTAACGTCTTTCTGCTACTAGAAGCATTTGCTGTCACATACAAATTATTGAGGCTAAATCACGAATTGTGTTATAATTGGGCGTTACCAGCTGCTTTAAACAATATTATATTTCGGATGGAAATGCACTTTTTTCGCAAAACATTTTATTTCTTGTTAATGTTACAAATTATGAGATATTATTTTGCTAAATTTCAGACGCCTTTTCAGTATTAAAAATACAAGCTTTAAATACTTATGTTATCATATTTAATTAATATTTGACTATAGAATAAGCTGACATTGAAATGTTACACAACAGCAGGCCTAGATACCTACACGTAATAATACACTTTACTGCACAAACTAAATATATGACATTTTGGAGCAACCAACTTCACTTCTCTTGTGGAAGTTCACGTTTTACCTAACTTTCAAGTTTTAAAGTTTTTTCTTCGCTTCTGGATTGTGATTCGTACATGGATTGGTATGTTTGTTTTTATTAGAACAGATAGAAAAACACACTTAGCAATTATAAATCTATAAGCAATAAAACAAAGTACGGCATTACATATAATACTATATAAACATGTAATGATTTAAGAGCATGGTTACAAAATAACGTTTTATCGAATATCATTCAACGTTAAATTCGATTCAGTAGGAAAAAAGTATTATTTCACATGAATACAATGTCTTGAAGCTTCAAGGAGATATAAATTAATGATCAACTTTGGATGGAAATTTGATAATTGATAATAACTGTGTATATATTAATAGCTCAGAGGAAATTCGTAAAAAACGCAAAAAAAGCTTTAACTAATTGAAGGGTCTTTATGAAAACGTTTTCGAAAATGCTTCAGACCGTACACAGTTATTTAAATTTTCATTGCAAAAACTCCCGGTTTTAAATCGTCTGGTCACGTAATATGTAATGTACACTAGAAGCTTTAAATCAGATATCATGGTGACCACCTAAATGAAAATCACAAATCAAACCAGATATGTTGAGATATGCGGTTTACATTTTTATCTAGTTTCCTGGTTCATGAAACACATACCCTTATCTTAGCTTTAATTTCCTACTGTTAAATTGTAATTTTTATAAGACCGATTCAATGTCTGATGTATGTCATTCTATAAAAAGAAAAAAAATAATGTTTACAGCTGTATGGACAACAGGTACATTAATTGATCATTTGTTCATCGGGTATAGTATGATAAATTAATTCCTATTTCTCATTATCATTTATAGATGTGTATAACAATGAAATATTGACTTTAAAATTGTATAGTTGTGTGAATTTCAATAAGCATTGGGTTTATTGTGTGTATTATCTAATTCATATAACAATGGGAAGATATAGAATCTGCTTTTAGAATAATTTGAGGGCTTTTCTTAAAACCGTACTATTTAAAATTATGATTACAATATTTTGCACCTCAGATTGAAATAAAAATGCGCGAGATATATGTTCATTTTGCATCGTACATGCATGAGTTTTGAATAAAACAAGAGTTGCATCAAAAATCTTTAATCCCGTTATGATCCAAAACATATACACTTATAACTTATATTGAAATTGTATGCTATTTATACAGTCCAACCTGCCTTAACGACCACCTCTGTACAAGGGTTACCTAGTTAAAAAAAACAGTAGAATTGTATCACAATTTTCTTTTTTTTCTTATTTTTGAACCTGTCTATCAGGTCAACTTTTACTGGTTTCTTTTGGTAGCCTTTATAGCCAGATTTGACTACAGGTGTGTATATACCAATCAGATGCCTAACAGACAAGCTAGGTTAAAAACAACTATTGGAGACATAAAAAAAATATAAAATTCAATGTAAGGCAATATTAGATAACCAACGGTTATAAAATTTAACAATAATCAATATACTAAATTAGATTTTGAAAGATACCTGGCTACTATGAAATGCATATAGATAAAATTCCTTATGTGTTTAAAGACTTCTTCCCTTTTAAATAAATATTTTGTCATATATATATTGTAAAGTGAGTCCTGCAGGACATTTGATTGGACTGAAAACGTAATTTGTCACGGTGTTGCTTTTCAGTGAATTTCATTTCATTTTTGACGAGAGGACTGTATACACTGCCCAATGGCGTTAGTAGCAAAAAGGCAGGACATAGAATTTAGAGAATTTGGAACAAATAACATTGCGCCAGACAATCCTATAGCACGGTTGATGTTTTATCTTCTTTGCATGAAAACAGTTATGAATTTGGATCCAGAAAAAGAACAACGATTTCAAAAACTATGTGATTTTCAAAACTGGCATCTATTAAATGAAAACAATATTACAGCTCTGCTTATTAACTGCATTGCATTCGTTCCCGAAATATTCATCGGAAAATGCATTTTTCTGAATGAAGAGGCGTGTGGGGAAAAAGTAAACGCATTCTGTGAAGTAAGTAAAGCTAGCACAAATGTAACTGTGTCAGACGGTGTTATTATTAGTGGCCAGAGAACAGAGGTACGCAAGATCATGTTTTACAAAAAGTCATTTCTCATTGATTTCTATTATATGCCTATGCTTTTCTTTGAGAAGGAAGTAAACAGTCTCAAAAGATTCATGGCCGATGTTGACAGATGTATTACAAATGGGGACGTCGATAGTGACACAACCAGTGGAAATACGTTTCTACCTTCAAGATCAACATCCTTTTCTACTAGAAGCAGTTGTTGTAACATTCTTTAAAGGTTAAAACGGATCGTTCTATATTTAGTGGTTACCAGAGGCTTTTTAATAACATTATTTTGCGGATATAAATGTTTCAAATTATGGATTAAATTTCACTAGATTACAGACACTTTCTCCAGTATAAAATAGGCATACTAGTAAAACATTGACTTTCATGCTCCATGTCGTGTGTTATAAGAAACAGTTATGCTGTAAAATTCTATAAAGACTAAATCACATGGTTTTATAATTAGGCGTTACCATAGATTTTTAATAACATAATTTTGCAGATAGGAATGCTTTTTTTTACTCAAAATTTTTTGTTTATGTTTTAAATTTAGAGATATGATTTCGCTTAATTGGAGACAATTTTTTCCAGCATAAATCTATACCAGCAATCGGACTAGTATCAAATACTTCTTTTATCAAATATTAACACTTTTTGTTTTGGCAGGTGTAGTAAGCTAATTAGAATGTGTTTACCCTTCCGGAGAACTCGGTCTCACTTGCCTGGTGTAAGTTTGCGTGTCTTAACTAACTTGACGGTTCCAACGTTTTTACTTTGCTTCTGGATTGTGATTCGGTCATGGATTATTATGTTTGTTATTGATTAACACTTTACTATATAATTACCTTACACTAGATACTTACACATTAGGTCTAGATACCTAGTACATACAACAAAACAATAAATTTTATTCAGCAAACTCAATATATCACAATTCAGAAGCAAAGCAAAAACACTGACAAATAAGATTAGACACGTGAACTTCCACTAGGAAAGTGAGGTCGGGTGCTCCGGAAGTGTAAGCACTTTCTGTTTTCTTAGCTACACCTGTCACGTGTGTAAGCAAAATTGTGTGAATGAAACATGGCACTATGGGCGTCAAATATATTCCAGGCAATCTTGGACACTGAGACATCAAACTTATCAAAAATACTGAGATGACGGCAATAAAACTTTTTGAGTGGCTTGATAAACTTAGGCTTTGAATATCCCTGAGTCATCAATTTATTTGCAAGCAGCTATAATCCATATAACAGTGTACGATATTACATACGCTTTATATAGTTATATATATTGGGTGAACAACGTGATTTCGAAATTACGATTAATTAAAAAAACGTTTTACATGTATTCGAGTTAGTAGTAATGGTTTATTTTTCGCATTTTTGTATATTTTGGTTACAAGATATTGTATAAATTATGTAGCGTGAAGGAAATAAAGCATGTTTGTTTATTTATATCATTATGGAGTTAAGATTCCGTAATAATCATCCAATGTTGATCCCCATTACAGAAATCAGTATAAAACTCATATAAAGGGAAAGCTTCTTGAAAGGCAACTGTCTTGTATGTGATTTATCATTTATAGTTTACATTTACGTTTTCGGTAACATCTTCACACAGTACCAATTTATTTTTATTTTTGCTGAAAAAACTTTTCAACTTTTAAGTTCCGATGGCGATCCATTCATGTTCTATTGAATTCACAATGCAAGGTGTTTATCAGATATCATGGGTACCACTGAACTGAACATCTCCAATCAAACCGAAAAACTGAGGTATGTTTAAGTAGATTTATATGTACTAAATAATCCGTTTTCTGGTTCATAAAACCTGTTATAGACGCTTACCTGTCAATTTCTCAGCATTAATCTTCAGCTGTTAATTTACAGGTTCTATAAAAACCCATTAAATGTGTTTGTGTTACATTAAGTGAAAGGTAAAAAAATATATATACATGATTGGCGTCGCAAGAAAAAGGAACTTTTATATTTTTATGTTTAGTTTAATACTATGCTTAAATATTTCATCTTCGTAACAAAACAGTTTCGGGTTTCTAGGAGATATTATTCTCGTTGGTATGGGCTCGGTTAATGACGTCACAATCTTTGACTTGATACCAAATGATTATTACCAAATTAATGGTTTATGAATTCTTAAAAAAAGCTAATATTTTGCCATTATTATTTTAGATGTATTTGTAAATATACTGCCCATCTGTACTGACAAATGTTTTAACAACTACTTTGAATTTGCGAAAAAGACAAGTAAAATATAAAAAAAATAATTTCCATGGAAACATCTGCAAAATTGGCTTGGAATATAGGTATGTTCTATAAAAGTAACTGGAAATTTTAACAGAATTCAATGCAGATTTATAGTTTCGTCATACGTTGACAAAATGACTGGTCATGCAGAAGCGCGTGGCCTAGTGGTTAAGGCGTTGGACTCATGATTCGAAGGTCGTGGGTTCGATCCCTAGACCGGGCGATGTGTTGTGTCCTTGAGCAAGACACTTAATTTCACGTTGTTCCAGTTCACTCAGCTGAAAAATAAATGAGTACCAGCAAAATGCTGGGGGTTAACCCTGCGATGGACCGGCGTCCCATTCAGGGGAGAGTCTTGTACTCTCAGTCGCTTAACGCCGCCGAAACCGGGATAAGCTCCGGCCTGATGGGCCTAATGGCTCGGGACAGACTTTAACTTTTATGCAGCAAAAGCAATAATAATTACATATTAAACCAGTGTTATATTTGCTATCAATTTCAAATCGTTGTTATAACAATTACTATGTTCATTACAATATTAATTCCTTAATCAACGCTAAGCAACCTATTAGTCTTGAAACTGCCTTCTTACATTCTTTCTGATGATAAAACGTGCAAGTCATTCTCGCGAGTACTAGGCACATGCTCGATCTGTCCAACGCTAGTATTTTAGTTTAATGGAAAGGTATTTTTTTTTTAACTTTAAAAACATTAAACTCTAATTCTTATATATCTTTGGAATGGACCATTTGAAACATGAATTATTTTAGCAAGCAAGTTGCCTAGCAACGAGGTTTGTCTATACTATCCTTTCATGTGTCTTATATAAGCAACAATTTACTTATCATTTAAATCGGGTGTTTTACTACTAGAACACATATGTTGGTTGGTTTAGTACATTTTATTGATCGTATTGCCTCACCCAAAGATTTGTTCAAAGGAACGATTTTTGGTATAATCGAATAATAACATGTAACCATCTTCGTGCATTCTGCTTGGTTTGAAAGTAATTTCTTCAAAGACCTGCTTTTACCGTGAGTCGCCAACTGCATTTTAAGGCATTCTGATTGACTGTACAGTTAAAAGTTATTTCTTCATAGATCTGAATTCATGCAATAAGGTTACCTGATCATTAACCCAAAAATATTTCATTGTTGTTAACGTGGAAGTTTTTCGATTAATAAAATTTAAATTTTTGTATAGTACCCTGTTGTTTTTGGTCTCTTTAGTTATTTACTTAAACTATAAGCATTGCCTTAAAATTGTGTTCGGTCTATTCTGAAATGATTTCAATGAAGCCTGTGCACGTTTTGTATAAATCCGGGATTTATGCAAAGCGCATAGTCTTCATTCAAGTTTTGTATAGTTTTGCGTTTTAGTAGCTATATTGTAAGGTACATCTAAATTGTATACATCGAATGCGATTTTTGAAAGTTAAAATATCCCGACTCCATGATTATTCTTAATAGTATCTTAACTTATAAACTGTAAAAATACAAGAATACTTAAAACAGAGTGAAACGGATTATATTGCATTTCTATCTATCATTTTACCATCTACTGGTATGATGCTATATCGAAGAGAAATAATTCTTTTGCACAAACGTTAAGGGGTCCTTCCGTGGTACATCGGAAAACCCCATTTTAGATGCACATGTTCCATATTTTGTTATAATGTTTTCAAAGACATCGCATATACCCTTTATCGTCAAACTAAAAACGTATAATTCATCTTAAGTTAAAATAAAAACGTAATAATAATAGAACTAACGCTTATGAACAAATGTATGTGTTTTATTTTATCTTGCCTCCAACGTACACAGTTTACTTTATTTCAATTGCTCTGAAATACTCTCATCTGTTAGTTATATTATCCGAACACATCACTAGGATCTGCCATTAAAATATAAATATAAAATAAAATAATTCAATTATACAAATTAACAAATATTTAATTGGTTAAATGGTGAAAAATCTAGGTCATTCCCAAATAACCCAAACTCAAATAAATAAGACCAACTCACTTGCAATATGACGTATATTGTTTGTGATGTCAAGATCGGAAAATGTAATCGTAATAACGTTTTAAATGGCGCATACAACTATACATGTATCACTGTGCATTTATACTACAAACAAACATACTAATCCATGTCCGAATAACAACCCAGAAGCAAAGCAAATTCTTTTGGACTGTCAAGTTAGACACGTGAAATTCCACCATGGAAGTGAAGCCGGGTGCTCCGGAAAGGGTAAGCACCTCCTGTTTAGCTAGCTACAACCGCCGCTTATTCTTATTCTCCTTATTTTCATTATTATTATAATTATTTTGATATTTGAAAATTATGATTTCACCAAATGAGGATTCTAAAGAACTACTTAAACATCTTGCTTCTAACGCTTTAGCTCGTGTAAAAACAATTAAACCATTGGTGTTTCTACACTTTATTATGTTATCCCTTGTTCTAAATTGAAAAAAAAAACAATCAACAATTATTCACTTATTTTCTTTTACAGCAGTAAGCAGCCAAGGTACAAATATCTATATAACGAGTTTCAGGCCGAGAAAAGGAAATTCCAATCGAGTGGTGAGATATGATCATCTCAAAAGAGGCGCCGCCGCGTTAAAGAAAAAAATATTTCTCAACGAGATTATATTTTTCTTATTTCGGTCAATAACGAGTAATTGGCCATTTTTCTCTCATATTGCTCTGGATATATTTGACGTCCTATAGTTTCATGTTCCTTTCACACAATTTTGATTACACACGTGGTGGGTGTAGCTAGCTAACAAGGAGGTGCTTACCATTCCGGATTCAAGACCTCGTTTTCCTGGTCGATGTTTGCGTGCCTTACCTGACTGTCAGTTCCAAAGTTTTACTTTGCTTCTGAATTGTGATTCGGACATGGATAAGTATGTTTGTTTTTGATGATACATACATGTCTAACATAGAGTCATTATTGTACCAAGTTTTTACCGATGTTTAAGTTAAGCTTACCTTTCTATTGGGTGTAAAATCACATACGTATATATATTCTTCATTGCATATAGGCAATCGAATTACATTGGTACGAAGAAAATATTTTGCTATCGGATAAATATCCTTCTTCAGGGAAAGCATGACTGTTGTAGTATATAATCTACAGTATTTAAATGCGATGAATAAAAAATCAAAGCTTTTTCTTTTTTCAGTATAAAAATGGAATCAGACCATCCCATTTACGGAAGTCCATCCTTTTTTGCACTAATCTAGATGAATAATCAACTCTTCTGTCGTCACTAAGTCACGTAGATACTAGGTCATTTTCACGGTAACCTAACAAATCCGTATTTGAGACCGGATGGAATTAATAAACTTTTGACTGTGGTGACAGGTGATACATAGAATTTGGACGGAATTTTCTGTTGTTATTCGGTGTTCTGTACTTATAGACAGAATTATAGAGTAACACTTACTTGGAACACAGAAACTGGTTAAGTTTGATGACAGGAGACTCTGTGTTCTACATGAGGTACAACGAAAAACATCATCTAGTTTTATATTGGGTGAGGGCTGGTATCCAGATTGGCATTCGATAAAACATCGTTCTTCATGGTCATTCTTGTCATAGCCACATCTTATAAAGGCATGAGGTATCTGTTTGAAACTGTCGAAACAGGTTGAAACATCTGAAAATAAGACGTATGTAAAAAAGTCAATAATTCAATTTTTCTAAAATCATTTGATGAATTATTTTATTATTATTATTATTATTATTATTATTATTATTATTGCATTGTCTTTAACCAATGGATGAATTTTCATATCTTTTGCAGTATTTAGGTAACGTATTTTTAGAATATCAACAGGAAATACATAAGATGTGACAAATGTGAAAAAAACGCTCAAAAAACATGTATAGAGCTAAACTCAAAACATCAGTGTTTTCTACTTTTACTGTTAAAGGATAATATTATTTACTTATTTAGTTAGTAACATAGGAGGTACGTGCATTTCCGGAGCACCCAGCTTCACTTTATTGGTAGAAATTTAAGTTTGTCTAACAGAATTTGCCAGTTTTACAAATTTACATTGCTTTGGAATAATGATTTGGATATGAGTTTATATGTTGGTTTGAATTACTTTATTGCCAATACAAGGTTGTTTGATTAATTTTTAGTTTTAAGTTTTCCGTTATTGTCGTATTTGCTTATGCTTTACACACACACACACACACACACACACACATATATATATATATATATACTGTATCATGTTTTAGTTGCATTCAAATTTTCTAATGCACAGTTTAATAGACACATATATCGAAAAATTTATTTGATGTTAGATTTTTGTATCAGTTTACTTAAAATTAAAAGTATTAAGATTCGATTTAAAAAAAAATATGGTTCCTTTATTCCTAAAAATTGCGACGGTGTTTAAACATTCAGGCATTATGATTTGCAAGGTATAGTTTTGTATTTAAAATATATATACATTTTTATAATATTAATTTTCCATTCTCAATTTATATTTAATATACGGCGGGTGTAGACAGCTAAACAGTATGCTATCACCTTTCCGGAGCACCCAACCTCATTACCTTTGTATAAATTTAGGTTTTTAACTTCATTTGCCAGTTTTAAAAGCTTTTTAGTTGTTTTTTTTTTTTTTGGGGGGGGGGGGCGTGGTTTGGAAATGGATTGACATGTGTTTTTTCATTTGTAACATTTTACATCATTCATTTGCTGCATAGAAAATAAAAATCTGCATTTTTAAGTCTGATATGTATACTTACTAAATTCACAATGGTATCCATTTATGCCATAAGGACAATCACAGAAGGCATATGTGGGATTATGATGGTACACACATTCTGGTGAATGTAGTTGGAGGTCAGACTTAAAAGCATCTACATATTGGTTTTGGAATCCGGTTGTGGCTAAAAGATTAAATAAAACTATCAAATTTTAGGATGTAAGTGACCGACGATGAAGTCTTTTTAAAATCTTTTTTATACGAATATAATGTTACTGTATTGTTTTGTGCCTCTATGATTTCATAATTGTTTTTATGCTATAGCAGTCCAGCAGATTCGTACAAAAAAATTGAAAAAATTGTGGGTTTTGCGTTTAAAGCATCAAATTTGGCATGATTACAGTTTATGATCAGGAGATTATTTTAAGATATAGGGCTAACAAAATAATCCAAAATGGCTGCCAAAATCATATATGCTTTTAAAGTTTGTTATTGTGCATTTTGGTCACAAATATGCAGAATTATTTTGTTTTTTGGTGTGTTTATAATTTTAACATATAACTGCTGATGATTTGAAATTCAAAATGGCTGCCAGGCTAACAGAATAATCAAAAATGGCCGCCAAAATCATATATATTTTAAAGTGTGTTATTGTGCATTTTGTTCACAAATATGCAGACTTACTTGTTTTTGGTGTGTTTATAATTTTAACATATAACTGCTGACGATTTGAAATTCAAAATGGCTGTCATATTCAACATGACGGACAGTATTGCCGATCAAATAATGAACGATGTTGATATAAACATTTTTGTACCGATTTTTAGTTCAGCGTTGCATAAAAACATCTGTATATGCAGCGATTACCAGTAGATATGTCTTAAAACTTGCAATTCAAAATGGCCGTCATTTCTTATATGACGAACAAAATGGCGGATGAGTAATAACAAATAGATTTACATAGTTGTTGTATTAAATATCATGCCCGGTGGCGTCACAATCAAGAAAAAACAAACTAATAGTGTATATTTACGTCAATTTTTAAATATATTAAATGAAATACATATATACATATATTGTTCATTATGTCTAATATAGACTTATAATCCCTATGTAACTATTATTTCGATTTGGTGTGGAATCAGAAAGGCCGAGGTTTTCCATATAAAAATCATTGTTCCATAAAATTGCAATATTTTCCATATTGCTCTGTATACACGTTAAAAGATATTGCTAATATAAGAATTAAGCATTATTTTTTAATACCAACATATCGTATTACCTCTTTTGAAAATTACCTCGGTAATATTTGAAAATGTTTGATTGACATTTAATGTGATCATGCTAATTTTATTCTGAATTGTGATTTACACGTGGCTAGTGTAGCTAGCTAGACAACGGGTACTTACTCTCTTTTTCGGAGCACTGGGGTCATTTTTTATTTTACCTACTTAGCTTGTATTCAAAGTTTTTAGATTATGACTTGACAATGTTTCTATATGCTTTTGTTTGATAAGATATCAAAATCACAGAGTTTCAAATAAAAAGGCTAGTCAATACCTTAAACTATTTAGGATAATTGAATTATATGTATTTAACGTTCTCAATCGTCCTTTACAAAGAGTAAAAATTGAATTGTCAAATTTTTGTTTTAATATAAACTTGCTGCATCAACGCCAAAAGCAACTTTTTAAATGTAAAATATCTGTCGAAAGGATATACTATACAGTTGTACTCTTATTGTTTATATAGTATCAGGTATCAGATTTCATGTATTTCAGAAAAAAGTTTATTTTCATAGATGCTAAACTAGTTGTACATGCTGTTTTTAAAAGCAAACATGCCATCCCCTATATATACATGTTTGGCTATGAAGATAACAGAGGTAAAGCAATATTTAACTCTTGTACAAACAATATAACTGAAGAAATATAAAAAAAACATACAAAGAAGCACGAGCTTTGTTTTATAGAAAGAATAAGATTTTCCAGTTCTAATGATTAATATGTTCAAATAGTTGTCCATGACAATTTTCTTTGTTTTAAACTCAGATATGTCATCACATTATACATGTTTGGCTATGAAGATGACAGAAGTATAGCAATATTAAATGGTTGTACAAACACTATAACATTAGAAATATAAAACTTTGTTTTACGGAAAGACAAAAAGTTTCAAGTTTCAATGATTAATATGTTGAACTAGTTGTCCATGACATTTTCATTTAAAAAGCAAACATGTCTTGACTAATATATAAATGTCTGACTATGTATAGCAATATACTGTACAAACACTATAACTTCAGAAATATAAAAATACAAAAAGCCCAAGCTTCGTTTTACGGAAAGATTAAAATTTTTAAGTTTTATATGTTTAACTAGTTGTCCATGACAATTTTTCATCTTAAAAGAAAACATGTCATCACTAACATATACTTGTTTTTCAATGTAAAGATTACAAGAGTATAGCAATATTAAATGGTTGTACAGACAATATAACTGAAGAAATATAAAATATATACAAAAAAGTACAAGCTTTGTTTTACGGATTTGCAAGGTTCAATGATTAATATGTTTAACTAGTTGTCAATGATAATTTGTTTTATTTTTAAAGCAAACATGTCATCACTACCATATACATGTTTGGCTATGAAGAAAAAAGATTATGAAGATTACTAAAGTATAGCAATATTAAATGGTTGAACAAACGCTATAACTGAAGAAATATAAAAATACAAAGGAACACGGGCTTTGTTTTACGGAAAGACTAAACATTTCAAATTCCAATGATTAATATGTTCAACTGGTTGTCAATGACAATTTGTTTTATTATAAAAGGAAACATATCATCACTTACATATACATGTTTGACTATGAAGAAAACAGAAGTATAGCAATATTAAATGGTTGTACAAACACTAAAACTGACAAAATATAAAAATACAAAGAAGCACAGGCTTTGTTTTACGGAGAGACTAAGATATTTCAATTCCAAGTGATTAATCAATTAAACACTAAGAACTCGTCGAGTATTTTTTATATTTTTTTCCCAAACTTATCTTTTCTTATAAATGTTATGTTAGAGTTTTAACTTTTATTCATGACAATTGTGTGTTGACGATATCCTCATAATATGTATAAATTAACAGTTTGTGTGAAAGTGAATTATAACACACACACACACACGCACACACACACACACACACACACACACACACATATATATATATATATATATATATATATATATATATATATATCTGTTTACCTTACAAATGCAATCCAAGTTTAAAAATTTAAAAAGCCACATACCTATAAGTTCAGCACCTATAAAGAAATAGAACAAATATAAGACAATTGGTTAAAACGTATTTAACGTCTAATGTACGGGAATGCCCCTATAAGACCTACGGTAAATAACTGACAAAAATTATCGAGAATATTAAAATCGAGAATATTTAAAACTGTTGCAGATCTCGTTCATTCTTGTCCGTATGTCTTTCGGCAATATTAGCTAAAATTTTAATACATGAATGAAAAAAAGGAATCATTAAAGTCAATAGAAACAAGAAACACTTAGCCCAGAACTGACTAAGTAAGAGGTCTGTCCATGAATGTAGTAAGGGTAGTGGGTATTTGTTCAGGTAGAACGCTCGAAACCTTTCTCGGGCGCCCAGGAGAAATTTAGACACTGGCTCAAAATTCTGTATTCTAGTGACATCTGAGTTGCAATTATTACGAAAGACTTTTAATTTGTCACCCATAAAATTCATCATCAGTGAACTAAAAAGACGGATGATAACATGCAGCTAGATTTCAGAAAAATAATTTTTAACCGAATGTTTCTTTTTATATCATCAAATTAAGTATTCCATTGCATCTTGAAATCTGTATTTTCTGATGTCTGAGTTCTCTCTCATCGTCATCATTATCATACTTTCTTATTTTGAAATGCGTGTAATTTCCTGAATGTCTCTTCATTCATCATCTCCACCATCATTATCGTCATTTAATGTCTTATTTAAAACTAAAATAATCATCATTGTAGCCACAATTGTAATTTGAATTAGTAGCGGATACACTCTAATGATCTTATCTACAAGAATGTATTCTTGGAACAACCTTAATTCACCCCATTGTCACCTGAATTAGGATTTAAATTCCTCATGCTTTACTGCTGTTCTTTACGAACGAACCGATGTTTCTTTCGTTCGTTTGACGCACGGAGCATTGTTAAATACAATCGTACAAGAAGGAATCATTGCTATTTCTTCAGTTTTCCAGAAAACTACTATAAGATATGTAGAGTTACTTTCGTTTAATGATGTAATATGTAAATATAATTTATCATAATATCTTTATCTCTACCTGCTCCTATTGTTTTATGAAATAAATGATATCTGATGAATATTGATGATATAGGGACAAAGTATCTTTTAAAAACGTGTTTTCAAATAAATTAAAATAGTAAAATATTAAAGGCACCCCAAGCAGGCCTTCTGTCGAGAAACGTTCGTTAATAATCTGACGTCCACTACTAATGCCATGAAAACGTGTTATGATCTCATCAACATATCAGAATATAATCTCCCTGTGATTGTAACAGTATGATGATCATGTGTCCAACATTCTTTAAACATATTTGACGCCTTTCATTTACCATTTTCGTTTCACACAGGATAGGTGCAGCTACTAAACAGAATGTGGTAAATCTAAGAGAACCTTGTCTTGATTTATTTATCTTATATTATTTAAGGATTTAAGAAAAGTAAACACTGACCATTGTCTTCGATAGTTTCTCCATCGACTCTAAATATCCATTGTCCGGGAATTCCAACATTGCTACTCGAATTTAGTGATTTCACGTTAGCGGTCATTGCACCTCTCAAATTGTAGTAATGTGACCAATCTTTATTAAACCCAACCTTCAAAAAGAGAATTTGTAGTTAAGCTGAAAACTATGTATACTAAATACATAATACATTACTATATTAAGCTGCGTCAGCATTATGTCAGTCATCTGCGGCTAAAAAAGTGTAAAATAAATGCAGTAGTACCAATTAATCCAGAACTAATGTAAAATTTACGACAAATTTATTTATTGTTTGTGTATATATTACAATATCGAAAAACGTATCAATATTGCTCACAATTTCAATAGAGGAATTTTTCCTTCTCACTGAAACTACGACCCGTTTTAAGAGTTACAAAGGGCGGAAGTAATGCTGTAAGTATGATAAACTGAACGGGCAAAAATGAACGGATCTGGCATGTACCTTGATATGTCAGATGTTTTGCCAATATTTTTAAAAGAAATAGATCCAAAAACAAACGTATTAGATGAGCAAACTGAGTGGAAACTCGAACGACCAAGACTTTCTGATTACATTTAAAAGTAAAATGTATGTAATGTCGCCGATGAATGTTAGCCTAGACATGACTAAATATATGACTTTTTTATTTATCTGCAAACCATGACATAAGTGACCAAGTCCTCGACTTTCGACATTAAACACTGTCACACCTCTCCAAAAAAGTCACACTATGGCTTAATAACAATAACAATAATTGAAGCTCACCTGTGCATAATTCCCAGTAGTGTCAAAACTATCTTCATAATTGAAAATAACATACGTCTCATTTTCACTATATGCGACTACGCATTGAAATGTTATCTGAAATGTACAATATCTACCGTTGACACATAAGATATTTATGAACAGTGTGATTGCTTTGTTGCAAACAACTGTTAAACCATCACGTTCACAATTGTAACCAACATTAGCAAATTAAGAGAGAGAGAGAGAGAGAGAGAGAGAGAGAGAGAGAGAGAGAGGATACTCACAGGCCTGGAATTATAATACGATTGCACCTTATCCCATGTAGCTATAAGTAGCCGAGAGGCATTGAATGTGGTTTTGGAAAATCGACTAATATCGACTGATATTCTGTGTAAGAGGGCTGCTGAATTCGATGCATTTTTCCGGCTTATTTGTCGGTAATAAACATTTGAACTCAAACTTTTCCAATATGTAGCTATTAGACCTTTATCGGACATTGGAAATACTCCCTTGTAATATCCTGTGAACACATCATCGAGCGATATGACTCCATTATTACTAACCTACAACAATAAAAAAAACAATCTGTAATTGAAGATAAAAATATTGCTTTGCGTTATCCTATGTTCTCCGAGTCATGTATCCAACATACTTGGTGCCAACAATTAATTTTATTGTGACAACAGTCCAATATTTTTAACCTAATCGGACTCATTGGACAATTTTTGAAAATATTGGATTGTTGGCACCAGACAAAATTAAGTAAATAGGACATAAAGACACCAAATACACTTAACAGTCCAATGCCAGAAAGCCAATATATCCACTGATGCAGGTCGTAACAAATTGAATCTGTGTATTGCCTTTTTATTGAATAAGCTTGAAATTTAAATATATATTACAACACAAATGAAACACACATACCTACGCACGTGCACATATCTCCCTTTCTCTCTCTTACACACACACGCAGATTATACGGCTTGATCCATATATATATATATATATATATATATATATATATAATATATATATATATATAATATATAGTGAAGTGATTTTTACATCTTCAACCATTATTATACAAGTTCACCATATTAATCACTTCTTTCACGCATAATTCCGATACATTGTTTGTAAAATAAAAGTGCTTGTAAATTTAAATCAAATAAGTAAAATTAAGTAAAATTGATGCATATATTACATAAAATGTACAACTGAACACAACTGAACATACCTGTTTTTTGCGAATCAAGTTTTCCGAATCATTGTTTCGTCCAAACAATAAAAGTATATGTGAAATTGTATATATTTCTTTATTAATTTGGCGCGCTTCGTGCGTTTGTTTGATGACAAGATGACTAACAGGGACTGAATATATTTTACGAAAAGCGTGTTAAGTCACGTGAACAATGAATTACATACTGTCTGTTCACGAATTATTTTAGGGGTTCCAAACAGGGATACTTTTTCAACTTTCCGTTTTCATACTGCTTTTCATAATTTTGTAATACTTTTTTATTTTGTTTTTGTGGTATTTTAAGTAAGGTATAAGCCTTAAACTGTCCGGTATGTAAAATAATGGACTTATTTCAGCCTCTAATAGTCCAATATTTTACACACTGAACAGTTTTCGGCGTATTTCCTTTACATAAAACACTCAGTTTTATATTTTATCTGGTAAACGCTATTTTTCGAATAATGTTCCTTCGTTACATCACCTTCGCGTCTTCGTGCAATAACCTTCTCCATTAACAGCGTTCGTTCGTTCGCCGTTCCAATGGGGTTTGCCGCTGTACCACGTGATCAATACCTCTTAACATTAATTTTGTGCGGAACGTGTGGAAAACGTCAACGTCACAGATTCCCGGAAAAGCGCCGTGTCATGTTATTCCATATCCATTGGAAATATGTATTACGCACAAACGTCAGAGGGAATCACGTAGTACAACGTCAAACCCCATTCTTTAAATTCACATTCTCGTCATTCACTTCTCAGGTTAAGCATTTCCGGTCTTTAGTACCTGCATTTTTGCCTTATTTTGGTGTACTTTTTTATTCGTATTTTAATAATAGGACAATAATTATAAAATAATATACCTAGATACCGTTCTCTTTCGCCCTCTCTTTTTCGATTCAATGACACTTTATAGTAAAAGAAACGAATTAGAGAAAAAAATTCGGAAGACGAATTTCAAAATTATTATCGTTTCTTCATCCCCGTTTCGATTTCTTCGCCACACCAAAACCTGCCACTAAAGAAGCTCATAATGAAGAAGTCCTGCCCAAAAATATATTTTTGGAGAATATACTTTTTTTAAGTTATGTAGAATATTGAATTATGGTATACTTGCATAAAAAGATGTATATGTGCTTCCAAAGAACCTGATTGGATGCAAAAAACGGACAGTATAATAGCCTCTTGGAGAAGAATCATTAAAAATTGCACCATACGGATATAGTTTTGATTCCGCTATCCCTGAAATATATAATTACATGAGACGAACATTTGAAATTGAATAACATTTACAATATGCTTTACAATATCATATCAACAAAGTTGATTTAAAATGTATCAGCTCAAAATAAATATGATTTTCTATGGCAATATCATTATCACAAAACAAAGTAAGATTTGTGAAAATGAAAAGGTCAAGTAACTTACGTGAATTTCAAACCAGGAAAAGGACCCCGTGTTTTTTAGAAGCATCAGATCCTCTAGTTTAGCTAGATACAATAAGATTAAGAATGAAACATGGAAATATGCATCGTTAAATATATCCAGGGTAATTTTTGAATATATTGACATCATATTTATTTATAAAGATTTAACTGAAATGGAATGTCATTTAAACCTACCCGTCAAACGAGCCACAACTGGAAGATCCTGAATCAAATGCATAATCAAAATACGAATCAAACATCTGCACCACTTAATATTTGTCGTGTGAAGTTTCATTAGAATATGTTAAAACATTTTTAGAAAAGTGGCGGAAAAATGACGAAATTGAATAAACACCATACCGCTTTTCCACCCCATGGAAAAAAACCCAAAAGCAACGTGAAAGCTAAAGTGACAGTTTCTTACCTGAAATAATTGAATTTGCTAATCTGTAATTCAGTTGTTTCCAGAACGACTGTGCGCTGATGAAGTCTGTCACAGATACGACTTGTTTAGGATCACCGGTGACTTTATCAAGCGTGATGCGATTTAGGCCACATGTAGTGGCGACAACTATAGTAGGGATACCTTCGTTTAATAATTTTCTTCTAGCATCAGAGGTGATAACGGGTACGCTTCCAGCTATAATGATTAATACGTTTTTCGCCTCCATTCTTGCTCCATTACTTGCTTGAAACTTGTTGTTAACAGCATATGAAACAGCGTCGCTAATGAGACTTTTCCCGCCAAAAAATTGGATGTTAACTATAGCAGACACGGTGTCATTAATACTATGATATTGATTTAGGTTAAATACGGTACTAATATTCGAATTGAAGGATACAACAGCTAGATGTATCGGCCTTTGTCCGATGTTAACACTCTTTGCAAACTGTATCAAGGTTTCTTTTATCAAGTTGAAATCCTTTTCTCCTACATCGTTTGAATTGTCTATTACGAATACAATGTCTGCTTTTAAACTTTGTGGAACTAAAAATAGAAAATACAGTCCACCCTGCTTTAAAGACCACCTCTATATAAAGGCCACCTGTTTATAAAGGTCAGTCGAATTGTATCCCATTTGTTCTTTATTCATATTGTTCAAACCTATATATAAAGACCACCTGCTTATAAAGGCCACTTTTACTGGCTCCCTAGGGTGGCCTTTATAGACAGGTTAGACTGTATTTATTTTTAGTACAGATGCCTAAAATATATTAACATAGAAGCAACAAAATTTATAAGGAACATATAATAAAGAACTAAAACAATGAATTCTTATTGGTTTATTATTTGAAATGTTAGTCTTATTGGAATACAATGTATGTACTAAACATTAAGGCAGTCAGTGACAAAATGTAGTGGAGTAACTATATTTTAAAGCTTAACACATCAGTCAAGATTCTCTAACTGATATAAAGATTTTTAGTTCTTGGATGTTGGACGATTTCGGGATGCCTATGAAAAAACCACTCTTTTCCTAGCTAAGGAAAAACAAACATACTAATCCATATCCAAATCACAATCCAGAAGCAAATTCAAAACTTCGAAACTGACAAATTAGGTTAAACACTTGAATTTCCAATATGAAATGCTGAATGTTCCGGAAGGGTAATCATAAACATGAAATAAGACATTGCTTGCAACCAGTTAAAGCGCCAATATAACGAGCTAATGCACTGAATGCAATACATCAACCACTGCGGTAGCTCAGTTGGTAGAGTGCTCGATCCGTAAGTGGGAGGTTCTTTCGGATGGGAACTTAAAATACACGAGGTCCCGTGTCCCAGTATGTGTGGCACGATAAAGAACCTGCTCTGCTGTATAATGCCATAAGCGCAACGCACTGGCAAAATTTCTGCACCTTCGCCTATAGCTGGCGACGTCTCGATATAAGTGAAATATTCTTGACTGGGACGTTAAACACCATTACTCAACTCAACTTTGAAATTTTCGTCTCATCAGATTTCGCAAAATCTAGGTATGACTGGTATTGGCGTTCGCCAGCGTACCAGGTGATCAATACGCAGAAACGTTAGTGAAGAACCATTTGCAAAACGTTTACGTCAAAGTTTTGCTGAATAACGTAATTTGTAAAGGGAAAACGTGAACTTAATCATAAAGAAACATACTAATCCATGCCCGAATTACAGTCCAGAAGCAAAGTAAAAACTTCGGAACTGACAAGTTAGGTTAGACAGTTAGGCTGGTGCTCAGGAAGGGTAAGCACCTCCTGCTTAGCTAGCTACAACCGCCGCGTGTGTAATCAAAATTGTGTGAAAGGAACATGGAACTATGAGACGCCAAATATATCCAGGGCAATCCTGGACACAGAAACATCAAACTTATCAACAATACTGTGATGACGGCCATAAAAAATTTTGAGGGCCTTGATAAGCTTAGCCTTGCAATATCCCTGAGTCAACAATGTATTTGCAAGCAGAATACTTCGTTGTACAAAGTCCCCGCCAATAAGCAGGAGAAGCGATGCAATCCCCAATGGAAAGTATGGATCCGCAGATATGTTATATAGTATACAGTAGCGACAATGGCGAATGGAGAGGTCTTTAATTTTTGAGCTGCTCGAAGTTAGAGGATCTTGGCAGTAAGAAATAGTTTTTTCACAGTAATTGTTGGAGTATTTCATTTATAAATATATCCTGACTGCAATTTATGTGTTTTTTGGTTGAAACTTACTTGGAAAGTGTCTTTATTTGGGGAAAAAGTTTCTCAATAGACGATAAAAGTAAGCGAAGTGAGTAGTTCCCAGGCCTCATTACAATTGACGGATCGCCGGCCACGCCCACAATGTTCCGACAAAGGCCGCCATCAAGGTACCAAACCAGCGTCACGGCAACTACTGACGTATTAGTAGCAGTGACGTCATTAAACGGCGCAATTCAGGCCGAGTTTACATTCTTTTAGCGTGTAAATCAAGCATGCCAGGCCTTTGTCGGAACATTGTGGGCGTGGTCAGCGATACGTCAATTAATAGTTTAGTAGACATACATATTGGTCTTAATAAAGTCGATAGTGTAGAACAATGTATTAAATATCTAAAACTTGATGTATTTGGTACCGAAGGGCTTGACGAAAAAATCAATACAGTAGCAGAACCTTTTATCTGTACAACTACTACGCTCATTAATCGGGTTATACAGAAGTCTATAGATAATGGCTGATTAATTACCGTGATCTCACAGAATCACTCTGTTGATCACTCATTGTTAAACAATACTTTAAATTTTAGAAGGTTGTTTATCATGTAGAATTTTTAATTTTGCACCTTAACATTACTTCGAGTTTTTGGGGTATAAGTTATCGAAGTTGCATTTCTATAGTTTCGGCCGAGACAAAATAATGACTTCGAGTTAACCACGGTGTTTGAGATATCGAATTTCGGGTTATCAAGTTCTACTATACTTTGTCAATTCCATTATGACACGATGCATTGGCTATTATTATGGGTTAGTAAATATGCAAGGTATGGCTAGCAATATATGCGACTTTACTATTATTTACTCACAATAATTCGTAGCTCTGTTATCACCATCAATTCCGTTAAAGTCTTTACCAGAGATATCTGTTTTGCCATATCTAAGATAAAGATTTAATAGTATGTTAAGTTTTTTTGGCAAACTCTTATGAATAGATTAAAAATAAAGAAAACTTGCTAAAATTGAGATAATTACGTGATAAATGACTTGCCATTAAAATGTGCTGTTAAGCTTGTGCATACACTGAAATTGCCAATCAAAATCTGTATATCTATCAAACACAAAAATACCGGTCTATATCCAAATCACAATACAAAAACAGATGAAGGAAAATAAAAACAAAGAGGGAGATAGCCATGTTCCTTTTTTGATAAAATAAATTAATATTATTGTTAAGATTTTAATATCTGCCACAAGTAGTCATTCTTTCCATTATTTGCATCATAAAATTCATCAATTCATTATTTCAATTAAAACCCTTCAACAGACGCATCTGTCTTTATTTGTAAATCTTAGGGCGGAAACGACCGTGTAGGCATTCTTTTACATCAATGGTGATGGTGGTGGTTATGCAAGGTGGAGATTTCTTTTGCGCATGTTTTATAGATGTTTGGAATCCGGGTAGCAAGAAAAACTATCATTTACCTTAAAACAAATATTAAAATCAGTGCCTTTAGTCTAATCATGGTTTTCTTGGGACTCTTCAATTTTCTCAATCAAACAAATATATGCGTTTCTGGTTAAATGTGACATACAGGTGACAACTAAAAATATAACAAATCAAAAAACGAACATAACAGTCCTTGTCCCAATATCAAAGAAAATTAAAAACTGGCAAATTATGTTAAACGCGTGAACTTACAACATTGATGTCGGACCGGGCGACGCTGCGTCAGCCAAATTTGCAATAAGACATTGTAATAAACATGGAACTACTGCCCGCCACATCTCGAAAACAGACATATCAAATGTTCGAATGAATATTGTTAACTTTACGTTTTTGTCAGTCAAAAATATACTACTATTTATTTAGCCTATTTCGGAGAACGCAAGATCGCAAAATATTTTATGAATTTCAATATGACGGGTACAAATCGATGATTCTTTTACTTACATGTTCCAAGTTGTTACTAAAAATTCCTGTTTTGGTTTCATCCTTGCTTCATATATCATTTTATGCGAAAAAATATAACCTGGGTGGGTGTTTACAATGGGAATTTGTTTTACGAAATGGTGGGGTTCTTTATGTTACGTAGTCATGACGAAAGAGTTGACTGTTTACGAAGGTTAGGGCAGCACAAGAACGGATTGATTTTTGCGTAACAGGGATGACCAAAATTGATTTAATAAAGTAATAAAGTCAACTACCTTTCTGTATTTTCAAACTTTTAAAAAAAATGACATAAATTCATTTTTAAACTCAACTCGACCTTTGACCTACCTTTCATTGTACCCCTTGCCCACCTAAGTAAAGAATAAATTCTTCCGTTATCATTACGTCACACGGAAGACACCGCCATTTTGTCAAAATTTTTACCATTTTAAACACCCATCCAAAATACGTTTTGGTGTATCAAAGGAGTTATAATGTATGGATTAGATCGAAATGAGGATTGTTAGTAACGACTCGGCTCATGTAAGTAAATGATTAATTGATTTTTAACTGTGTCGTTCAAATTTTTGATATATTAGCAATGTTCCTTTCTCTCCAGCAGAGTAAACGGACAGTAGTCATGTCAAAATAAAACTACAAACTATACTTTTTAGTCAGTCAAAAAGTTTGTACAAAAGTCAAAAGTTAACAATACGATTTGGTCATTGCTTTTTGTCTGATAAAATACAACTCTTATATTCATTAAAATTCCTTATCAAAAACCTTGAAGACAAATAAAATATGGCGATCTCTGACATATGCTCGATACCATTATCCAGGACAAGTTATGTTATATTTAAATGAGTTAAAATCGAAAGATTGGGCAATAAAATTGTATAAGAAATGCAGTGATTAAATATGTTGTTTAAAATAATATATTTAAATATGAAAATTGTTTTATTACTGTGGATTATGTTTAACATACACAACTTCAAGTGTGAAATGGTATGCGCATCTGTCCAATCCCAAGTCTCTAAATTTAAAGTCACTGCGTATATTTTACAAATATGTTTAAATGTGTCAATTGTAGAAGAGGGCAGTAATTCTTTTATCAAGGCTTAGACTGTTTTGATAAGAAAGGCATTTATATGAATATTAGAGTAGTATTTTGTCAGACAAATACGTTTTGACTGACAAAAAGAGTGACAAAAATGTATAGTTTATACAACGAAGTAGGCTGCTTGCAAATAAATTGTTGACTCGAGGATATTGCAAGCCTAGGCTTATCAAGGCCTTCAAAAATTTTATGGCCGTCATCACAGTATTGTTGTTAAGTTTGATGTCTCTGTGTCCAGGATTGCCCTGGATATGTTTGACGTCTCATAGTTCCATGTTCCTTTCACACAATTTTGATTACACACGTGGTGGGTGTAGCTAGCTAAACAGGAGATGCTTACCCTTCCGGAGCACCCGGCCTCACTTCCCTGGTAGAAGTTCACGTGTCTAATCTAACTTGTCAGTTCCTAAGTTTTTACTTTGCTTCTGGATTGTGATTCAGACATGGATTAGTATGTTTGTTTTTATTTTGCTTCTGGAGTGTGATTCGGACATGGATTAGTATGTTTATTTTTTATTGTAGTTGTATTTTGACATTCTATTTGTTGAAACGGATAGTTAACAGTATATATTTGTACAGTAACTATACTTTTTATAGGACAAAAATGGATATTAGATAACAATTGTACATTGACGGCCGTTATTGGCCATCGTATGAGTTATTCATTGTGGGACAACCCAGGTAGTATTTACCACACAAAAACAATCTGGTCTGCATTTGCAACAAAGGAAGAATAAACGTTGCATTTGGCGTATAAGACGACTAAGTCTTGCATTTATCATACAAAAATGTATTTGTCCAAATGAGAATAAATAAATAAATAAATAAATAATATCTGATTACAGGTTCAAATTCATTTTAGGCTTAAATAAGATATTCTTTAACTCAAATTTTGTAAAATTTGGAATTGTTTAGTATTTTTTATAAAACTAAACATGAATCTTACATTTTAATTAATCTTCAAAATGATACCTTAAATTTCTGGATATCTTAACAATTAACACAATTACTACTGTTTCAAATTTGTCAGATTTAAGGAATTTTTAGTTATAGAATGGTTGTAAAACCAGGTCTGCACTTACCACTTTCTGCCTGCAAATTGTAGATCCCAAATAACCGGTCGCATAATATAACAGCAAACATCTTATCTTTACCAAATCAAAGAGAAGGAATCAGTTCCGTTTCTTATCTTTATTTATGACGATCTATTATTTGTAATCCCCGCGTACTGGTTACACTTTTTCCAAGCCGGATATATTAAATCCGGTTTAGTTAAGTGCGATACTTACATTACGGGCATGTCAAAAGTTTAACACTACTATCGTTCCAGAGAAATTAGATATATAGTCGATTTATCTTTAATATAAAATCAAGTATGGTAAACTTTGTGCTTAATTTGATATTCCTGTAAATAAAATCATATTACCTACCAAACCTATATGGGATTTGCAGGCTTGAAATTGTATTGCAAAACAGCTATGTACAAAAACGTTTGTCTTTATTCATTAAGCAGACAAAAATTAATTCTCACAAGTGAGAATCTTCAACAGCAATGCCATCTCTGTCTTAATTTATGGAGCCGAGAGTTGGAAATTAACAAAAGTAGACATAAAGAAGCTAGAAACATTAATCCAGAACAGATGCTTAAGAAGAATAATGAAGATCTTTTGGCCGAATAAAATAACAAATGAACACCTAAGAGAAAGAACACAAACACCATCAGTAGAAAACACAATAAAATCAAGGCAATGTAGATATATAGGACATGTATTAACAAAAGGAAATTATGAAAATGAAAAAAATGCATTGACCTGGGCTCCAGAAGGAAAGAGAAAGAGAGAAAGACCAAGAGAGACCTGGCGAAGAACAGCAGAGAAAGAAAGAAACGACATGGGGTGGCCAAGTTGGAGAACAGCAGAGAATGAAGCCTCAAATAGGACGAAGTGGAGAGATCTGTGCCTCGCCTTATGCTCCACTAGGAGCGAAGAGGATAGGTAGGTAGGTAAATCTGACAAACTTGAAATATATTTAAGGTGTCATTGTGGAGTTCAAACCACTGCGGTAGCTCAGTTGGTAGAGTGCTCGCTCTGTAAGTGAAAGTTCGTGGGTTCGATCCCCGGCGAGGTCTGACCCAAGACTTGAATTTTTTTTTTATTTATATTTTTTCACATTTTACAATATATACAAGTGACAAAAAACAACACAAGGACACATACAGTCTTTCACTCCTCATACACCCACATATAGATATGTAGCGGCAAACAACTTTGACCTTTCTGCTTGACCTTTAATGGGGACTATAAAGACTTGAAATTGGGTAGTAACACTTCTTTCGCCAAGCACTCGGCATTCAGAAGTGAAAGTCACGGTTCTTTCGGATGGGAACTTTAAAAGGTAGGTAGACAAAAATCAATGAAATAAATAAAATATTTACAGTACCTATTGAATTCCTATGATGAACTGATTGTAAAAAATTTGAGACATTCGGCAATGACCCAGCGTTTTTTTCACATACACTGTGCGTATGAATACATCTATGCACAACACGGTCCAACAAAACACCGCGCATTGATGTTTCGAATAACCTGTCATCTATACAAGCGGGATTTTTAACAAATTCAAGATTTAACAGTTGTAATTTGACAACTGATATGAATATGTAATTTTAATTGTCAATTCGAATAACATTTTATGAAATGTTCTTTCTATATTTTTAAGCCGCCTATTACGTCACAACATCAATGAGTAGGTGGGAATTATTTTGATTGACATATTGGCTGTTCCCAGGATGTTTCCATTGCCGACAGATTCCATCTTTACCGAATTTTCTTCCCCAGCTGTATGACGCAATCGAGAAGTTTGTAAAAAGTATGTTAAGAAAAATAATGTAAATATAAGAATTGACTTTCTTTTTTCCGGGACATCAAGTGATGACCCAGAATTTCAAACTAGCAAATCTTAAATGAACTGCAGTTCATTAGATTTGCTAGTTTTAAAATCTGGGACATCATTTGATGTCCATGAATAAAAAGAAGTCAATTCTTAAATGAACTCAACATAAATAATAAATAAATAAATAAATAAATAAATAAATAATAAATATAAATAAATAAATAAATAAATAAACTAATTAATTGATTCATCCATTAAATGAAATAAAATAACAATGCACTCGACATAAATAGAAAATAAAAAAGTTAAATCAATAAATAAAATAAAATATGTCAATTTAGATAAATAAATATTTTTTAAAATGTTAATAAACTTGATAATACACTACAGCGGCACACTATCACTTTGAGGCCATGCAATGTTCAAGAAACATACCGGCATTATTTCAGTAATCTTTTTAGATGGACATACACAGCACATCGTGTCAAAAGTTCATTTATGAGCCAAAAACGGGTTCGAAGTTCGACTACCAAGTTGCCGAGGTATGGATAGTTAACGACCTGAAATAGTGTGTCCAATTGGTGCCATGAAAAGTTCAAGAAGCATAGCTAGTGACCAAAATGTTGTAGAGAAATACAGTCGAACCTCTCTATAAAGGCCACTCAAGGGAACCAGTAAAAGTGGCCATTAATAGATAGTCCTTATACAGTCAAACCTGTCTATAAAGGTCACTCAAGGGAACCAGTAAAAGTGGCCATTAATAGATAGTCCTTATACAGTCAAACCTGTCTATAAAGGCCACTCAAGGGAACCAGTAAAAGTGGCCATTAATAGATAGTCCTTATACAGTCAAACCTGTCTATAAAGGCCACTCAAGGGAACCAGTAAAAGTGGCCATTAATAGATAGTCCTTATACAGTCAAACCTGTCTATAAAGGCCACTCAAGGGAACCAGTAAAAGTGGCCTCTATGGGCAGGTGGCCTTTATATACAGGTTCAAATATATAAATAAAGAACAATTGGGATACAATTCTACTGGCCTTTATAAGCAGGTGGCCCTTATATAGAGGTGGCCTTTATATACAGGTTAGACTGTAGTAGGAAGTACATGTGCCTGTCGGTAAATGTCCAATTATTACGGTAAATAAATAAAAATGAATCACTTTGAAAATAGCCCCCATTTTGTGTTTTTAATAAGGTGTGAAAAGGAAAAAATACGAAGTAAAAGTGCCATAAATGACATAAATGTACACTTGAATATTCAAATAAAACGGAAATAACTAAAACAGAGACATATAACTGACTGAAGCAAAATAAATAAAAAAAAAACAGTGCTGAACAACTTCAACTCTAAAACTTTTATAACTTAAGGTGTTTCGGTATAAATAAATTTATCTTACTAATGTAAAAGCACAATTTCTTTCAACATTAGATAGATACTGTATGTCCACAAATAGCTTAGAGTGTGCATGGAAAATTAAAGAATAAAGTCCTACTTTGCAACAAACTCACAAAAAAACTTGAAAAAACTTCATACAAAATCTAGATCTACTGACCTTATACGAAAAAATAGTTTTCATTCATCCAAAAGTGAATTTAATTCTGTACATAGAGCATATTTTAAGTTTTTTTTTACAGCCATGTCATATTAATCAAATTTTAAAACAAATTTCCCTAAATTCTCTTATGTACAGGAGAAGTGAATTGCGATGTTTTCATTAAAACATATAATTAAGTTAGGTCAGTGCATTTTAAATGCATTTTATTGATAGTTTAAAAAACATTTTTAATAAAAAGAAATAAAAAAAAAAAAAAACACATGTGCACTCTATTTATGGAAATACAGTAGAGAGAGAGAGAGAGAGAGAGAGAGAGAGAGAGAGAGAGAGAGAGAGAGAGAGACTTGAAAGTGGAAATATCAGATTCTCAGATTTTCAGTTTTAATATTTTAATCTTGGGACGCCGTGTATTTCGCACAAACGCACAAAAAGGAGATGCTCTAACCGTTGCTCTTGGGACAATTATTAGCTCCATCCCCTTCTTACATTGTAGTTGGGACACGACCACGTCCAGATCTACTATAGGTTAATTGAAAATTTAAATAGAGAAGGGTAAGGTTAAATTGTTTTTATGATCGCAAAAATTTCCCTCACAATTAAATGTTAAAAATGTTCTCCCGTTGAAGGTAAAATAACTTGCGTATTTATTATTAATTTCCCAACTACATGTATTTATCTCAATTATTCAATTATCCAGGCATAACATAGAGAGAGAGAGAGAGAGAGAGAGAGAGAGGTGAAAAACATAGCGGATGCGTCTAACAGCTGGATACGAGATATTTTAGACACACAAGTACTCTTATGCGTTTGGACCAGAGAGAGAGAGAGAGGAGAGAGAGAGAGAGAGAGAGAGAGAGAGAGAGAGAGAGGGGGGATAGGCTCAGTAACAGAACGGGTGGGTCTACAAGAATACAAGATTTTGAGATAAGGTTTAACTAATACTACCCTTTAACCTAAAAACTTTAAAAATCGAATTTGTTTCATTCATATATTACTATATTCTGTAATCACTTTACCAATACCGATACATTTATATATCATCATGTAGATTACACATGTATGTTTTAGATAAGGGATTGTATAAGGGGTATAACGTAACAAATCTGGTAGATTGAAATGCTTTACGTTCAGTACAGACCTGTCAAAAATTTAACACCGTGATAATGAAATGGAACCAAACTCGGTTGCTAAGTAGTGGGGATGTGGAGACCAAGTGGTCGATAGATAGCAGCTGCCGAAATGATATATGGCTTATATTTTTATCGATGGACTGTGGTGAGTTTGGTATTTAATACTTATTCATTACCGCAGTGTTAAACTTTCGTCAGGCCTGTAATATCTTTATCAGGAAACTTATTTAATAACAAAACTCATACACGTTTAAAAATCACCGGGGTAGGTTATGCTGTTTAAAACATGGAATGATGACCAAAAATTGAAGACATATTTCATAAGGTTTGAAAATCTCTCTCTATCTCTCTCTCTCTCTCTCTCTCTCTCTCTCTCTCTCTCTCTCTCTTGGTTTGGCAGTGTACGGTGGGTCTCCCTCCCTCTCCTGGTTTGGCATTGTACGGTGGGTCTCCCTCTCTCTCCTGGTTTGGAAGTGTACGGTGGGTCTCTCTCTCTCTCTCTCTCTCTCTCTCTCTCTCTCTCTCTCTCTCTCTCTCTCCTCTCTGTATGTGAGACATATTTGGCACAATGCGAGATAAATATGATATTGTAGTCCATTACAAGCAAGGTGGGCGCATTTTTCCTGTGTATGGAATGTTCCTACATAAGCTAACCATAGTAAGACGGCGGATGAACGGTTGGATCATCTCTCTCTCTCTCTCTCTCTCTCTCTCTCTCTCTCTCTCTCTCTCTCTCCTCTCTCTGTATGTGAGACATATTTGACACAATGCGAGATAAATGATATATGGTAGTCCATTACAAGCAAGGTGGGTACATTTTTCCTGTGTATTGAATGTTCCTACATAAGCTAACCATAGTAAGACGGCGATAAGCTAATATATCTAATATACAACAGATGAACGGTTGGATCTCTCTCTCTCTCTCTCTCTCTCTCTCTCTCTCTCTCTCTCTCTCTCTCTCTCAATTGTATTTGTCACATCACCACTACAGTAATTCAGTTGGTAAAGTTCTGGCTCTAGATTCACGACTGGGTCTGACCAAAGACTTGAAAGTGGATCGTGTCTGTTCTTTCGCTAAGCACTCGGCATTACAAAAATTAAAATCGCCGTTTTTTTCAGGTGGGAACTTAAAATAAATGAGATCCCGTAACACGGTGGGTTTGGCAAGGTAAAGAACTCTGCTGTTTATATTTAATGCCATCAGCGCAACCCAAAGGCAAAATGTCTGCACTTTGCCAATAATTGGCGACGTATCGATATAAGTGAAATATTTTTGACTGAAACGTTAAACACCATTACTCAACTCAACCCTCTCTCTCTTCCGCTGTCTCTCAGTGGCGTCTTTGATCAATAGCATCGGATGGTTTTTCAAGTTTATTATATCTAGTCATGCCAAAGAACACTTGGACGTATGTACACATATATTAACTATCAAAGGAAAATTAAAAAAATATATTGCAGACATTCATCAACGGAAATGTGCTGCTTGGTACCTGGAGAATTTTATTCAAGTCAGAACGAATTTATATATTTTTCAGCAAATGAAATTGTATGCTAAACTTCATTTTGCAATTTCTTCTTTTATTTGAACCACTATGGTTGCTCAGTTGGTAGAGTGTTCGCTCCATATGTAGAAGGTTATGCGTACGAAACCCGGTCGGGTCTGACCAAGTCTTGAAAATAAATATTGACTGTTCTTTCACCAAGCACTTGGCATTTAGAAATGAAAGTCATGGCGTCCTTCAGAAGAGACCTTAAAAAACAATTGCCCTGTGTTACGGCGGTCACGGCACATAAAACAACACACACTGCACATTGTTATAAGCTCACTGCAAAGGTGGAGAATTCTGACACTTCACCTATAGCTGTTGGCGTCTCGATATAAGTGAAATATTATATTCTTGAATGGAACCTAACACCCATTCAATCAATCATACCTTTAGTTTGAATAACATTAATTTCAATAAACGCGCACATTTACAAATTACAGGCATATATTATACATACCACCTACTTGACTAAGTGGCGGAGCGTCCGCCTCGACAGCAAAAAGTCTTTAGTTCGAAACCCGGCCTGTTCATACATAAAACTTACTTAAGAGATAATTCTTCCTAGCCTGACGCTTGGTATTATGTGGATAGAGTATTAACTGATTTCTTCATATTAGGATAATGTGATGTAAGGAGTGGAATGCTTGTCTGCAGCATACTGACTCGGTGTGCTGGC
Source organism: Anadara kagoshimensis (assembly GCA_021292105.1). NCBI lineage: Eukaryota > Metazoa > Mollusca > Bivalvia > Arcoida > Arcidae > Anadara > Anadara kagoshimensis. The sequence continues at coordinate 19,247,426 of CM037866.1, forward strand.
AAATGCAAAAAGTCGCCATGAGAAAACGCTGGTGTGTCGTTAAACACCATAACAACAACCACAAAAACATACAGTACAGACATTTTTGAATTTTAACACTGCGGTTTTGAGTTGAGTGAGTTATGGTGTTTTACGTCCCGTTCAAGAGTATGCCACTTAATTATATCGAGACATCTCCAGCTATTTTCGAAGGTGCAGATATTGTGTCCGTGCGTTGCGCTGGTGGCATTATACAGTAGTGTTTTTTAGCGTGCCAAGCTCGTCGTTTGCTAGCTAAAAGAAAACATAGGAATGATTATATGATTACTTGTTAAAACGTTCTGAGATGGCAGAGGAAACTGAAGCATCCACAGAAAACCACTTGCCTTTAGAAAGCGAATTTTCTCGCACCAATACCTGGTCGAGTGGGATACGAATTTTGATAGTGAAAGTCACTGAAAGTTGAGTAACTGTGTTTAACGTCCCAGTCAAGAATATTTTACTTATATCAAGACGTCGCCAGCTTTAGGCGAAGGTGCAGAAACTTGCCTGTGCGCTGCGCTGATGGTATCATGCAGCAAGGTTCTTTATCGTGCCAAGCCCGCCGTGACACGGGACATCGTTTATTTTTAATTCCCATCGAAAAGAACAATTGAGCTCAGGCCTATATGTGCAGGTGAGGTCTTTGACGTTTCATGCCTACCGTGACATTTAGGCATCAGTTTCGCAGACACCGTGATTTCATTTTTATCCTTATTGCTTAAGATTGGCGAAAGAACATTTACTACCTACATTCTTAGTCTTTGTCACAACCCGTCTGTGATTCAAACCCACGACTTTCCATTTTTTGGTGCAAGGTCTCTAGCAACTGAGCTACCTAGTTATCTCTTACGCTTGTAGTACATGTCACTTTTCTGGTAACCATACCAATTGACGTATCGCTGACCACGCCCACAATGTTCCGACAAAGGCCTGGCATACTTGAATTACACGCAAAAAACAATGAAAATTCGGCCTGAATCGCGCTGTTTAATGACGTCACTGACACAAGTTCGTCATAAGTTGCCGTGACGCTGCTTTGGTACCATGATTGCGGCCTTTGTCGGAACATTATGGGCGTGGCCGACGATCCTTCAATAGACGTTGTAAGATAGTATATGACGGGTAAGGAAATTTTCACTTAAGTTATTTTCGAAAAGAAAAAGACGCAAAAATTGAGTTTTCGCGAATATTTTATTTTGATTAAATTGACTTGCATTTGCACCTGATGATACACGATTACACGAATATCTTGAATTTTTGATAATTGATTGACACGAAAATCTCCTGATTTTAATTATACATATTATAACTATATATTATATAATCTTTCTGTTTCAGTTTTTTCCGTTGCCATAGTAACATAAACAAAACAAAATGAAGAAAAAAATTTCTTGCAAGCAAAATAAACAACCAATTCGGAACAAGTGTCTTATTATGGTTGCCATCAGTGTTTTGGGATTCCTTCTTTTAGTTGTGTCCCGTCGTCATCTTGAAAATAGCATGTTCTTATATTTTGGAAAAAACAAACGTCACAGTGCATCTGAATTTCTTAAACACGACTCAGAAATAGGCATATCGTCACTAGGGGGACAAAGAAACATATCGTATGCCATTACTAAAGGAATACAGCCAATGACAGATCATTTTACAAACATCACCAATACGGAAGTCGTTACTAGGCAATATACATCACGTGATACTGTGACTAACAATGCCGGTGGATTTGTTCGTCAGTATCGGTCCGACAATTGTAATAAATGTTTCCAAAATAACTTTGACTTTTTATTGGACAACAGAGCCATCTGCAAGCTTTATAAAGAGCAAGGAAATATTGACCTTATCATAATGATAACATCTTCACCAGATAAAGAGAATTCCCGAAATACGATTCGAAGTACCTGGGCTTCCGTTTCTAAAAATAACACAAGCAATGTACGTCATGTGTTTCTTTTTGGCAATTCAGGAAAAAGTGATTCAAATTCCCGCCTATCTGAGGAGCATGCTAAACATGGCGACATTATTCAAGGTGATTTTCTCGACAGTTATTATAATTTAACATACAAAACCATGATGGGTTTAAAATGGATTAATGAAAACTGTTACATGGCAAAGCATGTACTGAAAACGGATGATGATATGTGGGTCAATGTTCCAGCTTTACTGCTTCAAGCGAAGAATAATCATAAGTTTTTACAAACCGGAATAGCTGGTTTTGTACACACCAAAGAGGAACCGGTCCGAAATCCGGATTCTAAATGGTATGCTTCGCTGAGCAGCTATCCGCATGCGTATTACCCGCCATTTTGTTCCGGAACTGGATATTTGTTCAGCATGCACACTGCTCGTAGTATTAATGTTGTGTCACATAATACTCCATTCTTTCATTTGGAGGATGTTTATATAGCCTTGTGTGTTTATAAATTGGGATATCAAGCAAAATCAATCCCAGGATTCCATAGCTGGAACTTAGCGGAACCGGAACCATGCTTCTATAAATCGTCACATGTTATAACGGTACATGGAATTGATTTTGACTTTATGAAGAAAATTTGGAATACAGTTTGCCATGCAAAAGAGTAAATCAATATTCGGTATTGTAAACGCTTTGTAAACATTTAAGTTTTAAAGTTCTGATACAGGTTGCTATGCAAAAGAGTCAATTTATTTTTGCTTCTTAAAATGCTTTGTGAACATTTAAGTTCAAAAGTTCTAAAACAGTTTGTCATGTAAATTTATTTCGCTTTGGAAATTTTATACTTAATATTTAAAATTTAATTCGAAGGCTCTGGTGAAGCAGTTTGCTATGCAAAAGAGTAAAATATTTTTTGCTACCATATGTATTTTGTAAAATATTAAATTTTGTAAGCTCTAGTACAGTTTGCCATGCAAAGGAGGGAATTTACAATAGTTTTTGTAAATGGTTTAACCAAAAAAAACCGGCTTTTGTGCGAGATGAAATTGTATCAATCAGTGCTGATAAAGTTCTTTCTATGGGTTGGGTGTGGGCAACATCTACCCTACAAATTTTACAACCAGCTGTTCTAAAAACAAGTTCATTTAAGCCAATAATGGGATTTGAGCTAGGCACCGGGGTTATCTAATTAAGCATTTAAATAAATTATGTATGTGCATTCTTATGGTTATGGGGTGTCTTGAACTTTATATGGATGAGGCATAAACCACACCTTGCAAAAATATTGTCTGGAAATTAGCTTGAATTGGTACATGAGTGAGGCATAAACCACATCATCAAAAAAATGTTGTCTGGGAATTAACTTGGATTGTTCCAAGCGTGAGGCATAAAATACAACTTGCAAAAATGTTGTCTGGGAATTAGCTTGAATTGTTACATGAGTGAGGCATAAACCACACCTTGCAAAAATGTTGTCTGGTAATTAGCTTGAATTGTTACATGAGTGAGGCATAAACCACAACTTGCAAAAATGTTGTCTGGGAATTAGCTTGAATTGTTACATGAGTGAGGCATAAACCACACCATACAAAAATACTGTCTGGGAATTAGCTTGAATTGTTACATGAGTGAGGCATAAACCACACCTTGCAAAAATGTTGTCTGGGAATTAGCTTGGATTGTTACATGAGTGAGACATACACTACACCTTGCAAAAATGTTGACTGGGAATTAACTTGAATTGTTACATGAGTGAGGCATAAACCACACCTTGCAAAAATATTGTATGGGAATTAGCTTGGATTGTTACATGAGTGAGGCATAAACCAGACCTTATAAAAATATTGTCTTGGAATTAGCTTGACTTGTTACATGTGTGAGACATACACTACACCTTGCAAAAATGTTGACTGGGAATTAACTTGAATTGTTACATGAGTGAGGCATAAACCACATCTTACAAAAATGTTGTCTGGGAATTAGCTTCGATTGTTACATGAGTGAGGCATAAACCAAACCTTGCAAAAATATTGTCTGGAATTAGCTTTGACTGTTACATGAGTTAGGCATAAACCACACCTTGCAAAAATGTTGTCTGGGAATTAGCTTGGACGGTTACATGGGTAAGGCATAAACCACACCTTGCAAAAATTTTGTCTGGGAATTAGCTTGAATTGTTACATGAGTGAGGCATACACCACACCTTGCTAAAATGTTGTCTGGGAATTAGCTTGGATTGTTACATGGGTAAGGTATAAACCACACCTTTCAAAAATGTTGTCTGGTAATGAGCTTGGATTGTTACATGGGTAAAGCATAAACCACACCTTGCAAAAATGTTGTCTGGGAATTAGATTGAATTGTTACATGATTGAGGCATAAACCACACCTTGCAAAAATATTGTCTGGGAGAATGAGCTTGAATTGTTACATGAGTGAGACATAAACCACACCTTGCAAAAATGTTATCTGGGAATTAGCTTGAATTGTTACATGAGTGAGGCATAAACCACACATTGCAAAAAGTTGTCTGGGAATTAACTTGAATTGTTACATGAGTGAGGCATAAACCACACCTTGCAAAAATATTGTCTAGAAGAATTAGCTTGAATTTACATGAGTGAGACACAAACCACACATTGCGAAAATGTTGTCTGGGAATTAGCTTGAATTGTTACATGTGTGAGGCATAAACCCCACATTGCAAAAATGTTGTCTTGGAATTAACTTCAATTTTTACATGAGTCAATCTTAAATTAAAACCACACCTTGCAAAAATGTTGTCTGGGAATTAGCTTGAATTGTTACATGAGTGAGGCATAAACCACACCTTGCAAAAATGTTGTCTGGGAATTAGCTTGGATTTTTACATGCGTCAGGCTTAAATTAAACACACCTTGCAAAAATGTTGTCTGGAATTAGCTTGAATTGTTACATGATAATAACATAACCACACCTTGCAAAAATGTTGTCTGGGAATAAGCTTGGATTGCTACATGAGTGAGGCATAAACCACACCTTGCAAAAATTTTGTATGGGAATTAGCTTGGATTGTTACATGAGTGAGGCATAAACCACACCTTGCAAAAATATTGTCTGGAGTTAGCTTGGACGGTTACATGGGTAAGGCATAAACCACACCTTGCAAAAATGCTGTTGGGAATTAGCTTGAATTGTTACATGAGTGCTATATAAACCACACCTTGCAAAAATATTGTCTGGGAATTTCCTTGAATTGTTACATGAGTGAGGCATAAACCACACTTTGCAAAAATATTGTCTGGGAATTTCCTTGAATTGTTACATGAGTGAGGCATAAACAACATCTTGCAAAAATGTTGTCTGGGAATTAACTTGAATTGTTACATGAGTGAGGCATAAACCACACATTGCAAAAATGTTGCGTGGGAATTAGCTTGGATTGCTACATGAGTGAGGCATAAACCGTACTTTGCAAAAATATTGTATGGGAATTAGCTTGGATTGTTACATGAGTGAGGCATAAACCGCACCTTGCAAAATATTGTATGGGAATTAGCTTGGATTGTTACATGAGTGAGGCATAAACCACCCCTTGCAAAAATTGTTGGAATTAGCTTGGACGGTTTACATGGGTAAGCATAAACCACACCTTGCAAAAATGTTGTCTGGGAATTGCTTGAAATGTTACATGAGTGAGGCATACACCACACCTTGCAAAAATATTGTCTGGGAATTAGCTTGGATTGCTACATAAGTGAGGCATAACCACACTTTGCAAAAATGTTGTCTGGGAATTAGCTTGAATTGTTACATGAGTGAGGCTACACCACACCTTGCAAAAATGTTGTCTGGGAATTAGCTTGAATTGCTACATGAGTAAGGCATACCACCACACCTACAAAAACTGTCTGGGAATTAGCTTGGATTGTTACACGAGTGAGGCATAAACCACACCTTACAAAAATACTGTCTGGGATTAGCTTGAATTGTTACATGAGTGAGCATAAACCACACATTGCAAAAATGTTGTCTGGGAATTAACTTGAATTGTTACATGATGTGAGACATATCCCACACCTTGCAAAATATTGTCTGGAATTAGCTTGGATTGCTACATAGTGAGGCATAAACCACACTTTGCAAAAATGTTGTCTGGGAATTAACTTGGATTGTTACATGAGTGAGGCATGAAACACACTTGCAAAAATGTTGTCTGGGAGAATTAGCTTGAATTGTTACATGATGAGACAAAAACCACACATTGCAAAAATGTCCTCTGGGAATTAGCTTGAATTGTTACATGTTGAGGCATAAACCACACCTTGCAAAATATGTCTGGAATTAGCTTGGACGGTTACATGAGTGAGGCATAAACCACACATTGCAAAAATGATGTCTGGGATTTAGCTTGGACGGTTACATGGGTAAGGCATAAACCAACCTTGCAAAAATGTTGTTTGGGAATTAGCTTGAATTGTTACATGAGTGAGGCATAAACCACACCTTGCAAAAATGTTGTTTGGGAATTAACTTGAATTGTTACATGGGTAAGGCATAAACCACACCTTGCAAAAATGTTGTCTGGGAATTAGCTGGATTGTTACATGGGTAAGGCATAAACCACACCTTGCAAAATGTTGTTGGGAATTAACTTGAATTGTTACATGGGTAAGGCATAAACCACACCTTGCAAAAATGTTGTCTCGGAATTAGCTTGGATTGTTACATGGGTAAGGCATAAACCACACCTTGCAAAAATATTGTCTGGGAATTAGCTTGAATTGTTACATGAGTGAGGCATAAACCACACCTTGCAAAAATATTGTTTGGAATAAGCGTGAATTGTTCACGAGTGAGGCATAAACCAAGCCTTGCAAAAATATTGTCTGGGAAAGCTTAAATTGTTACATGGGTAAGGCATAAACCACACCTTAAAAAATATTGTCTTGGAATTAACTTGAATTGTTACATGAGAGAGGCATAAACCACATCTTACAAAAATATTGTCTTGGAATTAACTTGGAATTGTTACATGAGTGAGGCATAAACCACACCTTGCAAAAATGTTGTCTGGGAATTAGCTTGAATTGTTACATGAGTGAGGCATAAACCACACCTTGCAAAATGTTGTCTGGGAATTATCTTGGACTGTTACATGAGTGAGGCAAACCACATCTAGCAAAAATATTGTCTGGGAATTAGCTTGAATTGTTACTGAGTGAGGCATAAACCACACCTTGCAAAAATGTTGTCTGGGAATTAGCTTGGATTTTTACATGCGTCAGGCTTAATTAAACCACACCTTGCAAAAATGTTTCTGGGAATTAGCTTGAATTGTTACATGAGTGAGGCATAAACCACACCTTGCAAAAATGTTGTCTGGGAATAAGCTTGGATTGCTACATGAGTGAGGCATAAACCACACCTTGCAAAATATTGTCTGGAATTAGCTTGGACGGTTACATGGTAAGGCATAAACCACACTTGCAAAAATGTTGTCTGGGAATTAGCTTGAATTGTTACATGAGTGCTATATAAACCACACCTTGCAAAAAATATGTCTGGAATTCCTTTGAAATGTTACATGAGTGAGGCATAAACCACACATTGCAAAAATATTGTCTGGGAATTTCCTTGAATTGTTACATGAGTGAGGCATAAACAACATCTGCAAAAATGTGTCTGGGAATAACTTGAATTGTTACATCAGTGAGGCATAACCACACATTGCAAAAATGTTGCCTGGGGAATTAGCTTGGATTGCTACATGAGTGAGCTCAAAACCGCACTTTGCAAAAAATTGTATGGAATAGCTGGATTGTTACATGAGTGAGGCATAAACCGCACCTTGCAAAAATATTGTATGGGAATAGCTTGGATTGTTACATGAGTGAGGCTAAACCCACACCTTGCAAAATATTGTCTGGATTAGCTTGGACGGTTACATGGGTAAGGCATAACCACACCTTGCAAAAATGTTGTCTGGGAATTAGCTTGAATTGTACATGAGTGAGGCATAAACCACACATTGCAAAAATGTTGTCTGGGAATTAACTTGAATTGTTACATGAGTGAGACATAATCCACACCTTGCAAAAATATTGTCTGGGAATTAGCTTGGATTGCTACATAAGTGAGGCATAAACCACACTTTGCAAAAATGTTGTCTGGGAATTAACTTGGATTGTTACATGAGTGAGGCATGAAACACACCTTGCAAAAAATGTTGTCTGGAGAATTAGCTTGAATGTTACATGAGTGAGACAAAAACCACACATTGCAAAAATGTCCTCTGGGAATTAGCTTGAATTGTTACATGTGTGAGGCATAAACCACCACCTTGCAAAAATATTGTCTGGAATTAGCTTGGACGTTACATGAGTGAGGCATAAACCACACATTGCAAAAATGATGTCTGGGATTTAGCTTGGACGGTTACATGGGTAAGGCATAAACCACACCTTGCAAAAATGTTGTTTGGGAATTAGCTTGAATTGTTACATGAGTGAGGCATAAACACAACCTTGCAAAAAATGTTGTTTGGGAATTAACTTGAATTGTTACATGGGTAAGGCATAAACCACACCTTGCAAAAATGTGTCTGGGAATTAGCTTGGATTGTTACATGGGTAAGGCATAAACCACACCTTGCAAAAATGTTGTTGGGAATTAACTTGAATTGTTACATGGGTAAGGCATAAACCACACCTTGCAAAAATGTTGTCTCGGAATTAGCTTGGATGTTACATGGGTAAGGCATAAACCACACCTTGCAAAAATATTGTCTGGGAATTAGCTTGAATGTTACATGAGTGAGGCATAAACCACACCTTGCAAAAATATGTTTGGAATAAGCGTGAATTGTTACACGAGTGAGGCATAAACCAAGCCTTGCAAAAATATTGTCTGGGAAATAGCTTAAATTGTTACATGGGTAAGGCATAAAACACCTTAAAAAAATATTGTCTTGGAATTAACTTGAATTGTTACATGAGAGAGGCATAAACCACATCTTACAAAAATATTGTCTTGGAATTAACTTGGAATTGTTACATGAGTGAGGCATAAACCACACCTTGCAAAAATGTTGTCTGGGAATTAGCTTGAATTGTTACATGAGTGAGGCATAAACCACACCTTGCAAAAATGTTGTCTGGGAATTATCTTGGACTGTTACATGAGTGAGGCATAAACCACATCTAGCAAAAATATTGTCTGGGAATTAGCTTGAATTGTTACATGAGTGAGGCATAAACCACACCTTGCAAAAATGTTGTCTGGGAATTAGCTTGGATTTTTACATGCGTCAGGCTTAAATTAAACCACACCTTGCAAAAATGTTGTCTGGGAATTAGCTTGAATTGTTACATGAGTGAGGCATAAACCACACCTTGCAAAAATGTTGTCTGGGAATAAGCTTGGATTGCTACATGAGTGAGGCATAAACCACACCTTGCAAAAATATTGTCTGGAATTAGCTTGGACGGTTACATGGGTAAGGCATAAACCACACCTTGCAAAAATGTTGTCTGGGAATTAGCTTGAATTGTTACATGAGTGCTATATAAACCACACCTTGCAAAAATATTGTCTGGGAATTACTGAATTGTACATGAGTGAGGCATAAACCACACATTGCAAAATATTGTCTGGGAATTTCCTGAATTGTTACATGAGTGAGGCATAAACAACATCTTGCAAAAATGTGTCTGGGAATTAACTTGAATTGTTACATCAGTGAGGCATAAACCAACATTGCAAAAATGTTGCCTGGGAATTAGCTTGGATTGCTACATGAGTGAGGCAAACCGCACTTTGCAAAAATATTGTATGGGAATTAGCTTGGATTGTTACATGAGTGAGGCATAAACCGCACCTTGCAAAAATATTGTATGGGAATTAGCTTGGATTGTTACATGAGTGAGGCATAAACCACACCTTGCAAAAATATTGTCTGGAATTAGCTTGGACGGTTACATGGGTAAGGCATAAACCACACCTTGCAAAAATGTTGTCTGGGAATTAGCTTGAATTGTTACATGAGTGAGGCATACACACACCTTGCAAAAATGTTGTCTGGGAATTAGCTTGAATTGTTACATGAGTGAGGCATACACCACACCTTGCAAAAATGTTGTCTGGGAATTAGCTTAAATTGCTACATGAGTAAGGCATACACCACACCTTACAAAAATACTGTCTGGGAATTAGCTTGGATTGTTACACGAGTGAGGCATAAACCACACCTTACAAAAATACTGTCTGGGATTAGCTTGAATTGTTACATGAGTGAGGCATAAACCACACATTGCAAAAATGTTGTCTGGGAATTAACTTGAATTGTTACATGAGTGGACATAAACCACACCTTGCAAAAATATTGTCTGGGAAGTAGCTTGGATTGCTACATAAGTGAGGCATAAACCACACTTTGCAAAATGTTTTCTGGGAATTAACTTGGATTGTTACATGAGGAGGCATGAAACACACCTTGCAAAAATGTTGTCTGGGAGAATTAGCTTGAATGTTACATGAGTGAGACAAAAACCACACATTGCAAAAATGTCCTCTGGGAATTAGCTTGAATTGTTACATGTGTGAGGCATAAACCACACCTTGCAAAAATATTGTCTGGAATTAGCTTGGACGGTTACATGATTGAGGCATAAACCACACATTGCAAAAATGATGTCTGGGATTTAGCTTGGACGGTTACATGGGTAAGGCATAAACCACCTTGCAAAAATGTTGTTTGGGAATTAGCTTGAATTGTTACATGAGTGAGGCATAAACCACACCTTGCAAAAATGTTGGGAATTAACTTGAATTGTTACATGGGTAAGGCATAAACCACACCTTGCAAAAATGTTGTCTGGGAATTAGCTTGAATTGTTACATGAGTGAGACATAAACCACACCTTGCAAAAATGTTGTCTGGGAATAAGCTTGGATTGCTACATGAGTGAGGCATAAAACCACACCTTGCAAAAATTTTGTATGGGAATTAGCTTGGATTGTTACATGAGTGAGGCATAAACCACACCTTGCAAAAATATTGTCTGGAATTAGCTTGGACGGTTACATGGGTAAGGCATAAACCACACCTTGCAAAAATGTTGTCTGGGAATTAGCTTGAATTGTTACATGAGTGCTATATAAACCACACCTTGCAAAAATATTGTCTGGGAATTTCCTTGAATTGTTACATGAGTGAGGCATAAACCACACATTGCAAAAATATTGTCTGGGAATTTCCTTGAATTGTTACATGAGTGAGGCATAAACAACATCTTGCAAAAATGTTGTCTGGGAATTAACTTGAATTGTTACATCAGTGAGGCATAAACCACACATTGCAAAAATGTTGCCTGGGAATTAGCTTGGATTGCTACATGAGTGAGGCATAAACCGCACTTTGCAAAAATATTGTATGGGAATTAGCTTGGATTGTTACATGAGTGAGGCATAAACCGCACCTTGCAAAAATATTGTATGGGAATTAGCTTGGATTGTTACATGAGTGAGGCATAAACCACACCTTGCAAAAATATTGTCTGGAATTAGCTTGGACGGTTACATGGGTAAGACATAAACCACACCTTGCAAAAATGTTGTCTGGGAATTAGCTTGAATTGTTACATGAGTGAGGCATACACCACACCTTGCAAAAATGTTGTCTGGGAATTAGCTTGAATTGTTACATGAGTGAGGCATACACCACACCTTGCAAAAATGTTGTCTGGGAATTAGCTTGAATTGCTACATGAGTAAGGCATACACCACACCTTACAAAAATACTGTCTGGGAATTAGCTTGGATTGTTACACGAGTGAGGCATAAACCACACCTTACAAAAATACTGTCTGGGAATTAGCTTGAATTGTTACATGAGTGAGGCATAAACCACACATTGCAAAAATGTTGTCTGGGAATTAACTTGAATTGTTACATGAGTGAGACATAAACCACACCTTGCAAAAATATTGTCTGGGAATTAGCTTGGATTGCTACATAAGTGAGGCATAAACCACACTTTGCAAAAATGTTTTCTGGGAATTAACTTGGATTGTTACATGAGTGAGGCATGAAACACACCTTGCAAAAATGTTGTCTGGGAGAATTAGCTTGAATTGTTACATGAGTGAGACAAAAACCACACATTGCAAAAATGTCCTCTGGGAATTAGCTTGAATTGTTACATGTGTGAGGCATAAACCACACCTTGCAAAAATATTGTCTGGAATTAGCTTGGACGGTTACATGAGTGAGGCATAAACCACACATTGCAAAAATGATGTCTGGGATTTAGCTTGGACGGTTACATGGGTAAGGCATAAACCACACCTTGCAAAAATGTTGTCTGGGAATTAGCTTGGATTGTTACATGGGTAAGGCATAAACCACACCTTGCAAAAATGTTGTTTGGGAATTAGCTTGAATTGTTACATGAGTGAGGCATAAACCACACCTTGCAAAAATGTTGTTTGGGAATTAACTTGAATTGTTACATGGGTAAGGCATAAACCACACCTTGCAAAAATGTTGTCTGGGAATTAGCTTGGATTGTTACATGGGTAAGGCATAAACCACACCTTGCAAAAATGTTGTTTGGGAATTAACTTGAATTGTTACATGGGTAAGGCATAAACCACACCTTGCAAAAATGTTGTCTCGGAATTAGCTTGGATTGTTACATGGGTAAGGCATAAACCACACCTTGCAAAAATATTGTCTGGGAATTAGCTTGAATTGTTACATGAGTGAGACATACACCACACCTTGCAAAAATATTGTTTGGAATAAGCGTGAATTGTTACACGAGTGAGGCATAAACCAAGCCTTGCAAAAATATTGTCTGGGAAATAGCTTAAATTGTTACATGGGTAAGGCATAAACCACACCTTAAAAAATATTGTCTTGGAATTAACTTGAATTGTTACATGAGTGAGGCATAAACCACATCTTACAAAAATATTGTCTTGGAATTAACTTGGAATTGTTACATGAGTGAGGCATAAACCACACCTTGCAAAAATGTTGTCTGGGAATTAGCTTGAATTGTTACATGAGTGAGGCATAAACCACACCTTGCAAAAATGTTGTCTGGGAATTATCTTGGACTGTTACATGAGTGAGGCATAAACCACATCTAGCAAAAATATTGTCTGGGAATTAGCTTGAATTATTGCATGAGTGAGGCATAAACCACATCTTGCAAAAATGTTGTCTGGGAATTAGCGTGGATTGCTACATGAGTGAGGCATAAACCACACATTGCAAAAATGTTGTCTGGGAATTAGCTTGAATTGTTACATGAGTGAGGCATACACCACACCTTGCAAAAATGTTGTCTGGGAATTACCTTGAATTGTTTCATGAGTGAGGCATACACCACACCTTGCTAAAATGTTGTCTGCGAATTAGCTTGGATTGTTACATGGGTAAGGTATAAACCACACCTTTCAAAAATGTTGTCTGGGAATGAGCTTGGATTGTTACATGGGTAAAGCATAAACCACACCTTGCAAAAATGTTGCCTGGGAATTAGATTGAATTGTTACATGAGTGAGGCATAAACCACACCTTGCAAAAATATTGTCTGGGAGAATGAGCTTGAATTGTTACATGAGTGAGACATAAACCACACCTTGCAAAAATGTTGTCTGGGAATTAGCTTGAATTGTTACATGAGTGAGGCATAAACCACACATTGCAAAAATGTTGTCTGGGAATTAACTTGAATTGTTACATGAGTGAGGCATAAACCACACCTTGCAAAAATATTGTCTAGAAGAATTAGCTTGAATTGTTACATGAGTGAGACAAAAACCACACATTGCAAAAATGTTGTCTGGGAATTAGCTTGAATTGTTACATGTGTGAGGCATAAACCCCACATTGCAAAAATGTTGTCTTGGAATTAACTTGAATTTTTACATGAGTCAATCTTAAATTAAACCACACCTTGCAAAAATGTTGTCTGGGAATTAGCTTGAATTGTTACATGAGTGAGGCATAAACCACACCTTGCAAAAATGTTGTCTGGGAATTAGCTTGGATTTTTACATGCGTCAGGCTTAAATTAAACCACACCTTGCAAAAATGTTGTCTGGGAATTAGTTTGAATTGTTACATGAGTGAGGCATAAACCACACCTTGCAAAAATGTTGTCTGGGAATAAGCTTGGATTGCTACATGAGTGAGGCATAAACCACACCTTGCAAAAATATTGTATGGGAATTAGCTTGGATTGTTACATGAGTGAGGCATAAACCACACCTTGCAAAAATATTGTCTGGAATTAGCTTGGACGGTTACATGGGTAAGGCATAAACCACACCTTGCAAAAATGTTATCTGGGAATAAGCTTGGACGGTTACATGGGTAAGGCATCAACCACACCTTGCAAAAATGTTGTCTGGGAATTAGCTTGAATTGTTACATGAGTGCTATATAAACCACACCTTGCAAAAATATTGTCTGGGAATTTCCTTGAATTGTTACATGAGTGAGGCATAAACCACACATTGCAAAAATATTGTCTGGGAATTTCCTTGAATTGTTACATGAGTGAGGCATAAACCACATCTTGCAAAAATGTTGTCTGGGAATTAGCTTGAATTGTTACATGAGTGAGGCATACACCACACCTTGCAAAAATGTTGTCTGGGAATTAGCTTGAATTGCTACATGAGTAAGGCATACACCACACCTTACAAAAATACTGTCTGGGAATTAGCTTGGATTGTTACACGAGTGAGGCATAAACCACACCTTACAAAAATACTGTCTGGGAATTAGCTTGAATTGTTACATGAGTGAGGCATAAACCACACATTGCAAAAATGTTGTCTGGGAATTAACTTGAATTGTTACATTAGTGAGACATAAACCACACCTTGCAAAAATATTGTCTGGGAATTAGCTTGGATTGCTACATAAGTGAGGCATAAACCACACTTTGCAAAAATGTTGTCTGGGAATTAACTTGGATTGTTACATGAGTGAGGCATGAAACACACCTTGCAAAAATGTTGTCTGGGAGAATTAGCTTGAATTGTTACATGAGTGAGACAAAAACCACACATTGCAAAAATGTTCTCTGGGAATTAGCTTGAATTGTTACATGTGAGGCAAAAACCACACATTGCAAAAATGTTGTCTGGGAATTAGCTTGACGTTACATGGGTAAGCATAAACCACACCTTGCAAAAATGTTGTCTGGGATTAGCTTGGATTGTTACATGGGTAAGGCATAAACCACACCTTGCAAAAATGTTGTTGGGAATTAGCTTGAATTGTTACATGGTAGGCATAAACCACACCTTGCAAAAATGTTGTTTGGGAATTAACTTGAATTGTTACATGGGTAAGGCATAAACCACACCTTGCAAAAATGTTGTGGGAATTAACTTGGATTGTTACATGGGTAAGGCATAAACCACACCTTGCAAAAATGTTGTTGGGAATTAACTTGATTGTTACATGGGTAAGGCATAAACCACACCTTGCAAAAATGTTGTTGGGAATTAGCTTGATTGTTATGGGTAAGGCATAAACCACACCTTGCAAAAATGTTGTCTGGGAATTAGCTTGAATTGTTACATGAGTGAGACATACACCACACCTTGCAAAAATATTGTTGGAATAAGCGTGAATTGTTACACGAGTGAGGCATAAACCAAGCCTTGCAAAAATGTTGTCTCGGAATTAGCTTGATTGTTACATGGGTAAGGCATAAACCACACCTTGCAAAAATGTTGTCTGGGAATTAGCTTGAATTGTTACATGAGTGAGACATACACCACACCTTGCAAAAATATTGTTTGGAATAAGCGTGAATTGTTACACGAGTGAGGCATAAACCAAGCCTTGCAAAAATATTGTCTGGAATAGCTTGAATTGTTACATGGGTAAGGCATAAACCACACCTTAAAAATATTGTCTGGAATTAACTTGAATTGTTACATGAGTGAGGCATAAACCACATCTTACAAAATTATTGTCTTGGAATTAACTTGGAATTGTTACATGTGTGAGGCATAAACCACATCTTGCAAAATATTGTCTGGGAATTAGCTTGAATTATTGCATGAGTGAGGCATAAACCACATCTTGCAAAAATGTTGTCTGGGAATTAGCGTGGATTGCTACATGAGTGAGGCATAAACCACATTGCAAAAATGTTGTCTGGGAATTAGCTTGGATTCCTACATGAGTGAGGCATAAACCGCACTTTGCAAAAATATTGTATGGGAATTAGCTTGGATTGTTACATGAGTGAGGCATAAACCACATCTTGCAAAAATGTTGTCTGGGAATTAGCTTGGGTTGCTACATGAGTGAGGCATAAACCACACCTTGCAAAATATTGTATGGGTATTAGCTTGGATTGCTACATGAGTGAGGCATAAACCACACCTTGCAAAAATGTTGTCAGGGAATTAACTTGAATTGTTACATGAGTGGGGCATAAACCACACCTTGCAAAAATGTTGTCTGGGAATTAGCTTGGATTGTTACATGAGTGAGGCATAAACCACACCTTGCAAAAATGTTGTCTGGGAATTAGCTTGGATTGCTACATGAGTGAGGCATAAACCACACCTTGCAAAAATATTGTCTGGGAATTAGCTTGGATTGCTACATGAATGAGGCATAAACCACACCTTGCAAAAATATTGTTTGGAATTAGCTTGGACTGTTACATGAGTGAGGCATACACCACACCTTGCAACAATGTTGTCTGGGAATTAGCTTAAATTGGTACATGAGTGAGGCTTAAATTAAACCACACCTTGCAAAACTATTGTCTGGGAATTAGCTTGAATGTTACATGAGTGACACAAAAACCACACCTCGCACAAATATAGTCGGATTTTGTGAGGTGTGAAAAACAATTAGAACAACAAAATGACCAAGCAAAAGCTAAGTCCGATCGTGTACATGTATAGTGTGAAAACAGCAGAAAACAACAAAGCCAAGTGCTTAAAGATAGATATAATATGATTCGTGAAATACCTGTCGTGTTTGGTGTTGCGGGTGTTAAACTTTGGGTTGAAACATATCACAAATCATGTATTTATATATAGAAGATAATATCCACACTTGGAGATTTGTTAGAGTAAATTTGTCGGAAAAAATTAAATGTTTATAATCGACTATTTAAAAAACTAATCCAGACATCCAGAATGATGCAATCAGACTTCAAGCGCCATCAGCCTAGAACTGAAAAAATCGGGGTTCTTTCCATTGATCCAATTGCTGTGAACTCTCTTCAAGACTTCAAGGTCCCACTAACTCACGAGTTTGAGCTTTATTCACTACCTCATAATAATGAATCCAAGTCTTCTCTAGTCTCCAGACGCACGCAAAACAAAAAATGACCCTTTGACCTAAAACGCTTCAACAAGGCGCTACATACTGATGTCCTAGTTGTCATTTGCTACTCGCTAAGTGATTTGGGGACTCAACGAGCTTTTAGTTGCGTATATCTAAACGATCATGTGAGATTAAATTGCTTCCATATGAAATGCCTAATGCTTACGTTATTTCTACCACTTTTCGTAAATCAGATTATACCAGATCTCGATCTTTGCAACACATTTCTTTCTCGTCCTCGGTGGCATCCAGTGGGCGTCCAGACCGGGCTTCGAATTCTAAAGACGTTCTTCCGCGTTTGAATTTTACCTTAGCATTAGACAACGTAAAGGGCCCATAAACACCAGTTAAGCAACTGCCTTTGTATTTCCTTGCCTATTTTAACCTATTAAATACAAGTACCGAATTACAGCATGGTATTCAAGTTTAGATGAAAAGAATGCCGTTGCATCACTAGCCATGTTTGAATATTCAATATCTTATTAAATAATTGCTCAACACGTGTGCAATTTTGTATCCAAGTTAAAACATGTATTAATTCTGAAATGGGATAGGATGGTTACTTAACGAATCGCTCCAGAAGCTTTATTTTGAGAGCTTTTCGGGGTCTGCAATTATTTATCAGCAATTTTTCTGTCTCTATAGCTATTCATGCCTCGGCTATGGGACAGTTTGGTGTCAATTCCTTTTCGCAAGCTTGTGTTTACTGTATAAGAAACGTGCTCATGTTTGTAGTTAGTTGAAACAAAACACAAATGGTTTCACTAATTAATTGGTAAGGGGTCGCGGTGGCCTAATGTATAAGATGTTAGCCTACAAATCCAGGGTCACTCACCACTCTAGATCTGAGTTCGAATCCCGCTTAGACCACATGTTGGAAAGCGAAATTACCTTGTCGTTGGCTTTAAGTGGTTCACTCGATGTCAGTATAATGTGACTGTGGGAGTGGTGTCTTCGGCGTACTGACTTTGGGAGCTAGCACCTTAAAGTCTCCCTGAGTGCGCGCTGGTAAAATGCAGGTCATATAACGCACTCGCACTTCACATGCATCGTCGCAAATAGCTAAAAAATTGCTGATGCGACATTAAGGAACATTCAACAACAACAACTAACTAATTGGTTAATTTTTTTGGGATTTTGAACGTATTGGTTCTGCAGTTTGCAGTCATAATTATAAGACATCGACCATATTCCAAAACCGTCATACACAAATACTTAATGTTCATTTATTCTACTTTAAAAGTCCATTTATTGTCTCCATTTATTGGCAAAAAATGATAAGATTTCTTCAAATTTAGATATTTTTTGCAAATTCGAGTGCATAAATTAGGTGAATTTGGTTATGTTAGTGCTCTCGTGAATTTGCTATTTCCGAGAAACTTAAGAGAGAAAGTAGGGCGAATTTTTTACATACAGTTACAAAATTAAAATTTTCTATCAAGATTTACAATTTCCATGACAACAAAATAATAGTTAAGGAATTGTATTCCGAAACGGCCGTCTAGTTCTGTAAAATTAAAACTGGTATAATATGTAATTTAAACCCCTGAACCGATATCTCTGCTGGTGGCTTGTGCCCCGAGGATATCACAAACTCAGTAGGCAATAATTTCGTATTATTGTCAGAAATATTCTATAATTGTCTAAATTTCCGGAAGTTAAAATTTGAAATTTCTCAAAAACTAAGGTATACTCCCTCATGCAAAGTATTTCCTTAGCTTAATTTGGTAAAATATATTTTGGTCCTATGGGTAGCTTTTCAACATCTTCAAAATAATTTTGGTTTCATAATATTGGTCCAAGCACTACTGATGAGCAATTGTATTCCGAAACGGCCGTCTAGTGCTGTAAAATTACAACTGGTATAATATGTAATTAAGGTCAGTAATTTCAGAATCATGAAAAATGTATTATTACTTAGTGTAATAAGACCAAAACTTGACAAATCCGTAGTCCGATTATCGTCATCACTCCTGTCATTAATAAATTTTAAATACCCTACTACGCAATGATAAAGATTAAATTTGGAAATCGTGTAATTTTTATATAATTCTGTTAAGCTACCGGGATTAAAAATGCAGAACAAAGGCCTTTTAAATAGCATTTGATAATTACTGAGGTAATACAAAGAATACGAAACAGGGCGGCGAGGAGCCGAAATATGATTATCTAGTTATCAGTTGAGTTGAGTAATGGTGTTTAACGACCCATTTTTTAAATATTTTACTTATATCGAGACGTCACCAGCTATAGCTAAGTAACATAATTTTCTTCTATGCTTTGCGCTGATGGCAATATACACCAGGCTTCTTTATCGTGCCACGCCTACGGTTGTGACGCCCAAAATTCGTTAATTTTAAGTTCCAATCTGAAAGAACCATCACTTTTATTATAGTGCCGAGTGTTTGGTGAAAGAACAGTTACTACTCACTTTCAAGTCTTGGGTCAGAACTCGTTGGGGTTCGAACCCTCGACCTCCCACTAACTGAGCTACCGTAGTGGTCTTAGTGAACAAAGAGCTGCCGATTTTAGATAGCAGCTGCCGAAAAGCTGTCTGGATATAGCTAAGTTGTCTATTTAGCACTTATTCGTTAGTGCAGTGATAAACTCTCGTCAGCCTTGAACTGTATTCTGATAGCAATGCTGTCAACTAAAACAAGAGGCCGCGGTGGCCTAATGGTTAAGACGTCAGTCTACAAATCAAAGGTCTTTCAACGCTGTGAGTTCGAGCCGCGCTCAGACGACATGTATGAAAGCGAAATTTCCTTTCCGTTGGCATTCATTGTTCACCAGGTATCAGTAAAATGTGACTGGAGGAGTGATGCGCTTGTCTGCGGCGTACTGACTCTGTGAGCTAGCATGTTAGGTCGCCCTGAGTGCGCGCTAGTACATGACAGACAATAAAACACACTCGCACTTCACATGCATACACAAAATTGTTTACAGAATAATTCATAGAGATTAATAAAATAGTTCTCGTCGCGAATAGCTGAAAAATTGCTGATCAATGCGACGTTAAGCAACATTCAACCAACAAACCAACCAGCCATCAATTAAAACAAAATGCATGTATCGACAAACAACATCTACCTGTCCGGTTGACCTTTAGTTTAACTATTGATTTTGAACCAGTATATTTACGGATAGGGAATTTTAATTTCTACATCATGGAAACATGCATTGTTTATATATTTACTGCGAATCCTAACACTACCCATTCATCCATATAAATATTTATAATGAAAGGTCAAACGGACAGGTCAATGTTGTTTGCCTATACAATAAAATCTCGTTATTATGCCCCTTGAAAGGAGTGAAATACGTAAACTTCCACCAGGGAAGTAAGTGTCCGGGAAGGGTAATTATAAACACCTCCTGTTTAACTAGCTACACCTGGGTGTAATAAAAGTTATTTGAAAGGAACATGGAACTACCAGACGTCAAATATACTCAGGGTAATCCTAGACGTATAGACATCAAATCATGAATGAAAGACATTGAAATAAACAACAGGCCCCGGTTTCACAATCATTCCTTAGCTAAGATTTTCCTTCACTTAAATCTTGCAAATTTTCAAATCTTTATAATTTTGTTAATTTTAAAGATATTAAGGAATTTAAGGTGCCATTTTTAAGATCACTTCTAGATTAAAATATTTGCATTTAGTTTTGACAAAAATTTGCTAAATTTAAGTTAAGGAAAATCTTAGCTAAGGAATGATTGTGAAACCGGGGCCAGTTTTTGGCATATTAGTGATCACAAATATCATACAGGCAAAAAGCGAAGTGATTCGTGGTTTATGCCCTAGTCAATGGCAAGTGTCACTTAGGCCTGTTCAAACCTGTTGTGGAGTTCCCATATTTGGCGTAGATGCTGCTGGTGACGTAAAATGATGAATGAAAGAAATTGGCTGGAGTCAACATTGTTGCCTTGGCTGTCTTTGTAAATCGTGAAGTGAGTAGACATGTTCAAAGCTGTCGCGATTGTTTCCTGATTCACCCTGGTTTAGAACGGATTTAGATCACCTTTTCTAGACATCTCACAATTATAGTCGACTTTACTGACATTTCCTGATTTCATTTCGAGATTCAGGTAGTATCGGTAAGTGTAACATAGCTGTTCAACCGTATGCATGGCCAGGGACATCTACAGTACAGACCTGTCGAAAGTTTAACACCGAACTAACGAAAAGAAGTCACAGCTCGAGCTCGGTTGTCAGTTGGTTGGGATATTGATAGCTAGAGAGATAGCATCCGCAGAAACACTGGCGAGATATAGTAGGTCACGAGTGAGGCCAAGATGAGCTACAGATTCTGCACCAATTTGTTTGCTTAGTGTTAAACTTTCGGCAGGCCTGTACTGTAATTTACATCGACTATTTACGATTAATCGGGAGACCAAAGATGGGCCGACGCCGTAATAAAAGTCGGCACAGTGCAATGTCGCCACACACTAGCCACTAGATGGGCCAGGATTCTACCTTACGTCATAAAAGTTTCGTGATCCTTTGAACCATTTAGAAATAACAAGCTTAAAAGCTTACTAGTTGCAAATAAAAAAAAAACCATACAAATTCATGTAAAAATGTAAAAACATTCCAGAAGCAAAGTAAAATCTTTGAAACTAACAAATTAGGTTAAACAGGAAAGTGAGGCAGGGTGCTCCGGAAGAGTAATCGCCACTAGCCAGCTATAACCGTAAAGTGTGTCATGAAAATTAACTGAAATGAACATAAACTATGGGACGTCAAGTATACCCAGGACAATCCTGGACACAGAGGTATCATACTAATCAACAGTATTGTGATGGCGGCTATAAAACTTTTTAACCCGCCCTGATAACCCTAGGCTTGCAATATCCCAGGGTCAGCAATTTTTTGTTCCTAGTTTGCTTCGTTGTATAAAGTTCTCTTAGCGGGAACAAGCTCTACCATAGCGTATTTTTCACTTATACCTGGAACTGACTGATTTCTTTGCTCTAAATCAAAATGATATCTTAATAGAGAGGTGTTTCGGTCAAACTTGGACATAACGACGAACGAACGAACAGCATTACTATATATTGTTATGGAGTACACTCGTTTGCTGGTACATATGTTAATGTGATCCAATAAAAAAAACACTCTTGAATGCGCCGTAATTTTATTACTCTCTTTATTCCGGATCACAACATTTGAAACTAATCATATTAAAGTACTAGCTTCTATACGTAACAGACACGAATTCAGGGGCGTAGATAGGAATTAATTATAATCGAGGCAAAAATTAGAAGCTTTGAAAGCGCTTCAAACCAAGGAGCTCCCCCGAAAAACAAATAAAACAACTTAGTATCTCAAGTTTCACTCAAGATTTTCATTTTGTCAGTCGTCGAAAAGACAGCAGTTAATTAACAGTGACTAACGTACAAAATGTAGTGGTACCTTTGAAATGAAAAATACGAAATGGTCTGGGAAGTTCAAAACTAATTCTTCAATGGGACACCAAAACTCCTTTTACAACAAGTGAGTAACTCTTTGGTACCTTTAACATAATAATTTCATATTTTGAGTATTGATTATTTTTATCCTTTTCTATTTTTTTCGTGTTTCTATGAACAAATTATAATACGACTGATTTTTACCGAGGCAGTTGCCTCAGTTGCCTCATAGTAAGCTACGCCCCTGGAATTCGATCCGAAAACATATATAATATGAAGAATATAGAATTTGATTTTAAATCTCATGTACAGAACAGTATCTTTTTTATTAATTGCGAAGGAAGATACTATTGTCACCTCATTTGTAATATTAAACCTATTTAACACTGATATAACAGAGATTACAGATATTGTTCATGCGGTAATTTCCACGCAATATTTATCTCTACTAAGCGGATAAAAACTAAGCCTATTGCCACCCACGTAGAACAATTCAAACTCAAGCGGTCACGCTGTTTAGTGGTTTTCGCGTTCAGATACCATTCTTATTTTTCTGAGTTACGAAGTATAGAAGGAAATACATTAGAGGTGTTTACGCCCTATTCAATATTAATTTCAATTATATCGAGGCGGTCAGTTCTAGGATGATGGAAGTGATCGGGGGAAAAATCCAACCTTGTCAAGCGAACTGGCAAACTACTATTTTCGCAGTTTACTTCTTGATTTCGTTTTCCGTCTGTCTGACTTTTATCTATTTCTCTTTGCTCACTGAATGGTAGTGGAGGAGTTGATTTGAGTACTGGTGTTTAACGTCCCAGTCAAGAATATTTCACGTATAGCGAGACGTCGCTAGATAAAGGCACAGAAACTTTACCTGTTTGCATTATACAACAGATTTCTTCATCATGCCACGCCTTCCATGACACATGGCCTCCCATCCGAAATAACCACGCCTTTTATTTTGTAATGTCTGGCGAAAGAACAGTCACTACCTACTTTCAAGTGTTGGTTCAGAACCGGTCGGGATTCGAACCCACGATCTTTTAACTTACAGAGCGAGCACTCTACCAACTAAGCTACCGCAGTGGTATGCAGGTGGAGGATTTTAGAAATTAAGAAGAGATAAATTTTTTTTAAATCGAAAGGCCTGATACTATTGAAACTAATATCACATTTAATACCGAAAATCACAAAATATGTTGACTAGTTTTCGCAAAATCCCGATAATTAAAGCACATCCCATATATATTTCAGCTTTCCATCTTTTAAATTGTTAGATATGCATTGCTAGAATAAATTTTTTTATTCAGTTTTCTTACAACATCGAAAATATCAAAACAACAATAATAATTACAAGAATAATACAATAATTAATAGTTTCACAATTTTGGACCAAGCGCTACTGATGGAGAATTTTTTCAGAAACAATCCTCTGGTGTTGTAAGATTAACACTTGTATGTGCATTTTTAATCACTGGGTCGGTTTATCTCTTTTGGTGCTCTTAGCATACGCAATATTATTCTAAACTCAAATAGGCAATACATACTATTGTTCAAATTTGCTGCTAGTCAAAATCTGAAAATTCTCAAAAACTAAGGTACGATCCCTTATGCAAAGTATTTCCTTAGTTATTTTTTGGTTAAATATATTTCGACCCTTAAGGTCTGTGTGTCTGTGTGGTTTTTTTTTTATTATTTCTTCCGTGTATTCATTTCTTTTTACATTATTTTTGTGCCAAATACTTCTTGATCGTTTGTATGTCATTCGTGTGCCCATTACTTGTTCATGGGTGGTTTTTACATGTACCTCATTCATGTGCCTTCATCCTGCACGGATTGCATTCATCCCTCGTTTCATTTTTTTGCTTTGTATAAAGAGAATCTGTAACGAGTTTCAGACCGAGGTAAGGAAATTCCAATCGAGTCGACAGATATTTTCATCTCAACCGAGGCTCCGAATCTCGGTCTAAAACGAATAATTGATCATTTTTCTCGCATATAGGTTCTAATTGTAGTTTTAAGACATTGAAATTTTCTACTACAAAGCATACAATTTGCTAGCGGATGAATATACGTGTGAGGTAATGCTGTAACGTCACCAGTTACGTGTCGTTTAGAGCAGAAATGTGGACCTACGCGATAACAAATAACAAAATACATATTATTTTTACACACTTATTGATTAAATTTATTTTTGGTAACAAATAATAATAATAAAATGAAATTAAAAATAATAGAAATCAGAGTTTAAGGGAATAGGTTTAATATGTAATGATATATATCCCTCGTATCATGAATTACGTCCCTTACTATTATTGAAAAAGTAGTCCCTGTTGTATTGAGACGCGGAGTGCGATATGAAAAAAAATTGATCATCTATCCCGTGAGATTAATCTAGCACAAATGAGTGGAAATTCAAAAATAAACATACTAATCCATGTCCGAATCACAATCCAGAAGCAAAGTAAAAACTTTGGAACTGACAAGTATCCCAAAAGTATCAATTTCTTGCATCCACTTATTGGTTATTTTTTATTTATTTTTTATCCACTTCGTGTTCGTATATTCCATCTACTGTATTGTATCCACACGTTTATGGTTGATTAGTCATTGTTTGATCAACCACTGCGGTAGTTAAGTTGGTAAACTTAGTGTTTATGAGTGCTCACTCCGTAAGAGGAAGGTTGTAGGTTCGAACCCCGGCCCGGTCTGACCCAAGACTTGAAAGTGGGCAATAAATGCACTTTCGCCAAGCGTTTGTCATTACGAAATGAAAGTCACGATTCTTTCGGACTGGAACTTAAAATAAACGAGGTCCTGTGTTACGGTGGGGTTGGCACGCTATAGAGCTCTGCTGTATAATGCCATCAGTGCAACGCACAGGCAAAATATCTGCACTTTCGCCTATAGCTGCGACGTCTCGATATAAGTGAAATATACTTGACTGGGACGTTGTTTGCTCAGTTTTCAGTGTACTCAATTGACCTTGTTTAGATTGCACTTGTTTTCCCTTTTTTCCGCTTATTTGTACTGGATTTGATGGCACGACTTTGATTGTTGTATTTATATCAATATGTACCATATTCAGATTCAAATGTAATTTTTCAGCCTCAAATATAAACAATGAGATCATATTTTAATATTTAGCTGTCTATTAGTGTTTATCAACAAAGTTATTTCTATAGAATGCGAAACCTTAATTTGATACATCATGTATTTGACACTTTCAAAACATTGCGTCATAGAACCATTTTTATTTTAAGCTTCACAAGTTGTGAAATCAACAACCGCATTGACGTGTTTTGGCATGATCTGATATTAAAGTAGAAATTTGGCTCAACATTTTGTAAAAATAAAATAAGGTAATTTGATATGTTTACATGTTAAAGATGACTGTTAGCTTGAAAAGTTACTAAAAACAACCACATTGACGTAATGTGACATGTTCTGGTATTAAAAGATTAATTTTAACCCGACATTTTGTCAAAATAAAAAGGGCGCAATTTGAAATGTTGTCAAAGATGGTTTTTAGCTTGTAAAGTTATTAAAAAACAGCCACATAGACGAGATATGACATGTTCTGATATGTTATCGTGTAAAAGTGGACTTGTTGTTCGATAAGTTGTGAAATAATAATCCTATCGACGTATTATGGCATGTTCTCAAGTTAAAGATGATTTTCAAATCGACAGTTTGTAAAAATACTCTTCGACGTAATCTAGCATGTTTTCATGTTAAATATGTTTTAAGCATTTAAAGTTGTAAAAGACCCACCTCATATTATGACATGTTCTGATATGTTATCGTGTAAAAGACGAGTTGTATTTCGACAAACAGTAAATGCATGATCCTATCGACGTATTATGGCATGCTCTCATGTAAACGATTATTTTCAACTCGACAGGTTGTAAAAAGATCCTTCGACGTAAACTAGCATGTTCTCATGTTAAATATGCTTTAAGCATTAAAAGTTGTAAAAGACCCACCCCATATTATGACATGTTCCGATATGTTATCGTGTAAAAGACGAGTTGCAGTTCGACAAACAGCAAATTAATAGTCCTCTCGACGTATTATGACATGTTCTCATGTTAAAGATGATTTTCAACTCGACAGATTAAAAAAACCCGACGTAATGTGGCATGTTCTAATGTAAAATATGCTTGTAGCATTAAAAGTTGTAAAAGACAAACCCCATCGACATAATGTGACTTGTGCTAATATTGAAGACGATTGTTGACTTGAGAGATTGTCAATAACCATTGACAAAATTTGATATTTTCTGATAATCAAGATATAATACCTTGCGTCATCGGTGTCGAAGTACAAACCACAATATCGTTTTTACATGGTGTCATGAACTTTAAAATAACAATAACTTTGCATCAAAAATAAATATGTGAGTGTGAATTATGCAGATTTTTTTAGTTGGACTGAACAAAAACTTTGACGTTATATAACATGTTCTTATACTAAAGATGCATCGCTTTACTTAAGTGATGTCTAAGTGAAGAAAATAGTGTCATTTGCACACACTGTTCAATGTAATTGTTAAGTTTTAGAATCATGGAAATTTTGTAGTAATCAAAATATTTTATAAAAAAGGGGAACATAAAACAAACAATTAATTATGACATATGGACCAGAAATAAAAAAACACCAATTCAGCAAAACATACATTTATTACTGTTGAAGTCATTGAGTGTAAGAAAATCCATTATGCAATATTTTCAAATTAAAAAAAAAACACAACTTGTACGTAATACGATGTTTTTATTTCAACGATATTTCAAAGATATAATACTTTACGTTAGTGGTGTGCAACTGAAAAGCATATAGTGCCGTCTGTAAATTTTATCCAGGGTTATTGTGACCTTAAAAATAACGTTGATTTTGCAATAATAAAAATATTTAAAACAGATAAAGGAATATTATAAAAACAATGAATCTTCACATATAATATAAAATTCACTCAGAGATAATGCGCATAAGCACAGGGTGCATTTATTATTGTTAGGGTCATTGAGTTTGTGACAGTTAATTATGTTTTTTTTTAAATTGAACAAAACAACAACATTGACGTAATAAGACATGTTCTGTCATTAAAGGTGTAAATTTTTTCGTCAGTGGTGTCTTAAGTGAGAACCATAGTGTCGTTTGTACATGTTATCCAAGGGCATTGTGAGCTTTATCATAATGTTAACTTTGCAATAATAAAAATATTTAAAACAGATAAAGAAATATTATATAAACAATTAATCTTCACATATAATATAAAATTCACTCAGAGATAATGAGCATAAGCACAGGGTGCATTTATTATTGTTAGGGTCATTGAGTTTGTGACAGTTAATTATGACTTTTTTTTTAAATTGAACAAAACAACAACATTGACGTAGTATGACATGTTCTGTCATTAAAGGTGTAAATTTTGTTCGTCAGTGGTGTCTTAAGTGAGGACCATAGTGTCGTCTGTACATGTTACCCAAGGTAATTGTGACCTTTAGCATAATGTTAACTTTGCAGTAATACAAATGTTTATAACAGAATACGAACATTATTTAAACAATGAATCTTGACATATGAGCAAGAAATTAATAAACAGATAATTGATATAGCATAGGGTGAATTTCTTACTATTGGGGTCATTAAGTTTGTGATAGAAAATGCAAAATTTTTAAATTGTACATAACAACGACTTTGACGTTACATGACAAGTTCTCATGTTAAAGATGTGATACTTTACGTCAGCGGTGACAAATCAAAAACCATACTGTCTTCGTACATCCAAAATATAATATTAGCGTCATTAGTGTCGAAGTAAAAACCACAATGTCGTTTCACACAGTGTCATACATTTTAGAATAACAATGACTTTACATCCAATATAAATATGTGAGAGTGAATTAAGCAGATTTTTCACGTCATCGGTGTCGAAGTAAAAACCACAATGTCGTTTCACACGGTGTCATACATTTTAGAATAACAATGACTTTACATCCATTATAAATATGTGAGAGTGAATTTAGCAGATTTTTCGAGTTTGACAAAACAATAACTTTGACGTTATATGACAAGTTGTATTTCAAAGATATAATGTTTTACGTTAGTGATGTGCAACTGAAAACCATATATTTGTCTGTACAAGCTATCCAAGGTTGTTGTGACCTTTGAAATAAAATAACGTTAACTTTGCAGAAATAAAAATATTTAAAACAGAGAACATTATATAAACAATTAATCTTGACATATGAGCAAGAAATTACCACACACATAATCGAAATAGCATAGGGTGAATTTATTACTGTTGGGGTCATTGGGTTTGTGACTGCAAAATTTTCAAATTGAACAAAACAACAACTTTGACGGACTTTGACATGTTTTGTTTCAAAGATATAATATTGTACGTGTACGTCAGCAGTGTCTACGTGAGTACCATAGTGTCATCTGTACATGTTATCCTAGGTTTCCATGACCTTAAAAATGACGTTCACTTTGCAGTAATTAAAATATGTCTAACAGAAAAGGAGCATATTGTAAACAATGAAACATGACATGAGTAAGAAATTGACACATAAATAACCAATATATTATGCAACATTTTCACAAATGGACAAAACAACAACTTTGAAGTTACATGACATGTTCTCGTCTTAAATTAAAGATGTAATACTTTACGTCATTGGTGTCTAATTGAAAACTATAGTGTCGTATACACATGGTTTCCAAGGTTGTTATGAATAAAGTAAACTTTGCATTAATAAAAAAATTCATGACATAAAACGATTTATCTAACATTAGACTAGTTTTTCTGTCTGATTTTATGAAATACAAGTTTTTTCGAACACGCGTGATACAGAATCTTGAATTACCACAGTGTGGTGATACAACATTGGCCGTAAAGTACACGTGCACTTCTCATTGTGACGTCATTGGAATCTCCGATTTGTCAAATGTAAACAATGACGTCATGACTACAAAACATGTCATTACATAGTTCAGTGGTTTTCTGTGGTAAAATGTATTTTTTTCACATAAAGTATTGGGTTTTTTATTATTCTAATGACCTAATAGGAAATGTATGATAAAAATATCATGTACACAGTGTGTATGTACAACCCTTCGTATCAGGTCGAGTCCTTTTTTCGTAGCTGTATCACTACTCGTCGCGCAAGCGCGACTCGTAGTGATACGACTACGAAAAAAGGACTCGACCTGATACTGACGGTTGTACATACACACTGTGTATATAATATGTATATATTATATAAACAAATAATCGAGACTATATGAAGATCAAATAAGATAAAACTCAATGGTAAACGTGGTGTTATTTTGTCACTGGTCGCTTTTTGGACAGTCAATTATTCAAAATGTCCAAAAAGCTAAAACAATTTCTTTTGATATTATAGTTCGAAAAGTTATTCAATGAAAAAAAAACCCGAGAGTTACAAAATCTTCAAGCTCATCTTACAAAACTGGGAGTTTTTTTTTCAAAAGATGAAGTAATTGGCAATTAAGCATTTTACTATATGATATGCATCATCTGAATTTAGATGCGCGTCTGATAAAAAAATAAGATCTTCATATAACCTAAACAAATAGCATACAGTCAAACCTGTCTATGAAGGCCATCCAAGGAACCCAGTAAATGTGGCCTTTGTGGGCAGGTGGCCTTTACCAACAGGTTCAAATACTATATAGGTGCCTACCCTTCCGGAGCACCCGGCCTCACTTCCCTGGTGGAAGTTCACGTGTCTAACCTAACTTGTCAGTTCCAAAGTTTTAACAAAAACTTAGCTTCTGGATTGTGATTTGGGCATGGATTAGTATTTTTGTTTTTGATTACAGGTAATATGAATAAAGAGCAATTGGGATACAATTTTACTGGCCTTTATAAGCAGGTGGCCCTTTCATAGAAGTGTTTTTAAGGCAGGTCGGACTGTATCTTCATATAACATTGATCTAATTTGAGGTCTTCTTAATGTCACATCGGTGTTACTCACTATATCAGCGAACGAACTATAAGGACGTGCTAATATACGTCATTGTTGTTTTAATAAACTCCATAATATTGTCTACACACGATAGTCCAGTTAAATGTTATTATACTCCCGCTTAAACAATGAGGGTATATAGTGATTATGGTGTCCGTCCTTCCGTCCTTCCGTTACACCTTAGGGTACCTATATAGCTATCTCTTATCCTATCTTCTAAACTCTTCAATGGATTTTTATGAAACTTTTTTTGTGATATAATGTAGATGTGCACCTTCCATTTGAAAATTTAATCCGATGGATTTTTGGGAGCTGGTGGTATTTTTGTAGGCTTGTGGCTCACAATTTTTCTAGTTTTAAAACTAGAACTGTTTCATTGAGAGTCAAATACCACTGTGTTG
Organism: Anadara kagoshimensis; assembly: GCA_021292105.1. Lineage (NCBI taxonomy): Eukaryota > Metazoa > Mollusca > Bivalvia > Arcoida > Arcidae > Anadara > Anadara kagoshimensis. Next base: position 19,278,535 of record CM037866.1, read on the forward strand.
ATTCTACACCGGTCATCAACTGTCGTTTTTAGGTCATTTCGCTTCGATGTTCTGTAAAAAGAACCAGTGAAAGCAATTACCTGTTTCAGAGACTGAAAAGTACAGAGATCATAAAGACTAATTTATCTAACCTGAGTTGTCAGTTCCAAAGGTTTTTGCTTCGGGATTGTGATTCGGACGTGGATAAGTATGTTTGTTTTGATTATCCTACGGAAAGCTGATTATGTACTTTCATGTTTTGCAAATAAAAAATACTTATCAAACGGGTAAAATCTAGAATTATGTGAAAATGTATTGGCTGATTAGTGCATCAAGTCCAAAAAAGCACAATTGACTCGAATTTTTATGTAAAAGGGTCTCGGTTCTTTGGTAAATCACCATCGAGACTCTCTAACATACTTTTGGAATACAATTAGATTTTCAATGATCTTTCTTTTTTATGACCAAAAATCAAAAATATAAACATGGTCTCAAAACACCAATGTTCTGGTTTGGATAATGGTGTGTGTACGGTTAGGATGAAGATATAAACCATATTATGGAAAAGTTCACGTTACCACTCCTCTAACGAATTCATACCCATATCTGAAAAATATAACAGTACAAGACCGATATAATTTACCGAAATTGAAAGTGATCACGACATTACATGGATGGGTATTAGAAGTGGTAGTTCGTTTATGTCACATCAACAGTTTTCATCTGTTCGTGACAAATACAAGTTTAAATACAAATACACAAGTTAATGTGGCACGATGTAGTACACGTGATTTGTTGTAATTTGTGGTCTGCTTGTACTCAACTCTGCTTGGTACTAGCAAATCGGGGCAACATTGGTGTTTTAGAAATTGTTAACGAAAAGAAAAGTTGTAGACCAACATATTTAACCCATTTCACCACATCGACAAATGCTAAACCAGTTATTTTCTCTACCCTCTAATGCCAAGCTCTAGTCCATGAAAAAGAATGTTTCGTATGCGTTTCGTTACTTTTGTTTGACAAACGATTGGGGTTTGAACCCACAATCTTCCGGGGCGAAGGCAGTGCCACTAAACGATCTGGTAAATGAATAAAGATTTAAGGATTGTGCGAGGACAGTCAGAAAAAAATCTTGTGAAATCTTAGTTTTCAAAGTGACTTAAACTGATTAGATTGGCGTCTCTCCGATAAAACAGTCAAAGATGCCCGATTACTGTTAAAGACAGTAAACCTCAACCCAAGGTGCCTCACCACTGTGGGTTTGACCCAGTTGACCGCATGTTAACCTTAATTCTCTCCTCGCAAGAAGCGCATAAGGCCGTAACGAGTCCGCATGAAACATCATATCATTGTCATTGTCATAAACAATCTTGGAACATCTTTTTAAATAAATAGTTTACAAGCAGAATTTATGTAATAGTAAGAGTTTACTTTTACACTTTTTGTAAATTATTCTCGGCGATGTTTTGCCATAAAAACTGACGCCAGTTCAAACCATAAATCCGAGTACAAAAGCATCACGTGTAAAACGATCATATTGATTGCCACGAATGTAATATACTTTATGTAACTGCCATCATGTAAAAGATGACATCGTCTTTTCCATTTGCCGTTATTTAAAAGAAGATATAGAGACGCCAAGGTCGAGCACGTCGTTTCTTAATTTGTGTCTCTAGGACGCTTCTCACGTAGTCTACCGGTGAGTTGACGACTGTCAATTCTATTTTCAGTTCCAAAGAAAACATCGTATTAAATAGCTATCTCTTGTTGGGAGGATTCGATATCATATGTCGTATTTTTCTAATGACATCAGGAGTAACTTCTACTGTAAAACACTAGGGATTTTTTTCGAATTTTAACGTTTCACCTTATTTCTGGTTGATATTGCGAGAAATACCTTTGCGATTTTAAATCAGGCACATAAGAGCAATGGAAAAGTTACAGCCTATATCTTTCACTTGTTGCTTTTTCTGTAGCTCATGTTCAAATTCAAAAGCCCTATACCTTCCACAACGTCGTTAAGTGTACGTCAAACCATTTTCATTCATCATGCAAAAAGTGTTTCTACTCGAACACTGGGTCATATATCTGACAAGAAAATAAAGAAATAAGAAAATCACGGGTGATAAGTGTTACGTTTATAATTGAACAGGTCTCGTAGTCTGGTAAGTGAATCTGACGGAAAATGATAACAATAAGAAAGAAACATACTTATCAACGTCCAGAAGCAAAGTAAAAACTTTGTAACTGACAAGCCAGGTTAGAAACACGAACTTCTATCAGGGAAGTAAAACCGGGTGCTCCGAAGCTAAGTGCCCCCTGTTTAGCAAGTTACATGTGTCACATGTGTAATGAAATTTTGTGAAAGGAACATGGAACTATGAGACGTCAAATATATCCAGGCAATCCTGGACACAAAGACACCCAACTTGAAATGCCTAGTCAAATCAACCCATGGGCGATGTTCTAGCTTTACAGATTGAGTACCAAGCCATACACTTGTGTTTATCCATAAATTGATTATATTTTGCAGTAAAATAGGGTTAAACGTATAAACAACGGGTAATTTTTACAGGAAATACATTACACTCAACATGCAGGAGATGAATAACGACATATGTTGTTAATTTATCCTCATGAAGTTCGTAAATATTAGTCACGATGATACAGAATGCCATCATCCAATACATGATCTAAAAAAATAATAATCATTTGTGAAACAACTCGCTCTTATAAACATGGATGTCAACTCAACGAAAGTTTGCACTCACTATGTTTTTTAAGTTCCCTTCCGACAGAATCGTGACTTTCATTTCGTAATGTTGAGTGCTTGGCGAAAGAACAGTCACTATCCACTTTCAATACTTGGATCAGACCCGATCTGGGTTCGAACCCACGACCTCCCACTTATAGAGCGAGCAATCCACCAACTGAGCTACCGCAGTGGTTGCATAGGGAATGAAATAACATACTCGTCACCAATAAAGCATAGCGTGGAATTATTACTGTAAGGTAATTCTGTTTGTGACATTCAATTATGCAAAATTCCCAAGTTGGGCAAAACATCAACTTTGACGCAATATGACATGTTCTTATATTATATTTTATACTTTACGTCAGTGGTGTATACGTGAATACGACAGTGTCGTCTGCACATGGTGTCAATTTAGCAAAATTTGTTGTCAGCGAATTCCATTAATGTAATATGATACATGTTTACCTTCAGAATTATTTTAGTCTAAAAAGTTGTAACAATTCAATCAACTTTGACGCAATACCATATGTTCTTACATTAAACAGTAATACTTTACGTCGGAGGTGTGTAATTAAAAATGAGAGTGTCATATGCACATGTTGTCCATGGTTGTTGTGAGCGCAAGAACAATGCTAACGTTTCAAGGATCAAATTACATATTATACAGTTTTATATTTACAGCACTAGAAGGCAGTTTTGGAATACAATTCCTCATCAGTAGAGCTTGGACCAAAATTATGAAACCAAAAGTATTTTGAAAATGTTGAAAAGCTACCCAAAGGACCAAAATATATTTTACTAAATTAAGCCAAGGAAATATTTTGCATAAGGGAGTATACCTTAGTTTTTGAGAAATTTCAAACTTTAACTCGCAGGAAATTTAGACAATAATAGTATATTTCTGACAATAATACGGAATTATTGCCTACTGAGTTTGTGATATCCTCGGGGCACCAACAGATATATCTGCTCAGGGGTTTAAATTACATATTATACCAGTTTTATATTTACAGCACTAGACAGCCGTTTCGGAATACAATTCCTCATCAGTAGTGTTTGGACCAAAAGTATGAAACAAAAATTATTTTGAAGATGTTGAAAAGCTACCCAAAGGAAAAAAAACATTTTATCAGACATAGGAAAAAATGAAAAAAAATGAATCAAGACAATATGAATAACAAATAACATAAACCGCAATGATAAAACCTGATATTTCATTAGTGTAATTGTTCATCTTCAATGTTAAGAGACAGTTGTTTTCATAAACAACTCATACCTTTTAAAGTTTTGAAACCTAACATTCATATTTTGTTTTGGAAAAAAAAACACATTTAAAATTTGTGTGTTTTACTTTTACTTTTGCCGATATTCTCCTACGTAGAGAACATTGTACATTGTTTAATAAAAATCAGCTATAGTGTGTTGCCTTGGTGACCCCATATGCGTATATTAAAAGGTCAAACTGAGGTCAACAATAAAAATGTAAATCACTTATACAATACTCGTTATTTGTTTAAATAACATTTATTCCAATTGACGTAAAGTATGTGGTCTTGAAATTTTTGATTTGGTAAAAAGCAATAGGATCACATTGTTGGAGATGAACAAACTCATTAAGTCTTTATGCAGGCGTGAAGGCAAATTTTAAAATGTTAGGTACACAAGGGTTTTTTCAGTTCTTGGTCTTTGTACGATATATGTAAATTTGCTGATTTTTCTCTATATACAGAAATAAATGTAATGCTTTCAATTTTTCATGTATTTTTCCTTGTTAGTATTTTTGTTTTTTAACACATATATTGCGGCTACTTTATAAGAAACCAACTGATAATATAGCAATTTTAGTATTAAAGACAAACAATAGTTCCATTGTGCTTGTGACTATTAATAACGCAATTTTCCCATAAATATCCCGTGGATAACGTTAAGTATATTTATCTTGCTTGAGCTAGGAGTAACGGAGAATTGCCTTGTACATCTCTGTACAAAGTAAAACATTGCTGCTATAGGCATTTTACATGTGGAAAACAGGCATGCATGTACAAGATGAAAATAAAACTTTTCCGTATAGATTACTTCCTTTATAAAAAATTACCATTACTTGTAAACTTTCTATAGCGCCAGCATTTTTCTTTCAATACAATCATATTATCGTAACTACGCTTACTCACAGATATTTTTCACTTCCTAGTAAGTAGGAGGTCGTGGGATCGAACCCGACCAGGTATGACAAAGCACTAGGCATTACGAAATAAAAGTCACGATTCTATCTGATTTGAGCCTAAAATAAAACGAGGAACCGTATCACGATAGGTTTGGCACGATAAAAAAAATTTGATGTATAATTACATTAGCGCAAAGCAAGAAAATTGTTTGGGACGTTAAACACCATTACTCCTGAACAACTCAACTCATTTAAAACAAGGACCAGATAAAAGAAGAATATTTTCCATGTGAATTTAAAATAATTCACTGGACTAGACAGTAAAAAGTATCTGAAATACACATACATGTAGTCACTACAACACCCAATACAGCACGACTAACATTATAAATAAATCAGGGAATAGGATTAACATTCTTTTAAACTATTTTAAGTCCAGTTTTTGTGCAACAAAAAGTAAAATAATAACATAACTTAAATGTTTTAAAACTCGCATCGCACAAACTTACAAACCCTGTGATTTAGTAGGTTCCTTTGTATCTAAATTATTTAACGTAAACATTTAACAGAATTGAAAGACGGTATTTTTTTATTAAAACAAATTTCAAGGAATGTCAACTTTCCTTTTTTATGCTACAAAATAGCTGATTGTAATATTTCAGGTACATTTTTTGCATTAAATACGCTATGATAGAGCTTGTCGTCACTCTTCAAGCTATTTACAAATTAATTTTTATCACAGGGATATTGTAAGCCTAAGCTCAACAATGCCTTATGCACGCCCGAAGAATAAAACACGCGTGGGAATGCGTATTAATAAAAAGCAAACATACCAATCTAGCTCCAATTCTAATAAAAATGTAAAATCTTATGTATTAATTTTATACAGCACCCAGCCTCAATATACTGGTGGAAGTTCACGCTTTGAATTTCATTTGTCAGTTTAGGTCCTAGACTTACTTATAAAAGCCCTCAAAATGTTTTATAGTTGTCATCAAAATAGCATTCATAAGTATGATGTCTCTATATAAAAATTATCCTGGATCTATCTTACTTCCCATTGTTCAGATTTTTTTCATTCTGAACTTAATTTGTCAGTTTTCAATTCGATTTTGGGAAAGTAATTTGGGCATGATTTGCTATGTTAGTTTTTTTTTTTTTTTTTTTTTTTTTTTTGATATGTTCATATTTTTCACACAAGGAGAACAACTGCCGAGATGTTTTGTAAACAATTTAATCTATCATGTGACACAAAGACAATGTCATCATTCCTCTTGTTGTTGTTTTTCATAAAAAAATCTGGACACAAACTTATTAACAATACTGTGATGACGGTCATAAAACATTTTGGGGGCTTTGATACGCAAAGGCTTGATTTCTCAAGAACGTTTCTACTAAAAGTGCTTTTATTGAAAATATTGTCTTGATTGTAAAGGTGTTGACATACGAGCGTATGTCATATGCTAATATTTTATATTTTATGGAATAAAGTATTAAAAAATTAGCACCTGGCAGCTGCAAGAACACTTATTCCACAGCCAATTAACACTTGGGTTTCAAAACCTAAATACTATCACAAAAACAATTATATAATACCAAAGTAAATTTTACAACATTAGACAGTCGTTTTGAAATACAATTCATTATTGTTTAGACCAAAATTTGACACCAACAGTTTTCAAGGGGTTGAAATATACAAAGGTCTAATATGTTTTCAAATTTAGCTGAGTAAATGTTTTGCCTGAAGGAGTATATCTTTTTTTTTTTGAAATCTTTAGATTGTAACTAGCAGAAACTTTAAAAAATAGTTTATTTCTGACCGTACAAAATTATTTTGCCAAGGAAAATGCTTTGTTTTAGGGAGTATACCTTAGTTATTTTTCTTTTTTTTTTAGGTTTTTCATATTTTAACTAGTAGCAAATTTAGACAATGCATGTAGTACATTTCTGGCAATACTAACGCATTACCTGCTAATTTGTGAATATCCGCCAGCAGTGATGCCCGTTCATTAGTTTCAATTAAATATTATACCAGGTTTTAGTTTACAGCACATGACAGCCGTTTCCGAATACAATTACTCATCAGTAGCGATTGGGGAAAATTTGTTAAACCATTTTTTTAAAATATCGAAATAACCATTGATTTCTAGTTAAAATCTAACAGATATAAAAGCAACTATAAAAATTATAAAATGTTCAGAAAAACGAAAGCTAGAAACATTTTCCTACAAGAAAAAACGTTTTCACTTCCCATTCCAATTCACACTAGCATCTTTAAACCTTAATATAAAAATATCCGAGAAATTGAAATGACTTCTAGTTTCAATATAATTTATCCAGTGTAACAGTTAACATTCAATGAATAATGAGTAAAGAAAACAATGGGGTTGGAAAACTGCAGTAAAATCTGTATATAAAGATCATCAATTGGGATTATGAACTATGAGCTTATAGGCATATGATCTTTTTACTTATGTTCTTTTTAGCCAAATCTAAAGCAAAGAGACCTGAACTAATGAACATATGTACATGTTGGCTTTCTTTATAAAGAAGTTATTTTTTATTTAGATATAATGCATATAAATGTCTTAATATACATTGGTCAAGGTTGTCACTGTAGCAGGTTTTTACTTTCAACATCATTTCCCATATTTTTTTTATTAGATTGCTAACCATTTCACAATTACTGATCGTATTGTCTGAAACATTAGACGCCAAATGCGAAATTTAACACATGCAATCATGTTATATCGTCATAAATACGTGTGATGAATTTTGCAATGTGATAATCACCGATGTCATACCTGGGTATATATAGACAGTTTATAGCCTGAATATCCATTCGTTTATTCATTCGCTTAGATATTTGGAGACAATGTTGGCCAAGCGATATTCAGTTTCTATTGTTATATTTGTAACATTTTATATTAGTTGTGGCGAATCCATTTATCTAAACTTAGGCCTCTATACATTAGTACCTCATAGTAAGTATTTTTATAACGGTCTAATATATATTTTTATACTATTTTTTTAACTCCTTGGACATTTTAGTTTCCTAAATTTGGTCAAAGTACTATTCTTCAAAACGCTCGTCTCGTGTTGCAATATAACACAATGGTTTCATATTTATTCATTTATTTATTTATTTATTTATTTATTTCAATTATTGTTGATTAATTTGTCCGGTTTATTTATTTGTTTTTATCTACCTATTAATTGATTTATTCATTTATTTATTTATTTATATTTATTTATATATTTATTAATTAATTAACTAATTAATTTATTTATTTATTAATGTATTTATAAGGAGAAATGATACATTTGTGAGACAAAATCATAGCTTCATTTTTTCTATAAACTATGTCTATGTAGCCGTGTACCTGTTTCCCTGTATCTAAAATAACCTTGCATATATCTGACGTGCTATGCTTTCAAATGTGTCGATTGTAGCAGGAGGTGATTACTCTTCCGTAACACGTAATACTCTGTCTCACTTATCTGGTGTAAGTTCGTGTTTCGAATTCAATCTGCTAGTTTTCGATATTCTTACTTTGCTTTGTGATTGTAATTCTGATTTATATTGTCATAGCAATTGGTGTCTCGTTCCTAATGATTCAGTTATATCACAGAGTATCAGATTGCTAAACATTTCGACGCACCATAAGGTATCGTTTTTTAACAATACCTCGCAGTGTCCCCACTTCAGAAACCTTATGCTACGAAAAAAATGTGCATAAAAAATTAATTGTTAAAACAGAGATACATGTGTATTGGAAGCCTAAGCTTATCAGGACCCTCAAAATGTTGTATGACTCTAATCACAATAGTGTTGACATTTATGATCTATCTGTGTCTAGTATTACTCTAGAAATATTTCACGCCCCATAGCGGCATGTTCTGTTCACTTTCAACTTTGATTACACATGTGACAGTTATAGCTAGATAAACAGGAGGTGGTTACCCTAACTCGGCCTGACTTTTCTGGTGAAAGTTTACGTGTTAAACATTATTTGTCAGTTTTGTTTTTTAGGATTTAGACATGGTTATTATGTTTGTTTTATTGCCCATGTAAATTATATATCGGCGTGATTAGAGGATATGATTGATTAAAGCATTATTCTCATTTTCAGGAATGCAAGCAATAATGCATAACATACTTCAACATAAATCTGAATCGCATGATTATGGACCCACCAGATTTAATCATTTAAGAGGAAAACGACAATATCAACAACGAATAATGAATGGTAAGTACTTTCAACAAACATTTTATTAGTTCAGTAACAAAACTTTGTTAAAGTTACTGACTATCATGGTCCCAAAATGTGTTTAAAACAGTGGATGAAACAAGAGTACGAATAATAATCTACTGACGTTCGGCGGCAGCGTTTATGATATAAAATATATCATTTGAAATCACGGGTTTAGATGTCTTTAAGAATAAAGAAAAAAGGCCATGGAACACGGCAAAAATATCAATTATCAGGAACTAATGTATTTAATATAACTTTTGAACATGATGTTCTACCTCTTCAAAAACACCCGGCCTCACTTTCATGGTGGAAGTTCATGTGTTAAATCTGATTTGTCAGTTTATAAGTTTTTTCTTTCTTTTAGGATTTTAATTTGAACATGGATTTGAATGTTTCTATTTTATTTAAAAAGCTTAATATGAACAGACCACTGTAAATTTTGAGTATTTTCTAACCTACAGTACTGTTATATCAAAAGTTAAACATGAAGCTATCGAATCGGTGTCGGATCAGCAGCCAATCATGACACTTGTTAGCTGTATCGCGACAGCAGCTGTCACTATCGTTTGGCAGCTTTCTTCAACTGGTAAACTTTGTCCAGACCATTCGGCAGCTTACATTCGACTCCATTCCATTAGAGCAGTAGGTCTGCACTGCAGATTTGGTTTGAATGGGGTTTAACCTCAGAGTCAAGAATATTTCACTTGTATCAAAACGTTTCTCACCATAACACGGATAACACGGTTGAAACATTACAGAGTGTATTGTAACTTCATTTATATTTACTCTGTATCAACCTTACGTCAGACAAAGGCAAGAATGAAAATATTTTACTATGTCCTTTTTTATTTTACATTTTAGAAATGCAATCTCTGCAGAATACAAAACAGCTTTTGAATGAAGATGATTTCCTTAATGCCAGAATTATGAGTTTTTATAGGAGACATAACGATGACAGAGATTTTGATCAAGGTAAAAATCATTTAATGATTCCTGGTTTTATTTTAATTTGGATGGTTTAGAAGCTCTAATAGTATACCTGATATATAGGCCGTTCAGAATTTGGGTCATTAGGATGACCGATGTTCAGTCCTGGCGTGCCCTTGGCGCAGTGCAAAGGTTAAAATCCACGCGATGTCACTGCAGCTGGTAACGTGATAAAATTCACTGTAACGAAAACTGTACTAAACAAAAACAAACATACTAATCCATGTCCGAATCACAATCCAGAAGCAAAGTAAAAACAAACATACTAATCCATGTCCGAATCACAATCCAGAAGCAAAGTAAAAAGTTTGAAACTGACAAGTTAGGTTAGACACATGAACTTCCACCAGGGAAGTGAGGCCGGGTGCTCCGGAAGGGTAAGCACCTCCTGTTCAGCTAGCTACACCCGCCGCGTATTAAATCAAAATTGTGCAAAAGGAACATGGAACTATGAGACGTCAAATATATCCAGGGCAATCCTGGACACAGAAACATCAAACTTATCAACAAAAGTGTGATGACGGCCATAAAACTTTTTGAGGGCAATTAATCAACTGTTTACAATTGCAATCTGATAGCAATTTTTACAACGAGTCTTTTTTTATTATTAGGGTGACTGCGACAAATAAAGCGTGCCAAAGTGTGAATTTATTCAAACTGTTAATGTTAGTTGACAATGTGGTGGTATACACATACAACACTGATCTGTCCGTTTAACCTTTCGTTAGGAATAAGCATATAGGAAGGTAGTGAAACGATTTGCAGTTAATTATAATAAATACGCAATGCACATGACCAGTGCTTAGTATGTAGACATAAATAAACACCTGTTTTACCTATAAATAAATGTACTGGTCCGTGAAAAATATTCAAAGAAAGGTCAAGCGGACAGGTCATTGTTGTTCGGTAAGGAAGCAAATAAAATAATAATATGTGTGTGTGGCAAGACTCGCGCGTGTTAACAAACACTTCAAACTGTAAATAACCTTTGATGACGATGTTTACACATAGCCCAATTTAATATTGAATGATTGCGACACGTAGTAAGCGAAAAGGCAATAATGTATACATAACTTGTCATTTTGTCTTCAACTAAATTCAACTGCTTGCTAGTAAATTGTTGACTCAGGGATATTGCAAGCCTAGGCTTATCAAGACCCTCAGAAAGTTTTATGGCCGTCATCACAGTATTGTTGATAAGTTCGATGTCTCTGTCCAGGATTGTCCTGAATATATATGACGTCCAAAAGTTCAATGTTCCTTTTACACAATTTTGGTAACACATGTGGCGGGTGTAGCTAGCTAAACAGATGGTTCTTACCCTTCCGGAACACCCGACCTCACTTCCCTTCCCTTCTGGAAGTTAACTTGTCTTACCTGACAGTTCCAAAGTTTTAACTTTGCTTCAGAATTGTGATTTGGGCATGGATTAGTATGTTAGTCTTTTATTACTTATATATGTAGTCGATTTTGCTAAGTTCACATCGAGTACCTATCACAATATTATTTATCAAATTGAGGTTAACAACACAGTCAAGAATATTTCTTTTATATCGGAATGTCATTAGCTAAAAGTGAAGTGGCGTCAATTTTGACCTTTGCAATGCGCTCAGGGCAATGTGTAGTGAACGTTCTATAGCGTGCCATGCATGCAGAGACACGGTAAATGTCGTCTTATTCATATTCAAATGTATACATCGATAACTATATTTATGTAAAAATCTCGATTTATTTATAAAAGAATTTTGAAAACTCAAATTATATTAAAATAACAGTTTTCATATTAAATACATTGTAGAAGAACTGTCGTTGCAGAAAATACCATTGTATTTGAATCAGGGAGATTTATTAAATGCCAGAATTTTGAATTTATATAGAAGACATTACAGAGCCTTAGATCAAGGTAATGGAACAATTCAACTTTTGTTTTAATTTTTGCGAAGTCTGTTTGCTTACTTAATGTTTTTATTCTAAAGACGAACCTTTTAGCATTCCTATTCAATGTCTCAAGCAATAATCGCTTTTGTAGCTGAATTCATAATCATTTATAGAAAATAAATTGCTATTTGACCTTTCTAGCATGTGGTATGACGTCTTATTACAAAACGGATTGATATTTCATATTTTGAATCATTTTCATTACAAGTAAATAGTATATGTGCATTCCGACCATGTGTGATAATCGTCTTGCAATGTATAATATGACCCCTGTTACGAAACAATCTAGTGCTATAAAACTAATACTGGTATAAAATTTAATAAATAGTTAGTATCCGAATTAGTCGAGTAGGCATTTTACGAACCTAGAAATGTTCATTCCTATGAAGTTTTTTTGCTGTTTTGTTTTCCTCATGAGTCCTTGAACAAAACTAACTTAGTTGCCCTTCGGGCAAATTTGGGCAACTTGCACAATATACATAAATCCAAAATAGCCGCCAAACGTGAAATTGAAGTACATACTGCGACATAAAATATCTTCCAATAGCTTGTAATATATTTTTTTAGATGTTTTCAGGTATGAGAAACCCATTTCTTGTGTTAATTTTTACATACGGAACACTTAACTCGCACAATAAGCTATAAATCCAAAATGCCCGACGGACGCCATCTTGAAATATCGATTTTATACAAAAAAAATTATAATAGATTGTAATATATCTTTGCAGGGGTATTTAGGCATGGGCAATTCAATTCTGGCATTAGTTTTACTTTAAATACCATCATATGTATTATGACTGACCATAATTTACCCTAAGATAGCCATGGGTAATCTCATTTTGTGTAAAAAATTAAACACTCTCTTTCTCCAGAACAGTTAAAAATTATGTACAGGATTTATTTTTTTAAGGCAAGCATGTCCTTGTGTGTTGCACTTTTAATTTTGTGCGTTACATTGACATAACATGACAAAAAAGTTCTTGTGGCACAAGGTATCCTTTCACTATAACCTGTAATGAGAATCGATCTTTGAATTTCATACGATACCATAGTTATGCCGGATTCATAATGGCCACAATCGTATGCATATTGCTGTGTTGTTTCCTGTGTCCTGGTCCTTGAAAGATATGAGAGGGTATTTGTCGAAAAAGTGTATTGGTAACAATATGACCTGTTTTGGATTGATGCAATGAAATCTGATGGGTTATAGCCATATGATCAAGGGATGTGGTAGAAAAACTGTAAACCATGGTGATTGTTTGTGAGTTTTGGGTGAGCTTACCCCAAAAACGAATTGACTAGAGCTGACTTCATGCCTTTCCAATGACAGCCATTTTCAACTACTGTCAAAAAGGAACAGAACCGATTTCAAATGCAAGCAGAAGCTCAGCTCAAACTGTCCAAACAACGGTAACCAAAGAAACATGTTTTCAAGATTAACAACTGGCTTTGTTTTTGCATCTTGACAGCCTCGCTTTGAAACGTATTGCCTTTATAGAACTAATGATGGCATTATAAAACTCATCAGGTAGACTGGATTGTACTCGTATTCCATCTACTCATACATTACAACTAAATCCACCACATTGTAACATTTGAAGCAATTTTGCGAGCAGTTGTCTTATGACCTGTTTTCATTTAGAGGGAGTTTGAATAAGCAATAAATTTTGGTCATATATATCCAAGGAACACCGAGGTTTAATCCTCTTTGAGTTATGGTCCGTATCACACTTAGAATATATTAATTCCAATCGATCAGAGAAGCCCCAATCTACCCATTAAAAGGACCAGGCTAAAGAGTCATGCCTTTAAAGGCTAATTTTTCAAATTTGATAGCAGTTTGTTCTCCAAACTGGTTAGCCAAGACAACATCCTAATAATCACCATGGTGTCGACATGCAAGATCTTCGACAGGACACGCATGTGTTTATAGCAGACACTGAGAAAGTTGGCCAGCACATTGTACATGTCCAGCATTCAATAAAATTATTTGTTTGGTGTGTTAATCAGGATACAAATAGTTTTGATGGTAGACAGTGCAGGGGTATTATTTTCTGCCGTCAAGTATAATTTAAAAGTGAAACAGCATTGTCAGATCTAGATGTTAGATGTTGCTTTATGGTAACTTGGGTAAGTTGAGACACCAGAAGTAAGCCAAATCTAGACTGTGAACTACCTTTTCACGTATACCACATCGATGAACATGGAAGTCTGTAGTTAAAGCAAGTGTCTCATAGCGGCCATTTGGAGTAGAAATAGTAGATCAAAGTATTAAAACTATCATAAAACCAAAAAGGTGAGTTCTACTGTTCAACGGCAGCCAACCAATTTGTGGAAGGTTGCGCATTATCAGTTGCTGCAGATTACCAAAACCATAATACTTCATTATATGACGTAATGTATCAATGTTCATGTAAAAATCGAATCAATCGCTGCTGCCAAACTTATTATTTAGTTTGATAAAAAGTCCGAGTATTGTTTGGTTTTCATTCGTGGTAATATATGTATGTGGCTGGATTAACTATGATAGCAATAATGCGGCTTTGAAAACTTCTTCGTTGGATACACGCTTTAAAGAAACCTTAGCAAGTGGAACTAGCCTTTACGCTAGATTTAGTAAAGCTGAAATCACTTAGATCATGTTTTTAATTTCTCATTAAAAGGAATTGTTTATGACCTCTAAATCAAATTTTAGCAAGATGTATGGTTAAGTTTCGCAGCATTGAATGTGATATGATGAGTTATATCTAATAATAAAAAACCTGTTACTCCTACCCTTGTCTGGTCAAAATTGTTAATATATACATTAAAATTGCCCCAAATATTAAAAACAACAACGGAAATGAGTTCCTTATCCCTGAAAACATACAAAACGGTATATTACAAGCTATTGTGGGACAATTCTTACGAAAGATAGATTTTCAATATGGCGTCAGGCAGCCATCTTGGATATATGCAAATTATGCAATTTGCCCAATGTTGCCCGTAAGGCAACTAACCTAATTTTACTCTAGGGACCCTATAGAATACAAAACAGCAAAAAAACTTCATAGGAAAAAACATTTCTAGGTTCAAGTATTGAGTATATGGGAGTGTCAACTCGACTAAATCAAAAAAAATCCGAAAGTATACTAAGTTTGAACAATATTTATTCGTCATTTACTACTATATATTTTGGTCCTTAAGTTGTTTCGCAATTTCGGTTAAAGCAAGACTGATAAGAAATTGTAATCAGAAACGACCGTCTAGTGATGTAAAATTAACACTGGTATAAAAATTGTAATATATACTTAACAAAAAAGTTAAGGACCACATCAAAAACATTGTTATATTTTGTGGAACATAAATCATATCATTACATCTTCACACTCCTCGTAATGTTTAATGAGTTTTGATTTTATGCATTTCTTTATCAATTTTTTTTGCATCATTTGAAAGAAGAAGAGAACGAAAATAAAGTAAATATGAATTTTATATTTTTCAGTTCTTGGATTTTTATCTCAAAACTAACATCGGTCCCTAACTTTTTTGTTTAGTATACATCTTTCTTACCTTATGTTATACAGTGATATATATAACAAAAACGTTTTTGTACTTCTTACAGGTCAAGAACATCAGATTTCAGGTATGCTAGTCAAGGGTGTAGAGACATTTCTACCTCATATTTATATAAGTGGATACAAAAGTGATAAGTAAAGGATAATATAGCAGATAGTAAAGCCAGGTAATTCAAATTACTAATACAGAGTCAGTGGTTCTTATGTGTCCGACATCCAAGTTCAGAATATTTATCATCGCAATCAATTTACCAGCCCATTTAAACTTAAGTAGAAACTTTGAAAACTAGCACATTAATGTCTACCAGAGAATTGATGCCGAATTGGCTGCTAGGGTAAGCAACTCCCGTTATTTCTGGCAACATTCCGTGTAGGAAATTAAAATCGACTTACTACTCTTTGTGTTGATATTTATCAGGCACATTCGTACTTTTAAAAACAAACACACTTATCCTTGTCCTAATCACAATCCAGAAGGAAATTAAAAACTTAGAAAAATTAAGAACTGACAAGTCAGGTTTGACACGTGAGCTTCCACCAGGGAAGTGAGGCCGGGTGCTCCGGAAGGGTAAGCACCTCCTGTTTAACTAGCTACATCCACCACGTGTGTAATCAAAATTGTGTGATAGGAACATAGAACTATAGGACCTCAAATATATTCAGGGCAATCCTGAAAAATATTTGGGTTTTTTTTTTTTTTGTTATGGATTTTATTGTACTTGTCTCGATAAGTGTTCTTGTCTGAAATCGTAGCTTTTTCTACACTGAAGCAGTTAATAGAGGGATTCCGTTTTAAAATTACTTACATATGGTTGATGCCTTCAACTTCAAAAGTCATTTAGTTGTCTGACAGAAATTCCCTTGGGATTGTAACCAATCAAATTAATAGTTTTTTGTTTTTTGCTTACATCAACATGACCTACTATAAAAGTATCAAATGGCACCAGAGATATAGCAAGTTATTTGGTAACTTTTTATTATCGATTTGGATCAATTAAAATATTTTAGACCTTATTCTATCTACCTAACCTATTACATTTTTCCCATATTCTATCACCATGTTGATGGAAATACATAGTTTCAGTTTTGGTTTTTTATGCAGAGTACAGTATATAACGAAAAATATAAAAGTAGTAATTTCCTTTTTGTTTTTATATTTTAGGTGAGAATTGATATCTTGCATCAGATAAAGATCATAGCAGGTGTTTTCTTTCTAAATTTGGAATACTGTGGACAATATCTAAAGTTTGTTGAAAATATGTGAATCTTTTCTAAGATGTCTAAAAAGAACACATCCTTTTATCCAACTGTTTTTTCTGCTATTTATTTAGTTTGTATTTCTTTGTTTCATTGTTTGCGTTCTTCATAAAACATTTTATAATGAGTAGAAAAACATTGATTCAAATTCACGTAATATTATTTACATTTATTAACATTGTTACCTATACTTGACATAGAAAGGGCGGTAACTGTAATAGCTTACGCGCATTATTCAGTTTCTCTGATAGCAGTTATTAAGACAATACCGACAATCAATCAAGCTTTCAATGCCTAATTAATCAAAAACAAACATTATAATCATACATATATACATATGTATACATAAATATAAATATAATCCGTAATCACAATCCAGAAGCCAAGTAAAAACATTGGAACTGACAAGTCAGGTTAGACACGTGAACTTCCACCAAGGTGCTCCGGAAGGGTAGGTATCTCCTGTTTATCTAGCTTAACCTACCACGTGTGTAATCAAAATTGTGTGAATAGAATATTGAACTACAGCACGTCAAATATATCCAGGGCAATCCTGGACACAGAGACATCAAACTTATCATCAATACTGTTTCTTTAAAAGGAACATTATCGGTAAAAATGTGCAATTGAATTATTTTATGATAATAAAGTGATATAAATATGAAGGCACTTTAACGATAATTCGTTAAGTCAAATAGACAACTACACAATTGTACAATATAATCAGGTTATCATCAAAAACATTTGTAATACTATTAAATTGAATGTGTATGAATAAACGAAACAAACTATTTGTTTTACTTTTAGTTGTTGATATTATCATTATCATTAACATTATCTTTTGCATCCAAGTTCATTATTGAGCGGTAGGTCTAGAACAGTTAACGAATCAAAAACAAACATACTAATCAATATTCGAATCACAATCCAAATGCAAAGTAAAAACTTTGGAACTAAAATAGGTTAGACACGCGAAGCAGTGAAGTGAGGTCGGATGCTCCGGAAGGGTTAGCACCTTCTGTTTATCCATTATTTATCCTGTTTCCCGCCTCGCCAACGAGGTTCGAATCTCACTTCAGGCAGATTTGAATGTGAAAAATTATATCTGTTTACTCGGCGAAGGTGTGTCGTTGTCTCCAACTACTCCGATTTCTCCCACCTTCCATGAATTGTCAATCATGTAATGAGTGGAATAATCTTGACTGGGGCGTAAAAATGCATTACTCCACAACGTTTCACATCTGTGAAAAGCAGAATGAATAAAATGTATTTTAGAAAACCCAACTAAACATAGGTTTTTAGGAATTTAATAATTCAATAGACAGATAATTTTGAAGCGTTATGAAATGTAAAATATATTCTTGAGTATCGGATCTACAGTAAAAGACGAGGCTGCATTAAATCATAAACAAACATACTAATCCATGTCTGATCACAATCCAGAAGCAAAGTAAAAACTTTGGAAACTGACAAGTCAGGTTAAACACGTGAACTTCCACCAGGGAAGTGAGGCTAGATGCTCTGGAAGGGTAAGCACCTCCTGTTTAGCTAGCTACGCACGCCACGTGAGTAATCAAAATTGTGTGAAAGTTCCATGGAAACTATGCGAAATATATCCAGGGTAGTCCTGGACACAGAGACCTCAAATTATCAACAGTACTGTGATGGCTGTCATGAAACTTCGAGAGCCTTGAAATAGACCTAGGCCTGCAATATCGCTGAGTCAACAACTCATTTGCAAACAGCCTGCCTTGTCGTTCATAAAACCTTTTGTTGATAACCCATATTGCAATATAGGAGAGTATGGGTTTATTCTTTATTTTGATGCAATTGTCGAACGTGATTTTGAAACATAATACATAAAGTAAATCTACTTCATATGTTGTTTTAAAAAGTATACATGTTTGTGGTCATGTCATGCATGTGATCCCAATCACTTACTATGGTAGAGTTTGTTCTTTTGGCAAACAATAGGCATTTGTGAATGAAAATCAAGAGGTCCCTGGGAAGACATCTTAAAAGGCGATTATCCGTGGAATGGCAGGCATGGCACGTTAAAGCATCCTCCCTGTATATTGCCCTGAGCGCACTAAAAAACAAATATTTCTGCAACTTCACCTATAGCTGTTGACGTTAATTAAACAATCACTTTATTTACCAGTTTTAAATTTGCAGCACCAGACGTCCGTTTCGGAATACAATTCCTCATCATTAGTGCTTGAGCAAAATTGTAAATCCAACATTTTTTTCAACGGGTTTTTGCCTGAGGTTATATATTTTAGATTTTGTTTTGAGGATTTAATCAATCAATCAATAAATCAATCCACTACTAACTGACATACATATTTAAAAGATACTTTCTATCTTCAGATCTCTTGTTTACTGCTAAATGCCATTTTATTATCAAAGTTAATTACTAGTATTTACCCTTCCGGATCACCCGGTCTCATTTCCCTGGTGGTAGTTCACGTGTTTTACCTAACTTGTCAGTTTCAAAGTTTTTACTTTGGGTCTGGATTGTAAATCGGGCACGGATTAGTTGTTTCTTTTTTTAATACTAGTTTTATTATTTTAGATACTTGCAACCTTAAGGAAACTCCTTTAATCCGTCTCTTGTGAAATAAGCTCATACATTTACACGGATCGTAAAATATTTACTAACCTATTATCGATAAACTTATTCTATATACTAAATGCAATACACAGTATATGTTGATACAATTTATTCTAGCATTGTCCCGGAACGCATCACATTTCATGAAATTATTTATCATATCTCTAATTAAATAAAATTCTCGATATTATTGGTTTTCAGATATCAGATATGTCGGCTATTCTATTTATTTACTTTATAAAAAATAATGATTTCGCCTTATATAAATTCAACAATAGAGGTCAAAAACCTAAAAGGATTGGCCGTGACATATTTACAGCCAGTCTTCATTACAAACAATATTGAAATAGCATATTTTTAGTATTCGTGACAACAATGTTTTTTAAGCAGAAGCAACACTGTCTGATGATTACAGAGTAGCAAACAAAAAGTGGTTTCAGTGTAGCAAAAGGTAGTTACCGTGTAGCAAAAAGATAATCTACCATTAATTGGCGATACATAGAAATAATCCGACTCAAGAGAGTTGAGTTGAGTCGAGTAATTGTGTTATGCTGTTTAACGTCCCAGTCATATATATTTCACTTATTTCGAGACGTCGCCAGCTATAGACGAAGTTACAGAAATTTTGCCTGTGCGTTGTGCTGATGGCATTATACAACAGGGTTTTTAGCGTGTTGAGCCCACCGTGACACGTGACCTCGTTTATTTTACGTTCCCGTCCGAAAGAACCTTGACTTTCATTTCGTAATGCCGAGTGCTTGGCGAAAGACAGTCACTTACCACTTTCAAGTCTTGGGTCAGACCTGGCCGGGGATCAAACCCACGACCTCCCACTTACGGAGCGAGCATTCTACAATCTGTGCTACCGCAGTGGCTATTACTTGTCTCAAGAGGTTATTAAAGGTCATTTAAGTAGGAAAATTCAAGTGAAAACCATTTGGTTGACAAGCGTAAAAGAGGGGGTATAATTATGAAATTACCTACACAAGTGTGAAGATTTATAAATACAAATAAAGTAGGAATTGATAATTTAAGAGTTTTTAAAATATTTGTTGCATTTTTAAAGGAAATTGTGCAAAAATACACGTGTTGGGGAAAATAGTTTACACCTTGTATAACGAATTAATTAAAAAAATGAAAAGGTATTAATATAGTCAATGTCATTGAGCAGGGGAAAGGGGGCAGAGTTTGTTAAAGAAATACGAGGTTTTTGAAAACTGGACAATTTACGGTTGATGTTTTCTATGATTTGTTATCCTTTAAAAATGCGTGTACCAGGCGTGATGGTTCATATTCTAAAGCTACCAATGATCCAAGGGGAGATTATAAAAGCTAAGTTTGTATATTACTTGATTATTGTTGAGGCGTATTCGGACTTATATAGTTCAATATTGTTGAAACCAAACAATATTTACCTCAATTCAAATAGAACAGTATTGTGTGACCATGCACTTTTAGTGACTTGTTGAATTTTGGATTACTAGTGGCCTTAGAATATAAATATCACGCCTGGTATACGCATTTTTTTAAAAGGAAAATAAATCGTAGATAAGATCAACCGTAAATTGTCGAGTTTTCAAAAACCTCGTATTTCTTTAACAAACTCTGGCCCCTTTCCACTGCTTTATGATGTTGACTATCTTAATATCTTTTCATTTTTTAAAATTAATTCGTTATACAAGGTGTAAACTATTTTCCCCAACACGTGTATTTGTGCACTGTTTTCATAAAAACATGCAACAAATATTTTAAAATTTCTTAAATTATCAATTCCTGCTGTATTTTTATTTATAAATCTTCACGCTTGTGTAGGTAATTTCATAATTATACCCCTCTTTCACGCGTTTCAACCAAATGGTTTTCACTTGAATTTTCCTACTTAGATGACCCTTAAACTGACACATGTCATATAATAAATTCGTCATAGATGCGTGGTGAGTGTATTTAAATTTCAAGCCAATTTGAAATTATTTTTTACAGTTAGATATTTAGAAATTGATTTTTTCCAAATTTATTTTAAGCAATTGAAAATACCGGAAATGAAAATACATTATACTGAATGCACGAAGCATGCTAAAATGTTACAGAATAAACTGTCTTATTTATTATCCGTGGACTATCGAAGTAATTGTGCGCATTGAACACAATGCATGACAAGAAAAACAAATTAATATATAATTGTTTGTTTCTTTAATAACATTGGTTATGTAGTGTTGTTTAGTGTTCTTAATTACTTAAGGATACAGGTATTACCGAAGGCATGCTGTTTGATTATAAATTGATTTTTTAACCGATTGGATAACAATTCATTTATAAATAAAACAAATCTTATTTCCTTTGTGCAGTAGCAAAAAGAAAACAACCGAAACGGAAAAACAATCCTTGATTCAGAATTTTGTTATTTAATGTGTGAAAAACAAACATACAAGTTCCTGTTCAAATCACAATAAAAAAATCAAAGTAAAATTTTGAAAACTGAAAATTAATAAAATCACCAGGAAAATGAGGTCTGTTGCTGTTCTTCAGAAGTGTAAGAACCTATTTCATATAAAAGTTATTTTAGTGTACACATTATTTATAAAATGTTTTGTTTGTTATACGATCCGTGCATATTGCAATGCTTAGAGATCTCATGTTTCTCACTACGAAATTTGCAACATGAATTTAAAATCCCAAGCTCACCGAATACATGAATACCCTTCTCAACAAATGGTATGGGAATTTTTAATGATGATTTGACACGTGGCGGGTCTAGTTAGCTCGTCAAAAGATTCTTGCCTTTCTGGAACATCCGGCCTTACTTCCCTAGTGAAAGTTCACATGTTTAATTTATTTTGTCGGTTTTCAAATTTTTTCTCTGCTTTTTTGAAATTTAATTTGATACGGTTTAATTTTAGTATTTGGCTCTAATGCATCGAACATTTTCTGATTTGTTTAAATACTATTTTCTTACCTGATCTTTCAATCAAGAATTTATACTGTAAAACGTTATCCAAATAATAACGTCTCTTTGAAATTTGATAATTTATAATAAGGATTTGGAGAGAAATGGGGTTATGTTGATTCACGTTTTAGTCATGAATCTTATAATTATGTCGAGGTTGTCCGTACTGAGACAATAGATACCTCATTGTTGTCAATAAACAGAGATAATGTTTTTACCTAGTACTTATTAATTTTCTACTTTTTAAGTTTTTACATAGATTTTGCAATTGTAATTAAGACTTAAGCATATATATCTATATGTTTACACAAAAAAACGTTGCCACCATTTATTAACGCAATTTTTTTTCTCTTATACCTAATTTTGATTATACACGTGGTGGAGTTAGCTGAAAAAGATGTGCTTACCCATCAGGGACACTCCGTTATCATTTGTTTAACATAATTTGCTTACTTCAGAGTCTTTGCTTTGCTTTAGGATTTTGGTTTGTACGTGGATATGCACTTTTGTTTTTATTAAGACCACTCAATAGGTACCACATAATAACATCACTGGATTGTGCTCTTGATATTTACCGTTTCCTGCTAAAGTAGGCAGTTATATAACCAGTGGTTATAACACATATGTGTTTACCTATGCGCGATGTTATATACATTAAATTGAAAACTACTCCCATTACATATCTTGTATTACATTTATCAAATTTATCAAAAACAAAAATATTATATCGTGTCCGAATCACAATCCAGAAGCAAAGCAAATTAAGCTAGCCTTGACTCTAACAAGTTAGGTTAGACACGAGAACTTCCACCAGTAAAGTGAGGTGGGTGCTTCAGAAGGGCAATTTATATTATGTGTTAACTAGGCTTATTGTTAGCTCAGTTTTCTTTAAATAAATAATAAAGTGAATTAAGGCAATTGTTTTTATTTCATTTTTATTTTCAAGCTTTATATGCAACACTTTTATTTTCCACCTGCTTCTGTGATTACGGGGTTTAGATATTGCAATATACTTTTGACACCATACACATGTGAATTTTCCGGGTAAAAAGACGGCTAATATACACATAAAGGTTATTAGAGACAAGAATATAAAATAAATTATCCATAAGGATAGAAAAAATCAAATGGTTTAATAAAGGTAAAGCTAAAAGTGCAACCAATTATCCGTTTCAAATGACTTTTATATACTTTTTGTACCTTAAACATTTTAATGCAAAATATGTTTGAAAATGAATATAAATAATATGACATCTAAATGCATCCTTTATAAACTGTTCCTGTTTAGAACTAAATCAATAATGTTGTTTTGTGATAGGCACCATTGGGAAGTCATAAACATGAGTGCTATTCCATTAATTTCTATTTATCTGCCTGGAAAATACAATTAAAATTTCATAATTTATATATACAAAATTAAACACTAATCAATGCATTTAAATTCTATTTTATTTCAGCATTTTATGTGTTGACAAATATAATGTCACATTTTTAAAAATTTTATACTAAGTAGATGGCGTAGCTATCAAAGCACGAATAATAGTATGCGTAATAAGATTACACCTTTTTGTAATTTTATATAACGGAAACGCATTTGGGTCACAATTTTAAATTGTTTTATTTTCACACATTTCAATCTGTTTTTTACACTTTAATTTATAAATTTAAGACTTTGATCTGTAAATTTTGCATTTTTTATCTGTGAATTGTGTAACGTTTACAGATGTGTGAGAAATGAAAAAGCAATTTAAAATCATGGCTCTTATTCGTCTCCGTACTTTAGTGTTTTAGAGATGCCTTTTATACCTGAAATTTTAATGCATCATGTTTTTTTAATTTTTTTCTCAAGTCCATTTGTTTTGTTTCAGTATATACCAATAAGTAGTCAATTATAACTAAATGTTCGATATCGGAGAGCACGTTCCCACTACGAGAATTCCATATAAATAAGCTGCTTACATATGCAAATGATTTTTGACTCTGGGATATTAATAGCATAGGTTTATCGAGAACTTAAAAAATTCTATGGACGTCAATACAATATCGTTGATAAATGTGATGTTTCTGTATCCAACAATCTCGACGTCTCATTGATGCATGTCCATATCATTTTCAAATTTGGTTTCAGAGAGTGGCGTGGTAAACTAGCTAGACAAAAGATGTTTCAATTTTACCCAATAACCGGCTCATTAGTCAATAAAAACTAAGTATTTAATAGCTTATAAATCACCCTTCTCTCCTACGGCATTTCATTTGTATATGACCATCCATATGCAAAAGGGCCTTTAGGTAAACAAAATTGATATTTTCACTTTTTGTTATTTTTTTGAAGCACAAACGTAGGATTATGCAACAATAGTAATAAAAGTAATATGAACCAAATAGTTGTGTAGAAATGGTAAAAAGTACAAGCTGAAGACCATATTTTCCATAATACCAAACAATATTTATTGTATTTAAAACATGTTTTCTGCATTACGGTTGGACTGTTCTTTCCGACCATAGGGGAGTTCTCAAGTTTTTCGGTATCAATCTTAAAGAGGAAGATCTTGATCTTCCTTACTTGTATTGCATTCCTAAACTCCATAAAATTCCAAACAAGGAAAGATATATAGCAGGCTCATCTAAATGTACTACTAAATAATTATCGGTAACTCTAACACAAATTTTGACAATCGTCAAAGATGGTCTTCAGTCTTATTCAGAAAAAGTATATTCTACATCTGGAATCAACCAAATGTGGATTCTCAAAAATTCTAAAGAATTACGTGAACATCTTGCTTCTAATATTTTATCTGATGTAAAAAGTATAAAAACATTTGATTTTTCTACACTATATACCACTATCCCTCATTCTAAATTGAAAGAACGTCTTAAAGAAATTATTCACTTGTCTTTCTTTTACAAAAACGGTAAGCCAAGATACAAACATCTGCCTTGTTAAATCTGGAGAGAAAACTGTCGCCAAATCATTCAACTCAACATACAGAAATATAGATGACGTTCTGTCTCTTAACAATCCTAAATTTGGAGACCATGTAAATGTCATCTATCCTAGTGAGCTTGAAATAAAAGCACGACTGATTCCTCAAGTTCTGCTTCATATTTAGACTTATACCTGAATTATGACGCACACGAAAGGCTACATTTGAAACTTTATGACAAACGTGATGACTTCAAAATTTCAATTTTTCTATTGTCAACTTTCCTTTTTTATGCAGCAATATACCTGCTTCTCCTGCTTATGGTGTATCTGTTTCCCAATTAATACGCTATGGTAGAGCTATGGTAGAGCTTGTTCCCACTACGGGGACTTTGTACAACGAAGTAGGCTGCTTGCAAATACATTGTTGATTCAGGGATATTGCAAGCCTAGTCTTATCAAGGCTCTCAAAAAGTTTTATGGCCGTCATCACAGTATTGTTGATAAGTTTGATGTCTCTGTGTCCAGGATTGCCCTGGATATATTTGACGTCTCATAGTTCCATGTTCCTTTCACACAATTTTGATTACACACGTGGCGGGTGTAGTTGGGTGTAGTTAGCTAAACAGGAGGTGCTTACCCTTCCGGAGCACCCGGCCTCACTTCCCTGGTAGAAGTTCACGTGTCTAACCTAACTTGTCAGTTCCAAAGTTTTTACTTAGCTTCTGGATTGTGATTCGGACATTGATTAGTATGTTTGTGTTTGACTGTTATAACGGCCCTTTTCGCTTACGTGACGTCATATTTGAATTTCATTGTGATTTCGAAGGGGTCTCTATGACGGTCAAGTTGTTTACAACAACAGGTTTTTGGCCATAGAGCCCCTCACCACTTCGAGTCCACCACGCAATGGATTCTATGAGGTATTCCTACCCGTAAGATACACTTTCACAGAATAAATAAAAACTATAAGTTTAAGAAATCTAACATAGGCGTAGAGTACTCGTGATCTGTTACTTTATAAAGATTTATGCATGAAATTTGAACATTTAATTGACATAAAATAAATGGAATGACCAAAAGATTCAATGGCTTAGCTTAATATTTCACTCAATTGTTTACTATGTAAGTGACAATACCCTGATTGAAAGAATTAGATATAATCAAAAACAAACATACTAATCCATTTCCGAATCACAATCCAGAAGCAAAGTAAAAACTTTGGAACTGACAAGTTAGGTTAGACACGTGAACTTCCACCAGGAAAGTGAGGCCGAGTGCTCCGGAAGGGTAAGCACCTCCTGTTTAGCTAGCTACACCCGCCACGTGTGTAATTAAAATTGTGTGAAAGGAACATGGAACTATGAGACGTCAAATATATCCAAGGCAATCTTGGACACAGGACATATGATTTACAGATGTGGCGGGTGTAGCTATCTAAACAGGAGGCGCTTACCTTTCCAGAGCACCTGGCCTCACTTCCCTGGTGGAAATTCGCGTATCGAACCTAACTTGTCAGTCTCAAAATTTTTACTTTGCTTCTGCATTGTGATTCGGACATGGGTTAGTATTTTTGTTTTTGATTATCTAAAAGAACAAAATGTATATGTCATCATAAATATAATACGAAAAGGACGTTTGGATCTGGAAACCATGTACTACAAAATAACCAGCGCAAGAAAGAACGTGAAAAGAAACATTCAAGTTAATGATAAAATCTTAACAAGATACGAAAAACACAGTAATTAATAATAAAGCAATATAACACCCAGCATGCGTATAAGTGATGCAATGATAAAAAGGAGGATTGGTGACTTTCGTAAATAAAAAAAAATATTTTAAACACGCAGAATAATTAAAAGGGTGAGTGGTGACTTTTATAAATAAAAAAGATGTTTAAACACTTTGTGCAGAATAATAAAAAGGATGAGAGGTGACTTTCATAAATAAAACGACATTTAAACACTTTGTGCAGAACATAAGTATACCCATATTATTTTCTGCTAGAATAAATGAATACCAAACTAACAACCGTTGATGCTACAATACCGTATCATGACACCGCATATTAACAGACTCATTGTGTTCTAATCATTTAATTTGTTAATGATATCCGGTTTCGATGCCGTCCGTCTGTCATGTTTCCTTTTACAATTGATTTTCTTAGTTATAAGCATTTAAAAAGAAATAACTATATGTTTACACGGGTAAAGATAGCGTGTATTTGGTAATTTAACTGGGTAAGGTTACTGATTGATTTCTTTCGTAATCGATCTATCGATTTTCTCGTATATAATGTAAAGTTACTTTATTCTAGTCTCCAACAGTAGTTTAAAGAAACTCTGAGGTGTAGAATCGGCAAGGAAAATGTTTTGGATTGTATTTTTGATTCAGGATCATGTTTTTAACATCGATGCAAGTAAGTTATTATATTTTATTTTTATTTTAAGCTATTTTTATTTTTATGTTATATCGTTTTATTTTTTTCGTGTCCCAATTTACCGAATTTGTCTCATTGATGACAAAAAAAAACCACTTTTAAGTATACTACAACTGTTCCTCTTAAGACCATATTATTATCACTTTTAATTATTATTATTATTATTATCATGCGACATTTTTGGATTCTTAATTGGTCAAAGTATTGCTCTAGGTGGATTTGGTAAAATACAATTTTCCCATGCTTAATTTTGGTCCTTCTATTACTCTCATTCAAAATCTTTAAAAATATCTGTTAGGTTTTTACAATTTTGATCCAAGGAATACTGATGAGGAATCTTATTCCGAAAGGGCCACCTAATGCTGAACAATTAGACAAGTTTAGTTATAATGAGAACAGAAGTGGAACAATTCTTGTATAAAGATATTAAGATTCTTATCGGGTAAGCATTAGAGACAGCCAGTTCCGTGATGCGGGAAGGAAAACGCACTGCCCAAAATATACCCGAGTATCCAACTGGCAGGAGTGCGTTTTCTTCCATAAGTTGCTTAACAACTACCTCTGTACTGACGGCATGACGATGGTCATCAAACAGAATGTTCAATATTGTATTATACAGAAATTTCCTAAAATGTGTTCCCTGTTTCATTATGAATTTTGCAAATAAGTATGACAAATGCAAATGAATGCTCTCATATAATATTGCAACTGCACAATTTGACATCCCTGGTGAAAGTTCGCATGCTTGAAATTGTGATTTGGACATGAACCGGTATGTATGTGTTTGGTTTTAAAAATACAGAACAGTCCTCGTTCAGTAAACATTTATCCCAAAATTATTGCAGAATTATTGGGCGATTGCACAATATTATAAGCTGGCATAATGCTATATCAATAAGCGAGAGTAAAGTTTTAAATTCTAATAACATCTTTCTAAATAATTGTATTGCTATATTTTTCAAATACTAGTAAACTTATTCTAAAAAGCTTAAGTGATACTCGTTTAATAGCTGCTTGAATAAGGACCCCCACCCCCTATTAATCAGATGTGCCTTACTACAAAATCTAGATTAATCCCTAGAATGATCAAATACTACACAATTATATATATATAAATATCTTATTTATGTCAAACTGTCCTATTGTTACCCGGCAAGTGAACACAGTGGCCCCAACCCTGGCACTTGACCATCCCTTATGTAATGTCTGGGGCAATAAAAAACACAAATTACAAAAAAAATAAGCGAGAGTAACAAACAATTTACACCGTTTGGCTGAATGGACGCACAGTAAAGTAAAGAATGTTTTAGTGTAGTCGAGTTTTCAAAATATATATATTTAAAAACTGACCCTCAATGATTTAATCTGTTCAGGTTGCCAAAAAAACATCTTTCCTCAAAATGCTTTACTTGTTAAACTTCTTTATAAAATTCGGTTTCACATTTTTAATCCAAGTACTGCTGATGGGTAATTGTATTCCCAAATGGCCCCTTATGCTATTAAATTAACATTAGTATAAAATTCATTTTTATTTATCCTATTACAGAAAAAATCTTGTATAACATGTAATTTTTTCTTGTTAAACCTTATTTAAATCCTGCCGAATGACAAAATCAAAAACAAACACACTAACCCATGTCTAAATCACAAATTAGAAGCAAAGTAAAAACGTAAAAACTGACAAATTAGGATAAAAACGTTAACTTCTACTAAGGAAGTAAGGCAAGGTGCTCCGAAAGTGTAAGCGCCTCCTGTTTAGCTATTGAGTGAAAAGAACATGGAACTATGGGACATCAAATATATCTAGGGCAATACTGGACACAGAGACATCAAAATAATCAACGATATTGTAACAAAGGACGTTACACTTTACAAGGTTCGTACAGACATTTGGACTCCAAATTTAAGGACTTTTAAGGGTCTTTTCAGGCTCTTATTTGCAAATTTAAGGCCTAATCAGAGGAACAATTGAAGCAAAAATATATTGATGCAAAGGCAATTAAATCAATAAAACAATTACTTACGGGTGTAGCTAGCTAAACAGGAGGTGCTTACCCTTCCGGAGCACCCGGCCTCACTTCCCTGGTGGAAGTTCACGTGTCTAGCCAAACTTGTCAGTTCCAAAGTTTTTACTTTTGCTTCTGGATTGTGATTCGGAAATGGATAAGTGTGTTTGTTTTTGATTACATGTCCATAGTAACAACACATGAAGTGGATAAGGTTGAAGTTGGGCATTTGGAAGGGCCAGTTACCTTTAGATTGCTCCTTTTAATTAACTTATTAATTAATATTTATTTATTTACATCAGTCTATTTGCATCCACTTAATATCCAAATACAGACACCCAACTGGCCAAATTCAAGGGCTTTTTATGGCCTTAAGGATAAGTTCAAGGGCTTTTTATGGTCAGACTTGTTTTTAGGGTCTTTTTAGGGCAAACCTCAAAATTTAAGGACTTTTCCAGGCCAGTACGAACCCTGACTTTATATAAAAAAATATAAACTTTACTATTTTAATTGTGTGAAAAAATTTGATATGCTGAGTATAATAAAACCTATGGCAAATATAAAATTGTAAAGTTATTAATTGATAAAAGTGTACATAGCTACCTATTTTATTTTGTTTGTCTTTTTATCAAATTACATATTGTTAATAAGTTGGTTAGATCTATGATGTTGGGGCTTAAGATCGCTATGTTAACGATGTCAAGGAATAAACTATTACAATAAATCGTAACAATAAATGCATAAATAAATAAATATATATTTTAGCACATACATAGAGGATCTTAGACGAGTGGGGGTTTAATATGAAATTTATTAAACGAGTTTAATAATTAAATATGCCACGAGCCTTGGCGAGTGGCATAGTTTAATTATTGAACGAGTTTAATAAATTTCATATTAAACCCTCACGAGTCTAAGATTCTATATATCACATAACTCAAAATACCGAGGCATAATGACATGTACATATTATTTGATGCCATATATAGAAACAGACGATTTCTATCTGGGTCAGACAAATCACCTCCAAACTAACTGCGCAAGTAAGAATATAGTTATATTTAGTTATAGTAAAAGTAAATTAATCACCTAGAAAAAAAGACATAATCAGTATGTAAGTTTAAATCATAATATTTTTCCGAATGCATCAAAATTATTTTTCAAAGAATCGGAAAGTCTTCAAAAGTCTAAAAATAAACAACAGACTGACACAGTTTTCATATGACGTCATTAGGCACGACCACTACGTAAATCAGAAGCGTGATAACTGATTACGTCAAAATCAAGTGATATGACATGGGTACCTGTGTAATACGAAAAATATTACACCGTTTTATTCCATCAATAAACAGGAGGGTTATGTGATATAAATGTAAAACATAACACTGGTTACCAAGGTAGCACAAATGTAATATGAATTTTATTGTATGACTTGCTTTTATGGAATATTGACGAGTATATCTAAATAGTATAATAACTGATTTTACATCAGCGTTCATTTAATATTTAATATTGAAGTAACCATGATTTAGTTAATAGGCATGGTATCTGGAGATGATTTATGGTTATAATTTATACATGGCTATATATTAATGATAACAAACTACAGTCAAACATGTCTTAAAGGCCACTCCTATATAAAAGCTACCAGCTTCAAAAGCCAGTAAAATTTTATCCCAATTGCTCTTTATTCATGTTATTTAAATTTAATTATAAATTATTTGAATTGTCCTAAATGATTATTTAACTTTAACGTTTCCAATGTCATTTATAATAAAACTTAAATAAAAGTATGATCAATTTTAGGAAAATTTTAAACGTGGCAGACAAATCCGTGCGTGTGTATAAATGTTTTAATTCATTAAGAAATGATTGTAATTTTTTTCTATCTATGGGGTACAATCATTCCTTATATTTAAATTCAAAAATAAGTTCAACATTCATAACATTTATGTAATCTTTATATTATACACATGAAACAAAAAACCAGCGCATTAAAACAAAAAACCAGCGCATTAAACTAAAAGCGGAACACATCTGATTGCGAATGGCAACCACCGGTAGCTCTGCACAATATGACGTCAGCTAATATGACGTCAAATATTCTGTCTATGGGATCATAGATACAAAAATTTTACAACACTGGATAGTATTAAAATTTAATTATTTTCATTTGCATGCTATCTTTATAATTGGACTACACATTTCCTTAAATCGCTTAGGGCTGAAATATGATATGTTGTTTGAGATAAATGAAAATGGAAACTGTGTAATCGGTACATTAACAATTGTCTTTGATCATCTATCATATAATTCTGTCTATATTTGTTTGTGTGTTTAGCCATCTTCTTCATAAAAATATAATTTATACTTAATTCTATTTCAATAAACCAAGATACAGATTCTATATATTAAATGAGTACTAAAGTTCATTAATCATTAATCATATTTCACAGACGTCTCCAGCTATAGGCGAAGGTGCACATATGCTGCATGTGTGTTGCGCGGATGGCAATATACAGCAAAGTTCTTTATCCTACCACGCCAACCTTGACACAAGACATCCTTTATTTTAAGTTCCCATCCAAAAGGAGTGCGACTTTCATTTTCGTAATGCTGACTACTTGGCAAACGTACAGTAACTTCTCCTACTTTTAAGTCTTGGGTCAGACCCGGTCAGGGTTCGAACCAACGACTTCCTACTTACGTAACGGGCACTCTACCAACTTAGCTACTGCAGTGGTGTGCATCGAAAAGGAGATCATATATCGTAATATATAGTTACATAAATATTCTGTGTGAATAATGCATTATGTAACTTTATATGTCATTCTCTTTGTTATATCATGGATTAGTATGTATCATTTATTGATGTCAATAGATACAGCGTAATCAATTAATTTATCTTCAAATAAAAGTATGGATGGATTAGAATTCTGTTTGGTTAGCTTCATGGTTGGAAGCCCCAATAGTATCAGTCAGTCACCTTGAACGAATAATAGCACCTCACTATTGCAATACTCCTCACTTGTCTATATATAAACTACATAATTTATTATACCAGTTTTAATTTAACAGAAATAGACGACCGTTTCGGAATACTTCGTAATAGTAGTGCTTGGACCAAAATTATGAAACCAAAATTGTTTTTGAAAGTGTTGAAAAGATACCCAAAAGACCAATTTAAGCTAAGGAAATACTATGTATGAGGGAGTTTACCTTACTTACTGTTGAGACCGCAGTGGCCTAATGGATAAGACGTGAGTCTACAAATCCAGGGTCTTTCGCCGCTGTGAGTTCGAACTCCTCTCAGACCACATGTGGGAAAGTGAATTTTCCTTGCCGTTGGCCTTTACTGGTTCACCTGGTATGCAGTTTAAGAGGTACGCTTGTCTGCGGCGAACTGACTCTCTGAGCTAGCACCTAAAGTCGCCCGGAGGGCGCACTACTAGTAGTACAAGAGAGACCATAAAAAACACTTGTACTTCACATGCATACACAAAATTATTCATAGATTAATCCATAGAGATTAATAAAATAGTTCTCGGCGCGCATCGATGAAAAATTACTGATGCGACGTTAAGCAACATCCAACCAACCAACCTTACTTACTATTGTTCTAGGGAGCTTATATATTCGTCTTTTTGTCAATGAGGCTTCTATTTTTAATATTTTTTTATTTAATGCTAAACAAATTGAATTCTCAATATAAAAGCTTGATTAAACATAAAATAACATAAAGTTTTATGACCGTCATCACAGTATTGTTGATAAGTTTGATGTCTCTGTGTCCAGGATTGCCTTGAATATGTTTGACGTCTCATAGTTCCATGTTCCTTCCATACAATTTTGATTACACACGTGGCGGGTGTAGCTAGCTAAACAGGAGGTGCTTACCCTTCCGGAGCACCCGGCCTCACTTCCCTGGTGGAAGTTCACGTGTCTAACCTAACTTGTCAGTTCCAAAGTTTTAACATTGCTTCTGGATTGTGATTCGGAAATGGATTAGTATGTTTGTTTTTGATATGTTCTGCAGCTCTCTGGTTTTCCTCGAAAAATTAGTTGTGTATATTGTTAGAAGGTAATTCTTACACATGTACATTGTATGAGTAAAACCTGAACCACACATCTATAAGACAACTATGTTTTACTCGTGTGATAATGATTAGGAAACTAGTCAACCATGTGTGATCTTCACATATCTGATGTACAACCCATTGATGTTTTCTGTATTACGGAAATAAGATCAAATTGATGGTATATACCCGTTTTGTAATAAAATCTTGAGTATGCAAACCTCACAGGTTCGTTAGGTGATATGATTTTAGAAACAAAGATATCACAATAAGTACTAAGACTAAAATACTTAATTTCATATAAAAGATAAAATAATATTTTAGTTACCTTGAACAACAGTCTTTCATTTACTATGAAGCTAATTGTATCTTGTCTGGACAGTAAAGCTATGTGATTCTAGTAAGCTTTCATACCAATTCCTGTTCAAATCACAATCCAAAAAAGCAAAGTAATAATGTCCAAAAGTGGGATATTTAACACGAGAACTTCTACCAGGGAAGTGAGGCCGCGTGACCTGGGATAAGAGGTATAATGTCACCAACTTTGACACTAATCACTATATCTTGACTGATCTGTATCATCCTGTTGCAAGACTTTTCACCTGTACAGCAATTACTTCAAATTGATCAACTGTGTCACTAATCACTGCATATGAGAAATAACTAAAGAATAACTTATGGTACTTCACAGTTACACCATGTCCTGCAA
The DNA here is from genome assembly GCA_021292105.1 of Anadara kagoshimensis. Lineage (NCBI taxonomy): Eukaryota > Metazoa > Mollusca > Bivalvia > Arcoida > Arcidae > Anadara > Anadara kagoshimensis. The sequence goes on from CM037866.1 coordinate 19,313,140, forward strand.
CCATAAAATCAATCAAGTAAAATAACAAAAAATAAAACAATTAACAACTATAACGTGATGAGGTCGATATGTGTTTCATCGAATTAAGAAAATCCACATTCCTCGAGACATTGACATGGTCTCCAAATTAAGGATAGTTGGGTGATTAAGCGTCATCATTATATATATATATATATATATATATATATATATATATATATATATATTTACAATGCGATTTTCTCTTATATTAAACACCTTATCAAATCAGTCCCAAAAACCTCGTAGTCATGTAGATAATTGCATGACGTGGTCGAGTTTGACGTCACAAAGTGTCAACGGATGTGGGAGGAGGTTTACGTTTGTCATATCCAAGGTGATTGAAGACGGAGCGTCACTGAAGGCAAACTGTTCCAACAAAATGACTTCTTCAACCGCCCAGTTGTAGTTAAGCAAGATAATAAAATGTCACCTTGACAAAAAACCTCAAAGTTTTCGTGTCTTTTATAAATTGCAAATATAATTATAAAAACGGGAAATCTAGCTCAAATTGAACTAGTTAAAATAAAACTTAAAACTCAAATAAAGTTGACAAATTTATTCTGTGTCGGAATTGTCTATCCAACGGTCACTTCTAGACTGACGCTAAACATAAAACAAAATATAAACAACGCTATAAAAAATTACCTGGTCGTCATAGAAACTAAGCACTATAAAATAATAGGTAAATAATGTTACAGGTAAAGTCTTACCCGGAAAGTATGAAACAAAGGAATGACTCTAGGTGAAATCCTTAATGACTTGATAGTCTTGATTAATCCGCTGTGTAATATTAGATTGGTCTAACGCGATTAAGATAAAAAACATGAAGGAAACAAGTAAATTTATATAAATAAATCGCAACTAGTGATTTATTACCAATATTTGATTGTGGTTAAAAAAAGTAAAGTTTTGCACTGTCACATAATAAAGGAATTTTACTTTTACCTTTTTCTACCACGTTTCACACTTTTTTCACACCTTTTCATGCCCATTCTCTTCATAACCTCGTAGTAGATTAATAGTAAAATGTTATCCCTTATGTTGCGACAGTCCTCTCTACGCTTTTATTAAGTTTCTGTATTAATTCTGTTTCAAACTAATAAAGAAACAAATAAAAAAGCAATGACACACAGTTTATGCCTAATGGCAAGAGTATATCGTTTGTTGAAAATTTATTTTACCAAGTACAACAAATATAATGTCTATCAAAAACTAAAAAATTCCATATGTATAATGACGTTTGAAATTAGACGCTTTTCAGTAACATTGTGTAAGGAGTTTAATTTGGTTTGTTATTTGCGTTCAATAACTATGGTAAATAATTGTTTGAATTCAACGTGTTTAAAGACGCCAATATCCTCGAATGTTCGCATTGGTCATTTGAGAATAATACTTGTCTACTCTTGTCCACGGAATGTTCATTGCCTTAAAACGCTCTTTTTATTGTTTTTTAAATTTGCTTTGAACGATTTTAAAGATGCCAAGATCCTCGAATGTTCGCATTGGTCATTTGAGTACAATCTTTGTCCACACTTATGTGCAGAAAGTACATTGTCCATTTAACATTCCTTTAATTGTTATCTTTAAATGTCAAAGTCCAAGTATTTTGCGTCAAATTTGACCTTTAATTTGAATAGTAGATTGAGCTAATAGACTTTGTGATTAATTAAGACAGTATGTTTCATTGCCATAAACATCCGGTATCCAGTATAACTATCATCTATATTTATATCTCAACATGAGGCCCCTAAATTACACAATGGATTGTGTTTGAATACTCAAATTAAAGGTCAAACGGTCAGGTCAAACTTGACGCACTATAAATAGATATTGTCTTCGGTGGATAAAACGCAATTCGACCGCATCGTTATGCTCAAGTTGCATTATTCATGATTAACTGATAAAATTTATGTTCAAAATATTGAATAAAACCTTTATCAACAACATCATCATCCTACAATAACTTAATTATTAATCTTAAACAAACATGTTAATCTATGTCAAAATCGCAATCACTAAGCAACGTAAAAACTTCTGAATTGTGACATATTATGTTTTACACTTAAACCTTTCCCTGTAAAGTGGGGACGGGTGTTTCATGTCACCAATCATTTCACACCAATGTTGTTACATGGTAATGAGTGTCTTATATAATGCCATAGCAATTCCATGAAAACCGAATAACGCGTTAGTTAACGTGAATGTCAATTCAATGCTTATATTTATATTTACAATGAGAATGGCCGCTGTACAACGTGATTGATCCTAACATACAAACTTGAGTAATTTAATCAACTGAATATAATTACGTATTGATACTAAATTGAATACAAATTAAAGTGTTAAAGAAGCAAAAAAATCACGATTTACAACGGACGAATTGAGTTGAGTAAGTTGAGTTGAGTAATGGTAACGTCCCAGTCAAGAATATTTCATTTATATCGAGACGTCGACAGCTATAGGCAGAGGTGCATAAATTTTGCCTGTTGGCTGCGCAGATGTCATTATACAACAGGGTTCTTTAGCGTGCCACGCCCACCGTGACACGGGGCCTCGTTTATTTTAAGTTCCCATCCGAAAGAACCGTGACTTTCATTTCGTAATGCCGAGTTCTTGGCGAAAGAACAGTCACTACCCACGACCTCCCACTTACGGAGCGAGTACTCTACATCTGAGCTACCGCAGAACGCACGAATGTTAGACAGAATATACATCCATGATAAAATCCTATAAATAAAACTGGTCCCGGTTTCACAATCATTCCTAAGATTTCCCTTAACTTAAATTTACGTAATTTTGACCATCTTTTTCAGAAATGCAAATAAATATTTTTGACAAAAACCCGAAAACAAATATCATAAGCGTGATATCATCTTCAAAATGACACATTAAATAACCCAATATCTTACAAATTACCAACAATATTAAGGTTTGAAATTTGTCTAATTTAAGTTAAGGAAAATTTTAGTTAAGGAATGATTGTGAAACTGGGGCCAGGGCTTTAAAAAGTGAATCGACGCTCGGCATGTTTAAGGATAGCTAGTAGTTAGTGGCAGGAAAGCTAGCTTCCGGGAGATATATAGCAACTGTCGACAAGCTGTCGAGGAACACGTATGTCTCACGAGGGACCTTAAATGAGCTGCCTATTTGGTTCTGATTCGCATGGGCAGTGTTACAATTTCGACAGGACTGTATTGTATGTGAATGTAATCAATTACATCAAGTTTTCTTTATCAAATTCTAATAATAACAATATATAACTGATAATTTATTAATGCCGCGTAATTTGACTTAAATATACAAACGAATCCTAAGCTTTTAATACGTGTAATACCGAAAACTGAATTGGTAATATAATCCTAAAAAGGAAATGTTATCGTGTAATTATGTATTATAGAAATAATATAGTGTTTTGGGGATTTTTTGGGGTTTTTGTGTTTTTTATTATTCTATTTATTTATTTATTTTGCTATGGAAACACGATAACATTTGACATATGGCATTATGGGTTTAGTCAGTACACCACGTGATTATTACACTTTGACGTAACAATTCCTGCAATAACGTCGTTTTTACGGGAAAATGTCAACGGATGCGATACCATATCCAATGGAAATCGTCGTTCAATACTAATGGGTATCACGTGGTACTCTAGCGAGATTCATTCTATGCGAATTATGTTACGCGTAGAAAATGCCCATTAATTTAATTTATTTAAATTCTCCATAACAAAATTGGAAAAAAGAAGATAATTTCATATTTTTGATAATTAAATCTATAACATTTTAAACAGGAAAAACAACACTATATATAATCGTAGCAAGTACAATATTTTAGCATCGATATATATGGCGTAGGAATTTACAAGTCGCCGTGTGCCATTTTTTTTAAGATAATATGAGATTTTATTTAGTACTTGACCAGGCTTTTAGTACAATACCCCTACATCCCAACTGGTCCAGGGTAACATGGTTTAAAATACTTTTATATACTTGTATATACGGTATTCAGTAATATTACGATAAATAATATAACATCTTTATGGCGACAAATAAATATTAGTAACATTATTAACATTATTACGGGTGCCATTCATTATAATTTATTTACCTTTGTGATGTTTTGTAATATGAAACTTTGAGACAGAAATGTAATTATAGGACTATTATTGCATTTGCTAAAACGTGACTTCTTTCTTGCTTGTGTTTACACGCGTGATGTCATAGAATTGCTATTTCAACGATTGCAAATGCATGTTGGACACGACAGTGTTTAAATTTATTTCAGGATTTAATAAACAAAATAAGATTTTCCAAAAATGCCAAAATGTAAATACAACCATGGAACTGTTTAAAAACGGCGTTTATAGTGCTTCTATTGCTGTGTAAAGCAAACTGAATAACGCGCGCTAGACGTCAATTGACGGTCAACGTAAAATTTATGATTTGTAATATAAGGTTATTTCACTGTTTTTGCAAGTAATTATAATTTAATAACCAGAGACATAATGTAAGTAATGAATATATTGTAAAGTGAGAGTGACGTAGGTTAGGGATCAAACAAAGTCCAATCGAGTCTACAATCCAAACCCCTTTGTCACTGTTGGTTTGCAGCGCAGAAACCTCGAAGTGGTTAACATATGCACAAAGTCAAAAGTTAAATTTGCGGCCTCTACATGCTGTATGCCTGGTGATGTTAAAGAAATACTTTTGACTGGGAAGTAAAACCCCATTCAACAAATAAATAAATCAGCCTATCCCCATTTTTCAGTTTCCAATCAAAGTTAGATGACTACTAAAATCCCAATCTCAAAGAAATCGCCCATTTCTGACCTAATTGTTTTAGACTGGTGTATTATTGCTCAAGTGTAACGGTTACTCGACACCGAAGCTTTGTTGGCTCGGTGTTATGCTATATGTACTGTAATATACAGTGCAGACCTGTCCAAAGTTTAACACTAAGCTAACGAATAAGTGCCGAATCGGCTGCTCATTGTGACCCTTCGTCCGCTGAGCTATCTATCTCTCGGTAGCTTTTCGGCCATTTGCTGTCCATATCTCTAGGTCACTGCGGTAGCTCAGTTGGTAGAGTGTTCGCTCCGTAAGTGGAAGGTCGTGGGTTCGAACCCCGACCGGGTCTGACCCAAGACTTGAAAGTGGGCAGTGACTGTTCTTTCGCCAAGCACTCGGCATTACGAAATAAAAGTCACGGTTCTTTCGGATGGGAACTTAAAATAAACAAGGTTCCGTGTCACGGTGGGCTTGGCACGCTAAAGAACCATGTTGTATAATGCCATCAGCGCAACGCACAGGCAAAATTTCTGCACCTTCGCCTATAGCTGGCGACGTCTCGATATAAGTGAAATACTTTTGACTGGGACGTTAAACACCATTACTCACTCACTCCAATCGGAAAGCCTACCTTCGACTCCTTTTCGATAGGAGAGTTTTAAACTTTCGACAGATCGGTACTGTAAAGCCATTTTCCCATGCCTGCAGATAATTTAAATTAACAGAAAAAATAATGTAACTAATTTAATCATGTGTTCAGTCGACCATAAAAAGAATACAAGCGGAAATACTGGAAAAACTGTTAATCATGTCAATATCTGAGTACCTATGCAGAGGAAAAACTCTCTCATGTGACTTATATATCTTTGAATACTGGTGCATTTCATTTAGGTTAATTAGTTTCTTGAGTACTGATGCATTTCATATGCTAGTATTTGGAGTACTGATGATCTAAAACTTATCTTTTCATATAACTTATTACAGGAATGAGTGCAAGTCAATGCACTATGAAATCATAAATTTCCGCGGTGTTGCAATTTTATTGATTTCGTGGAAACCTTCATAATAGAACTCATATATCATCGAAATATATATATATATATATATATATATATATATTATATATATATATATATATATATATATGTAATTGCGAAGTATACTGTATTAATTAATAATAAAGGTTTCCTAATTTTAGCGATTTTCGCGATGATACAGTACAGCAACATTTGTCTCGCGAACATAAGTGTTTTCGTTGACAACTTTTTTTTTAAAATGATTCCACTTTGAATTCAGTATGTTCTTTATTCTCAGTTCCTATGTTTCCATTCCTGGTAGCCAAAATCGCCATTGGCTACTAATTTCTGAGGAATTCTTTCAAAAAGTAACCTATTGTAGCAAATTTGTGGAAAAATACTTTAAAAAGGACTATATTTTCACAAATTTTGGAAATTTGGCTACTAATTATTTTAAATTTGTGGAAACCTAGAGTTCTCAGTTCTTGAACATACACAATTTAAAAAAAAATAACTACTATTATGCAGGTTTCATGAATTTTTTTTTTTAATATTTTTTTTACAATGCTGTTATTTTTTTCTTATATGACACACCTTTTCATAACAATCCCAATAACCTCAAGGAGATACTCAAGCAACGTGGTTGAGTTTGACGTCACAAACACAACCTTTTTTCGAAGTGTTAAAAGATGTGGGCGGAGCTTCACGTGTTAATGCCGAGTTTGACGTCACAAACACAACACCTTTCGAAGTGTCAACAGACGTGGGCGATGTTTCAAGTCTGTCACATCATTCGTCAAAATCAAAGCTGTTCGAACAAAATGCTTACCCCCACCTGCTAGTAGGAAAGCAAGTGATTTGAATGTCAACCTTACGAAAAACTGGTTTTTCGTGTGTGTTTTTGAAGTACTGTAGATATAAGAAATGAAATTGTACTTTTTTCTACCTTGAGATTAACATGAGGTGCTGTAACAGCTAAATGTAGATGTAGAAGGTATATGCATGACCGATTTTGATGACACCATGTTTATAAAAATGTAGGTACATATTAAGGTGATCTAGATAATACAACATTTATCGCGACTATTAAATCGTCTCACCATTGGAGTAGACTGAACCAGAGGTTGAGCCTTACTCAAAACAAAGTTTGTCATCGTTTGAGGAGAATTGGCTAGCGGTTGTTTTGCCGAAATATAAGATTACCACCATTTGGAAAGACTTCCCCAGCGTTCAGCCTTGTTAACGTTTCTGATCAAACGCAATTTCTAGTTCTACTTGGGTATCAAATATTTTTTTTATTTGAATTGAAACATAAAGCACTTTCTCAGAACAATATAGCCAATTTAGTAAATTATACACTAACAAGAAAAATATCGATACAAACGACGACATCTGTCAAAAGTTTAACACTAAGCAAACAAATTTATTTTCTAATCAATATCTCGTATCGACCTTCGCCTATAGGTGGCGACGTTTCGATTTAAGTGGTATATTCTTGACTAGGACGTTAAACACCATTACTTAACTCATCTCAATCCTTTCACAGCAGATTTTCGGTAGCTGCTATCTATATCTAGGCATCTTTCGGATACACATCTCAGCCACTCGTCAGCCGAGCTTTGGGTCCTTTACGTAAGCTCATTGTTAAACTTTCGACAGGTCTGTAATTTACAGTATAGTAAAGACCTATCGACATGTCTTAACCTCTTTATGCCCGAAGGACATTTTTATCCTTTCCTAGTACATATTATACCAGTTTTAATTTTACAGCACTAGACGGCCGTTTCAGAATACAATTCCTCATCAGTAGTGCTTGGACCAAAATTATGAAACCAAAATTATTTTGAAGATGTAGAAAAGCTACCCAAAAGACCAAAATATATTTTACTAAATTAAGCTAAGGAAATATTTTGCATGGGGGAGTATACCTTAGTTTTTGAGAAATTTCAAATTTTAACTTGCAGGAAATTTAGACAATTATACATGTAGTATATTTCTGACAATAATACGAAATAGCTTAGACACGGAAGGACATTTTTGTCCTTTACTTGCTTAGACTCGGAAGGACATTTTTATCCTGTATCGGCTTAGATCCGGAAGGGCATTTTTGAGCTCGAATTTCGAGGTTCAGCTGCCGAGTGCCTAATATCTGTATAGCTAAAGACCGAAAAACTTCTCTGCGATACAGATAACAACTGTCGGAAACGTCCCGATTTAGATTACGAGTAATTGAGAAACTGTTGTTTCGGCACTAATTCGTAAACTTCATGTTAAACTTTCGACAGGTCTGTAATGTACATAATAATTAACTTCGTTACTAGGTCTATTTATGCATAACAATCCTTGAATAATATTTTTAGTTTATCCAATTTAAGTTTTATGAATAATTGAACACCACAGGGTGTATAATTTTTTTGTCCTCGGTTCCATTAAACAAAATTTATCGACGAATTCTACAATGCAACCATAACAAACAATGCATTATTAATATAAAAAAGTGTTTTGATAAAGATATATTTTGAATAAAGATAAGAAAAAGGGCTATAAACAGCCAACGCAACACAAATCACTAATTATAAAATTTAAAATTCCAGTACTGACACTGGAGTGAAATTCCGGTGATGCAGTTAGAGTAGTGTTGAGATTTTCCCAGCCATCTCATTTATTATAAAATTCTGGGACTGACACTTGCGTAAAATTCCGGTGGTGTGGTTAGAGTAAAATTAAAACTTTCCCAGCCATCTCATTTATTAAAAAAATTCGGGACTGACACTGAAGTGAAATTCTGGTGATGTAGTTACAGTAGTATTGAGATTTTCCCAGCCATCTCATTTATTATAAAATTCCGGTGGTGAAGTTAGGGATAGTATTGAGATTTTCCCAGCCATCTCATTTATTATAAAATTCCGGGACTGACACTTGCGTAAAATTCCGGTGGTGTGGTTAGAGTAAAATTAAAACTTTCCCAGCCATCTCATTTATTAAAAAAATTCGGGACTGACACTGGAGTGAAATCTCGGTGGTGTAGTTAGAGTAGTATTAAGATTTTTCTAGTTATCTCATTTATTATAAAATTCCGGGACTGACACTGGAGTGAAATTGGTGTGGTTAGAGTAATATTATATGGTTTTAACCATCTCACTTATTTTCATTAACGAAACGGTTATGGAAGCTTACCTACATAGTGCCCGAGATATGGATAGCTTATGTGTAACAGGAAAGAGAAAAAAATGACTGGGGATCGAGCCCGGGACCTCCCGCACTATATAGGCGAGTGCTCTATAACTGAGCTACCCAGACCGGTACATATATGTCTAAAAAGCTGCCGAGAGATAGACAGTAAATTATATAGCTAACGAAATGACCTGTCGATAAAATACTAACTACATTTAGTTAGCTTGATGTTAAACTTTCGACTGGCATGTACTGGATTGTTAAAAAAACGCACACATTAAAATAATCTTTGTTTTACAAAAACAAAACATAAAAAATGTGTGTATAAGTAAAACCTCCTGCCGTTGTTAAGAGCACCTGTCAAGTTCACATAACTTTACACCATTGCTAATTTAAAAAACAAACAAACAAAATAAATAAGTTATTAAAAATTAATATTCTTTATTAACTTTTGTTTTGTAATAAGAAGTTTGATCTAATATTAGCTTACCGTCTTCTAAAAGAAAATCGATTTATTTTAAGTGCCTTAAGAAATGTCATTTAATCGTAAGTCAACTATGTTCATTACAATAGAAAAACTTGGGTCCAAAACACACATGCATACGTTTAAAGTGTATCGACTTCAAAATACAAAAGGCTCTCCAACTGATCAAATTATGCTAATGAACATGTACAGGAATGTGCAAAAAGTATTCGGTCACTTTGTAAAACCATTCTTTATTTTATATAAAACGATATATTTGTTAAAATAAATCCTTCAAGCTTACTTCTTGAGCAATTTTTATTAAATTTTTACTGATGAAACGAATATTACTTGTAGTTTATTTCAACAAACTTTCAAAATATTGTCTGATTTACTACATTAAAAAATATCAAGTGAACAGCATGGTTGGGTGAGGTGGGGTGAGGTCGTTGGTTCTTACCCCGAACGGGTCTGACCCATGACTTGAAAATAGATTGTGACTGTTCTTTCGCCAAGCACTCGGTATTACGAAATGAAAACCACGGTTCTTTTGGATTGGAACGTACAGTTAACGCGACCCCGTGTCATGGTAGTTATGAAAAATCGATACGTCACCATGTATATATATGTATATAGGTGAGGCGGCAGAATTATTCACTTTTTCACTTAATGCGAATTACAGCGAGTAGCTTTAGCCTTTCACACCATGGCCAACACGACAGCGGCGTGGTTTTTTATGCCTGGTGCATGGGTAAAACAGTCACTATTTATTTGTAAGTCTAAGTCATAATTGCCCAACCTCCCGAAAACGGATCGAACACCCTACCAACTAAACTATCGCAGAAGTCTATGTTACTCAAAGATAATATTTTAAAAATCCCAGATTTACCATATTCGAGATACGATACTTTTGAATGCTTTTGTAGAAATAAATAAAAAAAATAATGGACTGAAAAATGTTTGGTTGACAATACTCGTAACTAACAAGAACCTAATAATAGGCATCCATATGAAAATTGTGCAGTAAATGAAATATGCCAAAAAAACTTTTTTTATCTGCAGTTAGTTGATATGTCATAATGATGTGTTTATATCCAGGATTGTCCTGGATATATTTGGCGTACCATAGTTCCATGTTCCTTTTACTCTCATTGTTTTAATTACACGCGTGACGGATGTAGCTAGCGAAACAGGAGGTGCTTACCCTTCCGAAGCACCCGCCTCACTTCTCTGGTGGAGGTTCTCGTGTTCAAATTAATTTGTCAGTTTCAAACATTTTACTTTGCTCCAGAATCGTGATTTAGACATGGATTAGTAGTGTTGTTTTTAAATTTGATAAATGGTCAAAAAGGTACTTAACAACAAGTGCTTTCATTTTTGGCATTCTTCAACAATAAAACCTCGTGGAAGAAACAAGCAAAGGGGACAAGGAAAAATAAAACATCAGGGGTAACGATAAAACAATTTTAAAACCCCCGACTTTGGACTGACGTTGGATAAATAACAGTCCAGTTTCTTAGCTATGGTACCGATCTGTGGAAAGTTTAACACAAAACTAGCGAATTTTCAGCTTATCTCGCATCGCACCCTCCTTTTACTATTTCTAGGCAGCTTTTCTGCAGTTGCTATCTAATTATCGCCAGCTTTTGCATGTGACACAATGGTAATCAGTTTATTCATGAGCTTACAATAATCACGTAACCTTGATTCATTAATATCAATAAGCAAAGATTTAAACGCACCATCATTCAAACGTTATGCCGAAATATCTATTTTTCAGTACTATCTCAAGAGTTGTTGCTAAAATTGTATTTTGCGGTTCCAATCATCCTACTTATTTATGACACCCAAAGCATCATATTGTTAAAATATTTGTTCAGATCAATTGATGTTTTAATGAAATTCGACAGTAGTATATTGCAGACGAAATCCTACCTTGTCTTAATACAGTAAAGACCACTTTTACTGGTCCCTTTGGGTGTCCTTAATAGGCAGGTGGTCTTTATATCAGGTCTAAATATGAAAAAGAACAATTAGGATACAATTCTACTGACCTTCATAAGCAGGTGTCTCGTATATAGAGGTGGCCTTGAAGACAGAAAGGACTGTATACCACTTTCGACCCTGTTTTAGTTAGTTCGGTATTAAACTTTCGACAGGTGTTTGTGTAAACTAGTGGGTGGCTACTAACCAACATAAAATGTTTACAATCAAATGTTAATATCTTTTACGGCCTTGCTTAACCAACAAAATGATTATCTTCATTATCAGCGTATAAGAATATAAATTTTTTATCATTGAATCAATTTTATCACCGAGATTGCCGATTACAGATTCAGCATAGTCGATATCTTCCATTGGATATGCGTTATATTGTTATGATGTATTTTGGAAATACAGTACTTACCTGTCAAAAATTTAACACTGAGCTTACGAAAAGGAGCAGAAGATCAGCTGGCAGACCTGTCAAAAATTGAAAACTGAAGCAATGAAACCGAGTGGAAGCTCAGCTGGCAAGTGGCCGAGATATGGATAGGTAGTGTCCGAAAATCTACCAAGAGAAAGAAAGCAATTGCCGGACAGCTGTTGGTTGGTTGGTTGGTTGGTATGGTGATTGGTTGAATGTTGCTAAACGTCGAATTAGCAATTTTTCAGTTATTCACGACGAGAACTATTAATAATCTCTATGGATTAATCTATGAACAAGTTCGTGTATGCATGTGAAGTGCAAGTGTGTTTTATGGTCTGCCTTTAACCAGTGCGCACTCGGGGCTAACAAGCAGACAAGCCTTTAACTTCCCCCAGTGACATTATACTGACACTGGGCGAACCAATAAAGGTCAACGGTAAGGAAATTTCACTTTCCCACATGTAGTCTGAGCGGTACAACAACTCAAAGCAGTGAGAGACCATGGATTTGTAGACTAACGTCTTATTCATTATGCCGCCGCGGCCTCACAGGAAAGCTAATGTAGGCCGTCGATTCGGATCTGATTCGTTAGCTTAGTGTTAAGCCTTAGATTAAAAGATATCTTATTCACAAAATACAATAACATACATATATATGATGAAAAGGATTCGAGAACAAGGCCAAGGTCTTATGTAAACTCGTCTCCACAGTCTTAGCTTAAAATACATAAAGTTATAAGATCAGAACATAAAAGCAAGTTAAAGACTTAAATATTACATTTTATTTTATTGTTAAAAAGTAAATGATGAGAGAGAGAGAGAGAGAGAGAGAGAGAGAGAGAGAGAGAGAGCATGACTTTTTTCATTAACACTAAGGTTTACAACATCACCATATAATAGAAAATGTGTAGTGTTAAACCTCCAACAAGTCTGTACTGTGAACAATCTTTAAATATTAGTTTTCTAGAAATCATATTGGTCATAGACAGATGAGTAAGAGTAAAGTCACATGATTTATTGAATTTTAAGATATGAAGATCATGATCGAGATTTTGAGAAAACCCACGGTCTATTTTTTTTCCATTGACTAATTGAAAGATCACTATCATTTGTTTTATTTTATGGTTTGCAATAAAACCATTCGATCAGAACCGGACAAACAAATGTGTATGCAATAAGCACAAGGTTGGCGTAACAAGCAATCAACCCGTTTAAGTAATTTTACATAAATTAATAAACCACAATTTTATAACACATGTACTCTTGTTTTGCCGCTAAAGTATTTTGAGCTTCATAAAATGTGTCAGAAGTGACAGGAAACCGGAACAGTTTACCCAATCAAGAGCATGAATATTGATATGTCGTTACTTGCATGGTACTAAGCCATATAGCAAAGAGTTTGTCGCCTCCATTCATCCCCGATTTCTATTAAATTCACAGATATATAGATGACGTTCTGTCACTTAACAATCCTAAATTTGGAAACTATGTGAATGTCATCTATCCCAGAATGCTTGAAATAAACGATACGACTGATTCTCTCGGTTCTGCTTCATATAAAGATTTATACCTCAATTATGGCGCACACAAAAGACTACATATGAAACTGTACGGCAAACGTGATGACTTCAATTTGTTTTATTGTCAACATTCCTTTTCCATGCAGCAATATACCTGCTTCTCCTGCTTATGATGTATTTGTTTCCAAATTAATACGCTATGGTGGTGATTGTTTCCACGATGGGATATTAATACAAGGAATCAACCTGCTTACAAATAAAGTGTTGAGCCATTGCAAGCCTAGGCTTATCAGGGCCCTCAAAACTTTTTTATGACCGCTATCGCAGTATTATTGTTGATAAGTTTGTTGTCTCTGTTTCCAGAATTGCGCTGGATATTGTCCCCTAGTTCCATGCTCTTGAGTACACACGTGGCGGGTGTAGCTAGTTAAACCAGAAGTACTTAACCTTCCAGAGCAACCTGCCTAACTTCCCTGGTGGATGGTCACGTGTCTAACCTAATTTGTCAGTTTCAAAGTTTTTACTTTTCTTCTTGATTTTGATTTGGACATGGTATGTTTATTTTTTTATCCTAACTGTTTAGATAGCTTCGAGTTGTCTCAATATACCCCAGAAATACCCGAAATATTTTGGATACAGAGACGACCATCCTTATCAAAACTAATGTGGTGATGGCCATAAAAAACTACTGGATGACATTGATTAACTGAGGCTTGCAATTAATATATCAAATTATTTGAAACCAGTATCTAATGCATTAGAAAATTAGTAATAAAAACAGAATGATGATGCAAACAAATAAAACGAAATAAACATAACAATAAACAAAAAATTGACAAAAACAAGACAGATCTGTCGAAAGTTAAACAGCGAGCTGATGAAAAAGGAGTCGAAACTCGGCTGCCGAGAGACCAAGATATGAATAACTAGTGACCGAAAAGCTGACGAGAGATAGATAACGAGGGATCGAGTTTTACTTAGTCACTCACTTTCTATCTTACTTACTTACTTTGCTCAGTCTGTTTCAATCGCATTTAGTTGAAAGCGTCCTCTATAGCGGCCCCAGGTAGCCTACTCTTTTTGAACTTTAAAGAGGTGTCTTTAGCGTGCACTGAGAAACGGGATCACTGTTTTGAGTCTCATCCGAAAGATTATTCTAGTATTGAGCCTTTTTACAGCTCTAGTTAGGGCGCCTTTTTACAGCTCTAGTTAGGGCGCCTTTTTACAGCTCTAGTTAGGGCGCCTTTTTACAGCTCTAGTTAGGGCGCCTTTTTACAGCTCTAGTTAGGGCAGGAGATGAAACTTACCGTTTTGTTAGCTTAGTGTTAAACTTTCGACAGGTCTGTACAGTACGTTTACACAGTAACATTAATATTATTTGCTCTTCAGTATAATTTAACACATCATGTGAGATACATTTCAAAGTCATTTTTTTTTATATGTTAAACAGTCAGCAAATGATATTGTATTTCTGAATATTAAAGGGGATTTTTTTTATTTTAATGAAAGAAAATGCTTCAATTTGACTAAGTTAAATATTTATTTTATTTTTTATTCTTGTTCTTTATTTCCTTTTTAATTAGCTTAATTTGTTTTGTTATTTCCATTGCAACTGGCCTAAAAATTACAAACGGAAAATCACCGCGTAGACCCTAGATCTGAGAAAAAACAATTATTGAGCAATTATCTTAAATATTTACTTTATTTTTATTGTTATTGGTTATTTATTTACTTTTTAATTAGCACAATTTGTAAATATAATTGTTATTTTCCTTGGCATTGGCCTAGAAACTTATAAACGTGTGATCACAGCATGGAGTCTGAATGAACAATTTGCTTTTATTATAATTATATATTTCTGCTTATTCTATTAGCCTAGTTCGCAATAACCTAAACACATTTATAATAATTATATTATGTTCTTTGTAATTGGTTAAGATTGATAATCAGTGATCTACGCACGGAATCCGAAAAAAGTTTCCCCGAGAAAAACGATTAACGAATACTGTTTAATAGTTATTTAATATTTGTTTTATTTTATTTTTTATTGTCATTGTTGTTACCAATTCGTTATGGTCTAATTCTAAAGTTAATTTCTTTGTCAATGACCTTAAAATTGAAAACGGATAATAACCGTGTAGACATAAGATCTGAAAAAAATATTGACCAATTGTCTTAGAAATTTATATTATTTTTATATTACTGTTCATTTTTAATAAGCTCAATTCGTATACATAATTATAATTTTCCTTATCATTTGCCTAGAAATTATAAACGTGTGATCACAGCATGGAGTCTGAATGAACAATTTGTTTTTATTATAATTATATATTATTTCTTATTTTTTTTTTTTTTATTATTATTATTATTGCTTATTGTATTAGCCTTGTTCGCAATAACTTAAACACATTTAAAATAATTGTTATGTTATGGTCTTTGTAATTGGCTTAAGATTAATAATCGGTGATCCATGCATGGAATCTAAAAAAAAAAGTTTTTCGAAAAAAACAATTAACAAACAAATTTGTAGATATTTAATATTTGTTTTATTCTATTTTTTATTATCATTGTTGTTATTTTAATTAGTTCAATGGGGTTCGCAGCTTAATCACGCGATCATCTCCGCTTAACGTTTGTGCGGAACATTTTTGAAAACCTCATTGTCACAAGTTCCCGGAATAACGTTCTTTTCACGGAAAAACGTCATCTTATTCGTTTCCATATAAATCAGTGTTCCGTACAAACGTTAGAGGCTATCACGCAGTACAGCGGCGAACCCCATTCGTTATGTCCTATTTTAATGTTTTTTTTTTTTTTTTGCTATTGGCCTTAAAATTAAAAAATGATTATCACCGCATGGACTCTGAAAAAGTTTCCCTAGACAAAAAATGAACAATGTACCTAAGTTTAACATTGATTTTAATTTATAATATTGTTGTTAATTTTTCAATATTATTGTTTAATTGTTTAAATTGTTTTAATTATTTTTTTTAATTAGTCCAATTCGTGCTATTTGTAATGTTTTATCCTTGCTATTGCCTAGAAATACACAAACAGGTGATCACAGCATGGAGTCTTAATCATGAATAAATTTTTCTTTTTTCTTTGTCACTGGAATAAAAAATTGCAAACTGATGATCACCGCATGGACTCTGAATAAAAGTTTCCCTAGACAATTTGCCGTAATTAAATATTTATTTATTATTATTATTATTATTGTTATTTTTTATTTTTTTATTAACCCTATTCGTAATAAAGTTTATTTTTTTTAATTTTCTTTTACAATCGTGTGATAACCGCATGGAATCTGAATGGACAATATGTCTTTGTTTTAATTCATATTATTTTATATCCATTCGCCTAATTCGTTATAAACTAAAAACATAATACTTGTGTTGGTTTTTTCTTGAAAAAGAGAAAAACAATTAATAAACAATTTGTCTTATTTAAATATTTGTTTTATATTTTTATTATTGTTTTTGTTTAATTTTATTCATAAGCATAATTCGTTATGACCTATAAGTATAATTTGTCTAATGTTATTTCCTTTGTCACTGGTTTTAAAAAATTGAAAACGGATGATCACCGCATGGAGTGATTAAACTGCAATCAAACAGTAAATAAACATGGACTGAATGCATGGCTTATTTTAATAACCACTCTTAACTTTATCAAAGGAATAACAAGTCTTAACTGTACCAATTACGAATAATTGGAACAAAATATAATTATGTAGGTTAATTGCAACTGCAATTTTAAAATCGAACTTAAGATCAATTTGAAAATTAAAATAAAGAAAAAAGGTAATTTTTAAAATATGCAAATAGAAATATATAATGTCAAAATGTCACAATATTATGTGGTCTACATTAAAAGTCATTCATCTGAATTGGGTGACGTTTATTGGAAAACAACCCGTTTAAAAAACAACATTGTAATACACACAATCGTCATACTTATAACGATTTTATTTATTCTCTTCTTTCCAGGGGAGCTAAAGTTGAGTAATGATGTTAAACACTCTAATAAATGCCCTAGTCTCATTTACATAGAGGCGGTGTAGCAACTCTTAATGCAGACCAACGCTTAATGAAGTCCAGTCTTCATTAGACGTCGGAATCACAACCCCTAATCAAGTTCAAAGATTGAGAAATACAGTCGTTAAATTTTGAGAATATTATTTTTGTAATGCCAAAACGACTTCTCACCTAGAGCCTTAAACTTTTAACTTTATTAGGGGTCGAAATTGTCAAAGCATAATAAATTCCGAACTTAATTGGGCTTTGTTATTTGACGCCTGATAAAGTCTGGGTTTCCTTCGGCGTTTGGGCTTCATTGGGAGTTGTTACAATCGATCATTTCAGGATGGATTGGTTTTTCAAAAAGATAAGAATTTCTAATATGTTATAATCTTTGAATCCTAGGAATACCATAAGGTACATAATAGGTTTAAATAGGTGTACTTTTGGTGCCACTTTGTTTATTCGCCCTCACAAAGTTCCATCGTTCGATTTTAATGGAGCCAAATGAAAGCCCGTCTATTAGTCAACGCCATAGAAAAAAATTAAGTGACGTCATGGATGAAATGTCGCACTTGACCAATCAATGTTATTTAGTAGCTTGAAGGGGAAATACTTTACTGTGTGTTAGAGTCTTATTGACCTTAATATGTTTCTCCTCTTTATACCTCCCGCTTAAAAAGTGGGGGGTATATAGTAATAGGGGTGTCCGTCCGTCCTTCCGTTACACCTTAGGGTACCTATCTCTTATCCGCAACTCCTGCTAAACCCTTCAATGGATTTGCGTGGAACTTTTACACAATCTTTGTGATATAATGTTGATGTGCACCTCCTATTTAAAAAATTGATCCGATGGATTTTTTTTATGTGGGGGAGCGGGGGGTATTTTTTGTGAGCTTGTGGCTCACAGTTTTTCTAGTTTCTTATTTGTTTTCTTTTTATTATTTTTTCACTTTCTGCACAAGTTTGTCTTTCCTTTTTCTCAAAGATGCCTTAATCAATCTCAATGAAACTTTATAGCAACAATGTTTCAATCAAGAAGATGTGCAATCTGCATTTTTAAATTTCCAATGGCTGCCCATACTATGGTAACAGGTAAAAGTTTCAAAACATTAAAATCCATTTTTCTCAATAGCAATTCGTCCGAAATTCATTAAATTTTATGTGACTGTTGCTAACATCAACATAAATCCATTCCAATTAAAAAAACGATATTGACGAAATCAAAAATTGTTGCCGTTGCCATGGAAATGGAAAAAGGCGGGAAAGGTAGTAAAAGTGCTCTAAATTTAGTGAAAGTGTACAGATTGGTTGAATAAGAAGCTTAAAACTTATTTTAAGGCTCTAAATTCAAAATTAAAATAGATACCGAAATCAAGAAAACTGGTAAAAGTTTCAAAACTTTAAAACTCTCTTTTTTTCAATAACCGTTCGTTCGATTTTTATGATATTTTATAGAATTATTCCAAGCATCAAGAGTAATCGATCCCGATTAAAAAATAATAATATTGACAAAATACAATATGATCGCCGTTGCCATAGAAACAAAAAATAATTTTATCGAAACTAGCTCAAACTTCCTAATATTTTCGTTCACCTTCATTAAATTATCACGTAATTTCAAATTTTCAAAATTCTTTCCGTTGCCATGGAAACGGACGTTTTACTTATACAAGTATTACGTTTTACATAAACCTGTATACATTATACCTTTACCAAACCCGTTCATATAAATGATCTTTTTTTTTAAATTACAACAAAATGTGGGGGAGATGGTGGACTTTCGTCATTGTGCTTGCCACAATTACAATTCTTGTTATTATTATTATTATTATTATTATTATCATTATTAACAGGTCACGACATATATCATACATTTTGGAAGAGAGACACAGGCGTACTGAATATTAATCTACAAACGGGATTTTCGGATTCAAATTCTAATGTGGGCAGGTGTTCTCTGCACTGTGAACAGGTGACAGGTTGTGTGTCATTTGTGGTTGACATAGCCTCTTCTACGTGTACCGGGTATCTGGAAACCCAGGTTCAGTTAACTACAAGTTTATCCAGTTCTCAATGGTATTTTTCGCGGGAAATTAGAAATGAAACAACTACTACACCAGTGCCCTCTAGTAGTAAGCTCTCTCTCTCTCTCTCTCTCTCTCTCTCTCTCTCTCTCTCTCATATAATACAATTACTATATATCTAATCTTGTCACCCGTTTTCAAAAACATCGATGGCTTATTTCTGGGTAATATGATGTCAAAAAGTCGCTTATTACTGACATCGGGATCATTTCAGTCGACATAATATGATCTCAAAAATAGTCGCTTATTTCTGACATCGGGGTAATTTCAGTCGGCATAATATGACGTCAAAAAGTCCCTTATTCTTGACATCAGGGTCATTTCAGTTGACACAATATGATGTCAAAAATAGTCGCTTATTTCTAACATTGGGTTAATTTCAGTCGGCATATGACGTCAAAATAGTCGCTCATTTCTGACATCGGGGTCATTTCAGTTGACACAATATGACGTCAAAAACAGTCGCTTATTTCTGGCATCGGGGTCATTTCAGTCGCCATAATATGACGTCAAAAACAGTCGCTTGTTTCTGGCGTCGGGGTCATTTCAGACGACATAATGTTACGTCAAAACAGTCGCTTATTTCTAACATCGGGGTAATTTCAGTCGGCATATGACGTCAAAAACAGTCGCTTATTTCTGGCATCAGGGTCATTTCAGTCGCCATAATATTACGTCAAAATAGTCGCTTATTTCTGACATTGCGATCATTTCAGTCGATATAATATGACGTCAAAAACAGTCGCTTATTTCTGGCATCGATGTCATTTCAGTCGACATAATATGACGTCAAAAACAGTCGCTTATTTCTGGCGTCGGGGTCATTTCAGACGACATAATATTACGTCAAAACAGTCGCTTATTTCTATCATCGGGGTAATTTCAGTTGACATAATATGACGTCAAAATAGTCGCTTATTTCTGACATTGCGATCATTTCAGTCGATATAATATGACGTCAAAAACAGTCGCTTATTTCTGGCGTCGGGGTCATTTCAGACGACATAATATTACGTCAAAAATAGTCGCTTATTTCTAACATCGGGGTAATTTCAGTCGACATAATATGACGTCAAAATAGTCGCTTATTTCTGACATTGCGATCATTTCAGTCGACATAATATGACGTCAAAAAGTAGCTTATGTCTGACATCGGGGTCATTTCAGTCGACAAAATATGACTCAGTAAATTGGAGTTATCTCCCTTTTATTGTATATATCGTTCAAGGTCCCGTCATTAGTAAATGATGATGATGATGATGATGATGATGATGATGATGATGATGATTATTTTTATTTTCAGATCCAGGTGAAATTTATTCATTCACAAACTGTGGTAAAACAGGTAGAACAGGGCCGACTTTACAAGAATGTCAAACAGCGTACAACACCGCGTGGTCTACAGATATCAATGTCTTTAACGTTTTGTCCGGCGTTCAGCAGTGGACGCTACCATATGATGGCACATACAAAATCACTGCCGTTGGGGCTTCAGGAGGTTTTGGCGACACAACATCAGAGACGAATGTTGGGAGTAATATGCCCGGGGGTAACGGAGCCAAGGTTGAAGGAACATTTAGTTTGACCGCTGGGACTGTTTTGTTAATTGTTTGTGGTCAGATGGGATCTAATGGTACTTGGTCTGAAACTGGAGGTGGGGGAGGAGGGAGTTTTGTTTACACTGGTAATATAGGCGGTAATGGATTATTGATAGCTGCCGGTGGGGGCGGAGGTGGAGGTGAAGAACAAACAATTCCGGGTTTTGACGGAAGCAGTACCGAACAGGCTGTTACTTATACTGGTTTATGGGGAAATAACTCTGCTGGAAACGGGGGAATCGGTTATGGTGGACCAGGAGGTTCATATGTTGCCGCTGGAGCCGGTTGGTACAGTGACGGCGGGGCCAGTGTGAGTCTACAAGCCCTTCCGGGTACTCGCTGGGTGGGTGGAAATGAATATGTTTCTTCGGTATATATTGCCGGTGCTGGGGGATTCGGAGGTGGTGCCAGTGGATGCTACACTAACGGTGGTGGAAGCGCCGGAGGATATACCGGTGGACCTGGAGTGGTATCCACAACTCGAACACACTGGGGTGGTGGCGGAGGCGGATCGTATAATGGCGGCACCAATAAAGTTGGAGTAGACGGCTTTAATAATGGACAAGGATACGTTACAATAGAAGTACTATAAATTAACAGGGAACCTAAAATACTAATATTTACTAGTATTTCCGTTAGTGGGTGACTTAACATTAATAGTGGCTAGTACATGCTTTAAAGAAACAAAATTAGACATGACATTACGTTGCCTTATTATGAACTTTTCTATATACATGTATTGAATATAAGCACGCCCTTTACTCGTGATGTCACGGTCTGATTATGGATGTACTGAATTTAAGCACGCCATTTACCCATGACGGCACGCTGTCTTATGGCATTATCTTAAGAAAAAAACATACACATGTAGTGGATAGTAGCAAGCCTTTTACCTGTGACCTCACGCTGTCTGATTATTAAGTCCTCTTAAAAGAAAAACATCAATACATGTAGTGAATTTAAGCACACCATTTTCTCTTGACGTCACGCTGTCCTATGACATCATCTTAAGAAAATACATACATGTAATAAATATAAGAACGTCATTTACCCATGACGCTTTATTGTCGAATTATGAAGTCATCTCAAGAAAATAAATATTTACATAAAGTGGAATTAAGCACGTCATTTACCCATGACGTTTTGCTGTCTTATGGCGTTATCTTCAGAAAATACATACACATGTAGTGGATATCAGCACGCCTTTTACCCATGACGTCACACTTTCTTATTATGAAATTAATATATAAACAAGCCATCTACCCGTGACGTCATATTTTGATTTACCACATATTTAGACGCACGCTGCCATTTTTTCTGATATATATATATATATATATATATATATATATATATATATATATATATATATATTACTAGTGCAGAAAAAAGATAATCATTATATTATTATGATATTAATAACTCACAGTTTATCAAGCATATATACTGATGAACCCGAACTCATTAAATAACCCGGATTATTTGACACCATTTTTTTTATTAGGACCGCTTCTTTTTTCAGAACTGACGGCTGTTCTGTTAATATTTCATAAAATCGCCAACGATGTATGACAATATGACATATTGAAAATGAAGTCGGTGAACAAATAACATTGACGTTTGACCTAGAGACTCTACAGTACAGACCTGTCGAAAGTTTAACACTCAGCGACTATCAAAAAGAGTCGAAGCTCGGCGACTGCAGAGGTCTTACTATTCCAACATTTTCTATATTTCCTATCATTTTGACCCTTTCCTATATTTTCTTATATAATTTGAAAAACTTATATTTCCTGTATATTCCTATATTTTTGTTACTGGTAGCTTCAGGAATTCAGAATGGAATTTTTTTTACTGCATTTAGTAAGAAAGATTATGTATTTCTAAAGCAGTAAGTGTACATTGCAGTTGCTCATATTTAATGTTTATTAGTGAAAGAAGGAAAAGGAATGACTGAAGGGGAGGAAAGGAGTCCATGGATGTACATTTTATGTGTAAACTATTTAAAAAATTTTCCTATAATGTTAGTGAAAGCTCCTATAATTTCCTATAAAACTCCTATAATGTTGACACATATTTTTCCTTTATTTTGGACCCCAAAACTGGTAGGCCCCTGCTACTGGGATACGGATAACTAGTGACTAAAAACGTCATGACGAGATAGATATATACAGTCAAACCTGTCTATAAAGGCCACCCAAGGGAACCAGTAAAATAGGCTTTATAGGCAGGTGGCCTTTATGTACAAGTTCAAATGATAATTATGAATAACGAGCAATTGGGATATAATTCTACTGGCTTTTATAGGCAGGAATCGGTTTCACAATCATTCCTTACCTAAGAGTTAAATATTGCATAATAATTTTTTTAATTTTCAAGATATTCAGAAATAGAATTTAAGGTGTCATTTTAAGATCACTTCTAGATTAAAACATTTGCATCAGTTTTGACAAAAAAAATCATAAGTAGTTCTAAAAAGAGATTACCAAAATGCTAAATTTAAGATAAAGAATGATTGTGAAACCAGGGCCAGGTTGTCCTTATATAGAGGTGGTCTTTAATTGGACAGTTTAAAGTCAAGATAAAGCAAACCAGGGGCCGAGATGAACTCTCGATTCAATATTTATTTTTTTAGCTTACTGTTAAATGTTTGACATGCCTGTACTGTAATTTTTTATCAATGATTCTAATAAAAAGACATTATTCCGGTCCGAACACAAGGCACTAATGGCCCACATAGTATCCGAAATTCACTGGTTTCCACGCTATCATAAACTCAAATCATCATTTATTTACACCCGTTTTATTGAGAAAAAAATAAAATTAACCTCTAAAGGCTTAGTAAACTGTATTTCCGCTAACTCGACCGACCCTGGTTTTTGATCCATATTCTAACATTTTATGACAATATTTTTACAGCCGTTTTATTGAGAAAAAATAAAATTAACTTAGGCCTAGCAAAATATATATGCGTGTTTCCGCTAACTCGACCGATATTTATGCATATCTTAACACTTATATGACATTATTTTAACACCCGTTTAATTGAGAAAAACATAAAATTTTAAGTTAGGCCCAGCAAAATATATATGCGTGTTTCCGCTAGCTCGACCGATATTTATGCATATCTTAACATTTATATGACAATATTTTTAACACCCGTTTAATTGAGAAAAACATAAAATTAACTTAGGCCCAGCAAAATATATATGCGTGTTTCCGCTAACTCGACTGAACCTAATTTTTTATGCATACCATAGCATTTACATGACAATATTTTTACAAGCTCTGTTAACGTTTGCATCCTTGGAAGTTGTCCCATATATGGCCAACAAAATAATAATAATAATAATAAATAAATAAATAAATAAATAGATGGCCTACATACCTACCTTAATCTTTTTTCTAGGGGTTTTAGGGTAAATGCATTGTTTTCTTTGGCCTTATTTAGGTACCCGCTAAGAGTCCATTGTACAGATAGCTATCTTTCCACTTCTTAATAATTTTTTTAATTATCAGTGTATTTTACCTGATTTAATCTGAGTCAATTCATATGTTAAGTCCAGTTGCCATGGATAAAAAGAGGATCGATTTTGTTATTACATTTTTTTAAAATTCATTTTTTATTTTGCACGGGACCCATTAAGTACCATGGAAAGATAATGATACTTCATTTGAAAATCGAACTTTTCTAACAACCCCTCCCCCTTTATAAGGCCTTATCTTATAAGTTCTAATTTGTTTTTATGCGCGAAAAAGACCTTAAATGTCGTCATTTGTTTTTATGTGCATTTTTATCTTGTTCTTTTAAACATGTAACTGGTCAAAAACTGCTTTCGTCATTGAACATACTTCAAAGTGGATTGCAGATACCTTGTCATGGTCACTGTGTACACGATGTGCCTTTCAGTCAAAATTTGCGACTCGTGATTTATTTAAATGATAATCACAATACATGTATATCTATTATTCTCAATATATCAATATTCAAATTTTGTCAAAATAGTTATAGTTGCAGATTGATACATAATTTTCAACATTCGTCAGATAAATTGGAAAGATTGTAAGACTGGGGCCTTATATTAGATAACAGTTTGTGTATTACAAACGTAGAATTTACCTTCATCTTGTTAAGGTTTTGAATCCATTTGTTTTGGTTCAATTTCTTGGGTCATTTTTGGCTCAATTTATTTTGAATCCATTTGTTTTGGTTTAATGTCCTCTGACCACGTGCACTTGTAGTATAGACAAACAACATTGACCTGTCCTCATGACCTTTCATCACGAATATTCATAAAGAAGGATCCACCCAATAAATGGGTAGTAGTAGGATTCGCAGTTAACGATGTGTATACATGGCCCTTTATTAGTGTTCACATTATGTTGACAAAATAAACCAACGTAATTCCTATACATAAATGCACTCGTCCATAATAAATATTTTAATTAAAGGTCAAGCGGACAGGTCAAAATTGTTTAAATTTATGTATATTAACATGTACATCTTAACGTTTTTGCCAAATTCTCCACTGGATATATTTCCACAAATCAATTCAATTGACCTTTAATGGCGTTTTTAAGTCACGCCACACGATGCCTCTATCTATGCGTACAATGGGGTTTGTCGCTGTACCACGTGATCAATACTTCATAACATTTGTGTGGAACGTTTTGAAAACGTTTACGTCGCAAATTCTCGGAATAACGTTCGTCGTTTTTACCGGAATACGTCATCTTTTACGATTGCATATCCAATGGATATACTAGTAAGTAATACACACAAAGGTTAGAGGGTACCACTTGGTACAGCGGCGAACCACATTTAAACTTTGTGATTTTTTTTTACGAATTGTTGTCTTATTGTTATTGGTTTTGGTGTTACACAGACATACCTCTGTTAACTTGACTGGGGCGTAAAATGTTTTGAAGTGTTAGTTCGACTATAAAACACTAACCATCTTGTTTTGTAATGTGATTCGACAATGTACCACGTGATACACCCATAACGTTTCCGCGGAACTGGCTTACATTTCCCTGTCCCTGTTAACTTGAATCGACGGAGTTCCGATAACATTCGAAACGTTCCGAAAAGACATTTTCCGTTCTTGATCACGTGGTACACTGACGAACTCCACCGAATTGTTTATACATTACCACCTGTGACTATTTTTGTAGATAAATAAAATATTTTTATACACTATTTCACCTTATTTTGTCCTAAAAAGCCCGAGTGCCCGAGTGGTCTTAAGCACTAGCCTATAGAAGTGTCTCATGTTACAACTAGGGTTCAAATCCCACGCAGGCAGGTCCGAATGCTAGAAAATTTATCAGATCTTTAGCCGAAAATTTGTCTGCTTGCATATCGAATTCGAAGGTATGTGGTTTTCTCCGTGGGACTCTGGTTTCCTTCACCATCCCAGAACTGCCAAGAGTTGAGGAATCTTGACTGGGCGTTAAACGACATTATAACTTCACTACACTCCTTTATTACGTATACACGGACAAATTTATTCTGGTACTTTGATGGCCTAGTTCACTAATCAAGGATCACTGTCTCTCACTATCAAAACTTGATCCCCGTGCCTATTCGCACAAATCGTATACCGAAGTCCCCCCCCCCCCCCCCCGCGCCCCCTTCGAATACTCCGATTTCCTGTGCCATTTTAGAACCAATCACTTAGATAAAACCAGAATACTATTGACTTAAGAAAACATTTATATAATAGAAGAATTACGTATGAGAAGCACATACTAAGTCTTGACTACAGACAACGCAATCAAGAACGTCCATAACTAGAACGGTCTCTTGATAGCCAAGTATCTCCGCCCCAACATCTGCTTTACTGCGACCTTGACCTTTCTGATATGATCTTGATTCAAGGTCAAGAAACACCTTTGGACCATAAATATTATCCATGTGAAGTTTTATGACAGTCATCCAAAGCAATTACATTTGTATATGATATGGCGCAACCAGGATTTTACACGGACAGACAGATATGGTGATTCATATATACGCCTCAAACTAGTTAAAAGAGTCAAACAAGACAAGAATTGAAACATATTGGGATTACTGATTATAAAGTTTACCACGTTACACAGACACAAAGGCATATTTTCAGTCGTTTGATCGTTGCACTATAGGAGGACCGCAAGGCACATTATATTCTTTCAATCCTTATAAATAAACAGAAAGGACATATATTTCGTACCACACATACTACAACACGGGCCAAGACCTTCACCTATCTTCAAAATGATACTTGTATCAATACCTACATTCTAATATACATTCCCATACCAACAAGTGTATAGTTCTCCAGATGATTAACGAACAATGTATTATTCTTTTGCATGCGTGATCTTGACCTTTAAACCCATGACCTTCGCCTATATGTCAAAGTGAACTGATCGTTACATCTAATATACATGCATATACACAAAGTTTATAGTTTACAAGGTAATTCATACTAGAACAGTCTCTTGACAGCCAAATACTCTTGTCCCAAAAATGTTTGAGCTATATTAATTATTTCAGCTAAAATCTGACATCTCCATGATGTCATGACTAGAGGTGACTGTAGTCACCCAAAGGAAACAAATGACAATCGGTCACAATGCCACAAACATTCCTGAATTAAGATTGTTTTTGGGTGAAAAAATAATTCAGGATTTCCATACTCAATTGAAATGCCAGAAACACAATACCAAACAACCACAAACACCAATCCATATTCAAATTTCAATCCCAAAAGCAAAACAAAAACAAAACTTTGAAAACTGGTAAATTAATTAAAACATGCTAACTTCTATCAGGGAAATAATATTAGGTGCTCCAGAAGGGTAAGTACCTCCTAGTTCCATTTTCACAATCATTCCTTAGTTAAAATTTTCCTCAACTTAAATCTGATTTCTGGTAACTTTTTGGTACTACAAATAACAAGATTTTAAGGAACCAGTATACAGATGGCATAAGCTTAAAGTGAACTCCACAATGACACCTTAAATATATTTCAAGTTTGTCAGATTTAAGTTTAGGAAAACATAAGTTAGGGAATGGTTGTGAAAATAAAGCTGCTTAATTTAAATCAAGCATATTGCTAATTTTTTATTTCAGAAAATTATCAATTGATGCACAATCAGCACAGTTGAGCATTTGAAAATTACACACTCCCACTAAACCTTTAATCCCCTGAATCTTTTATCTGTATAATATTTATTTAGTAGAGTTTTACCAAAATCAATTGATACCAGAGCTGAAAATTCTGTATCTATACAATGCCTCATTGTCTTATTGATATTCCGTATAATATCCGGGTGTTGTGGGTTCAAACTCTGACTGGGTCATATGCAAGACTTTAAAATATGAGGCACTGCTTCCATTAAGATACATCAAGTACAATCAATACTGGGTTACAGTACAATTGTGGATAAAGGACAACAGACAAAAGGGCATTTAACCAGATGAGCTAAAAAGTTTAAACAGGCATACTTGAAAGCATTAATATGATCATAATATACATTTTATTAAAATTATATACCTGATTTATTTTCTGTAATTACAGTCAAACCTGTCAAAAAAGGTCATCCAAAGGAACCAGTAAAAGTGACCTAAATGGGCAGATGGCCTTTATATACAGGTTCAAATAATATGGAAAAAGAGCAATACTATTGGCCTTTGTATACAGGTAGTCTATAAGGCAATTCAGACTATAATTACGTGTATATACTAAATGTCTCATTAAAAACCTTTTTCTAAAAAAATGATTTTATCCAATCACTTGCAGCTACATTTAATATTGGCAAACAAAATTGACCTGTCAACTTGACCTCCTATGAGGAATATAAAATGATATAGGACAATCTGTCCAATATATGGGTAGTGTTGGGGTTTTCTGTTAATTCAGACACAATGTATGTGTTTCCTCTTTGAAAATAGCATTTCACATAATGTAGATAAATAAACACATGTTTCTTTTACATACATATATACATTTGCTAGGTTTCCGCAAATTTAAAATAATTAGTAGCCAAATTTCCAAAATTTGTAAAAAAAATAGTCCTTTTTAAAGTATTTTTCCACAAATTTGCTAAAATAGATTACTTTTTGAAAGAATTCCTCAGAAATTAGTAGCCAATGGCTATTTTGGCTACCAGGAATGGAAACATAGCATTTGTGATGTTTAATACAGTCCAAACCTGTCAATAAAAGCCACCCAATGAAACCAGTATAAGTGGCCTTTATAGACAGGTGGTCCTTATATACAGATTAAAAAATTACGAAAGAGCAATTGGGATAAAATTTTATTGGTCTTTATAAGTAGGTGTTCCTTAGATAACGGTGACTTTTAACACAGGTTTGACTGTAATATGAAACTCTGATTGAGGCCAGCTGTAATTTTATCTATCAGTTTGCTTTGCACGGCAATGGAAGTTAAAGCATTATAAACAGCATTCTAGACAGGTCAATGGTTAAATGTATTTGACATCACAGCCCTAAAAGTGAGTTTTAAAACCAAGTGACCACCTGGCCACTAATTTAAATTTTCAGGTGGCCAGTGGAAATTCCAAGTGGCCAGACAATCTTTTCTTGTAAATGAAGGAAAATAAAGGCATCTTTTAGGTATGGAAAACAAAAGTGCACTTTTTAAAAACTGACTTACAATCACTTGCATACATTAGTGTTATTAATAACAATAATGATGATGTAAAGAGTCCATTATATTGCCTAAATTGGTAACAGTATCATGACAATTTTGTGACACAAATAATATCTGTTCTCTTGTCATGGAAGTTCAAATTTAAAGTTGGCCACCATTTACAAATTTTAGGTCGCCAGACACAATTCCAAGTTGATTTTGGCCACAATTTTAGTAGACAAAATTGAGGGCTGCATCTTTAGGAAATATTCAAATTAAAGGTCAAGCAGACAGGTCAATGTTGTTTGTCAAGACATTAGCATCAACTACATTGTCTATTTAAAACCAGTGGGAATTATGATTTATTCATTATGGATGAAAAACAGCTTAGGTTTTCATATATCAAATTTAAAACATTGTACATTGTACAAATAAAACTAGAATTGCCTCTTGAGAGCCAAATACCCCCACACCCCCTAACATTTATTGTTATCTCGTGACCTTGACCTTTAGGATATGACCTTGGTTCAAGGTCATGACACACCTTTGAACCATGAAGATTATTCATGTGAAGTTTTATGACAGTCCTCCAAACCAGCTATGAGATATGGCCAGGACATAATTTTACACAGACGGACAGACACTGAAAGACAGACAGACATGGTGACTCCTATAAACCCCCCTCAAACTAGTTTGTGGAGGGTATATACAAATGTACTAGTTTAAGGGGGGTGTAAAATATTGTACATAGAACAACTAAAATTTAAAAAAAATATATAGACAATTTATTTTTCAAAAACTATTTGGAATGATGATTTAATCATAACAATTAATGAAAAACACACAATTAAGGATTGAACATTGATTGTACTGAACTAACTGGGCGATACCTTCAGTTAGTTACGCGCAATTTAAATGAATGTCGAACCAAAGTTATTGATAAATTTAAGAGATCAAAAAGTTTATTAGAATACAGCTCTTTTTCAGCACATGTACATTCATACAGTCAACCCTGTCCATAAAAGCCACCCAGGAGAAGCAGAAAAGTGGTTTTTTATGGGCAGGTACTCCTTATAGGTTCATCTGGCATGACTAAAGAGCAGTTTAGATAAAATATTACTTGCTTTTAAAAGCAGAAGACTTTTACATAGAGTTGACCTTCAAATCAAGTTTGACTCTGTATGTGGTTTTGTTTCAACATTGTTCAAATAGTCACTTTTTGTAATGTTTGTAAACTACATCTACTCCAGAAATTGAACAATTTTGATATTCTCTTATTTTAGTGTAATCTTTTTAAGTTAAACTAGAAAAACTGTGAGCCACAAGCTCACAAAAAATACCCCCAGCTCCCCCCACATAACAAAAATCCATCGGATCAAATTTTTAAATAGAAGGTGCACATCTACATTATATCACAAAGATTGTGTGAAAGGTTCATGAAAATCCATTGAAGGGTTTAGGAGGAGTTGCAGATAAGAGATAGGTACCCTAAGGTGTAACGGAAGGACGAACTGGACACACGGACGGACACCCCTATCACTATATACCCCCCACTTCTTAAGCGGGGGTATAAAAACAGTTCTCCTTGTGGCTTATTTTGCATAATTACAACTGAGGTATTTACATTAACAGAATAAAAGTCCATATATTTCCAATTTTCAATTTAGAAAAGGACCCCTGTGCCATCTATGCCCATATATTTCCAATTTTCAAATTAGAAAGGACCCCTGTGCCATCTATGCCCATATATTTCCAATTTTCAAATTAAAAAGGACCCCTGTGCCATCTATGCCCATATATTTCCAATTTTCAAATTAAAAAGGACCCCTGTGCCATCTAGGCCCATAAATTTCCAATTTTCAATTTAGAAAGGACCCATGTGCCATCTAGGCCCATAAATTTCCAATTTTCAATTTAGAAAGGCCCCTTGTGCCATCTAGGCCCATAAATTTCCAATTTTCATTTAGAAAGGACCCCTGTGCCATCTAGGCCCATAAATTTCCAATTTTCAATTTAGAAAGGCCCCTTGTGCCATCTAGGCCCATAAATTTCCAATTTTCAATTTAGAAAGGCCCCTTGTGCCATTAGTTTCAATAATTTTGTTCTACAAAAATGTTGCTCAAGGGTCATCCTTGGCTCCACCTTTCCAATCTTAGTTAAGTGGAGTGGAGTAATTGAGTTTTACGCAACAGTAATGATTCTTTCACTTATATCAGTGCAGTAACTTCAGAGATCAGGGAGGAAACTGGAATAACCAGATCAAACCATCAACCTTTGGCAAGAAAGCAGATAATTTTTCACACAATAGCATCTGTTCAGAGGGGGTTAAAACCTTGCTGATGAAAGACACTGTTATCTGTAAGAACAAATTTTAGACCTTTCTGCCACAGAACCCCTTAAAATCTTAGCTGAGTTTTGAGTAAATCTTATTCTATCTTTTTTTCTCATTTGACCATAACTGGTCAACTTATAATGACATGTAATTATTATTCATATGAAACATACATTCACAAAACATAATTATTTCACTTGAGATTAATGTGAAAATCACGTGAAATGCACATCAACAAAATTAAGCTGTTGCATGTTTTTCAGCTAAACATTAACTTTCAAATTTTTACACCCCAATATGCAGAAAAAACAAGCAAATTCAATGAATATTAGGATCCCCACAAGCAGGTCCTTTTTTGTGATTTGCTTTTATGTTCAAAAGGCCATAACTTCAAGGAAAATGAGCAAACCAACTCAGGTTAACAAAATGCACATCTCCTATCAATGTTGACACTTTGCACCAAATTTCATGAAATAGTCCTTCACAGTTTTGTAAAATTAGCACAGAAAAGAATTTTGGATGGACACTTGAATTTCGAATGGCGGGGATAATAAAACCAATGTTTAACCTTATGAAGACTGTAGCTGAACTGAAAGAATGAATTACAATGTGTTTATCTACATTATCTTGTTTGTCAAATTCCATAATTTTAACATCAAAACATTAATGTTTCTTTTTTTACAAGTTGTCAGAACCTCTTCTTTACAATTTGTCATATTCCAAAATGGGATTTGCCACTGTACCGCATGATCAATACCTCTTAATGTCTGTGTGGAACATTTTTGAAAACTTCTACCTTATAAATTCCCAAAATGATGCCATTATTATGCGAAACATAATCTTTGGCAATTCCATATTGGAAATAAGTGTTTCGTACAAATGTTACAGTTAGTGGGTATCACATGGTACAGCAGCAAACCCCATCGCAATTTCAGTTATCACCAGTTAAAATACATCTTTTTGAAAAAAATGTAGTCAAAAAAAATTTTAATGCACATTTTAGAGGGTATAATTGCAATTTTTTATGAAACTTTTCTATTCAATTGCCATTTATTTCTGTTACAGGCATCAAATCATTATAATTGATGAGTTTATTTAAAACCCCCGTCATCAGACTTAATTTAAGCAAAATTGACATATTTTATCAACTATTTGCATAAAGTTTTAAGTGTTTATATCAAGTGGCTGCACAGCCTTTAGAACATGACAGGGGAGACAACTTTCAAGGGGAATAACTCTTTTTTTAAGTCACAAAGTAGACTTGAATTTTTTATATATGATACAGGATATTATTATCTAAATGTATGTAAAAAATTATAATTTGTAGTTTAATTATTTTCCATGGCTCTCTCTGTAGCCTCCTTAAAGAGGACTATTTAAAAAAAAATCATTTTAAAACTTTTGACATTTTTGTGTTCATGTAATGTTTAAAATGACCAACAAGGCCTTAAAAATTGAATCATTTAGCAAATAAGGGATAAATGGTCCCATGACCCTTTCTAGAATGAACACATAGCAACCACTTTATACTTTGTCATAGTTCATGATTGTAACAACAGCACAATCGGTTTCCTCTTCAAATGCCAAGGTCCCATCCTCTATCATAACAGTACTTGTTTCATTGCTACTATGTGGGTTCTCAAGAACGACATACCGATAGATGGACCCACCATCACTAACACCCACCTGGCCATGCTCTGTTGGCAAATTATCCACAAGAGAGACAAGATTGTTGTATTTAGAGCCATCTATCAGTGACACAAGCTGGTTATCTTTTGTCTCATCAGTTACCATAGCAACCATCTGGTTGTCTTTCAACACCTCCAATGAATCAAGGTTGTTGTTGACCTTTGACCCCTCTGACAAAAGATGGCTTGCATTTGAAACAAGATGGTCGTCTTTTGACATAAAATCACTCTCTTGCAGATTTTGTGTAACGTAGCTATGGTAACTAAGACGGTCAAGGTTACAGTTTGGTATTGCTTCATGGTGGACATTTCTCCTGTGGGTATTCAGGAAAGCATTGGTCCTAAACTGCTGACTACAGACGTGACATTGAAATGGTTTTTCTCCAGTATGGCTCATTAAATGGATCTTTTTGTTGTATTTGCACCTAAACATTTTACCGCAAATCTCGCATGGATATTTTGGGATTTTTTTAACACCTGTGTGAATTCCCATATGCTTGCTTAGAGATGATTTTAGCCGAAACTTCTGACCACACACAGAACACAGAAAATTTTTAATCCCTCTATGAATTTGCATATGGACATTAAGATTTCTTTTAGAGGCTAAGATGATACCACATAAATGACATTTTTGTGATCGATTTGGCTTAGGTCGTCCAGAATGAATATTTTTATAATGGATTTTCATTCGAAACCGAGATTTTAACACTTTCCCACATGCTGGACAAGGTGTTTCGCCATCCTCGACAAATTTCCTACGGCGAGGTTGGGGTTTTTCACCATTGGCTTGTAAACATATTTTTTGGTGTCGTCTCAAGTTGGTTTTCCGAGGAAATACCTTTTGACACTTTTCACATGTGTGTACAGGTCCAGGCTTAATTTCTTGTTTATACATCTTTCAATATGTCGTTTCAAGTTGACTTTCCGATGAAATACATTTTTACATATTTCACATGGGTATACAGGTCGAACTTCCCTTATCTTGTGTATGCATCTTTTTATATGTCGACTCAAGTTGCGTTTTTCAGGAAATTTTTTTACATTTATAACATTGATTCTTTGGATTATTCTGGAATTTGTTCAAATGATCAATCAACAAGTTTAAATTAGGGAAGATCTCACAGCCATCACATTTTGGCTCAGTGTCTGCATTTAACTCTTTTGTAACAAAATGATCAGCTTTACCAACAAACGGTTCTTTATACTTTGGAAATGAATTCTGTGCCTCATTTGATTCAGATTGTTCTTTCTTTTGTCTGACAGTTAAGCTTAATATCGCACCTTCTTTTTCAATTATTTGTCCTGAAATTACATCTGTAACTGTATCCGATTCAGATTTTACTTCCACTTGTTCTGGTAACAAATCAGTTGTAACATATGACAGTGTTGCTATATTTTCCACACCAGATTCATTCAATTCTTCGTGGACAGAAG
This sequence comes from Anadara kagoshimensis, assembly GCA_021292105.1. NCBI lineage: Eukaryota > Metazoa > Mollusca > Bivalvia > Arcoida > Arcidae > Anadara > Anadara kagoshimensis. The sequence goes on from CM037866.1 coordinate 19,348,330, forward strand.
TTTGTGGAACTTTAGCATTCTGCAAGCTGTTATCTGTGGTGCTCTCAATATCATCACAGTCTTCACATCCAATGCTCAAAGATCCTTCATGTGTCAAAGCATCTATTTTCAGACCTCTCAATTTTTTAGCCGATGTGTCATTCGGTTTCAGATTCAGTTTATCTCGGTAGTTGATGACATCGATAGTCCCAGTTTTAGTTCTGGTGCCATATTTTTTCTTCCTGTCTTGGACTCTTCTTCACCTTCAACAGACACGATGCCACAAGTATTATGAAACTGACTCAGATGAGAATGGAGGCCACTCTTTCCCTTACACTGTTTAGCGCAGTACGGACAAGAAAGCACAACATTAGAATGGGAAGCCATGTGCAACATTAAACCATTCTGAATGGCAAATGGTCTTTGACATATCTCGCATTCGTAATTCGGTGTACGATTATGAAGAGCCATATGTCGCCTTAAGTTATCAGAGGCTCTAAATTTCTGATGGCAGATTTGACATGGGTAAAACTTTTTTCGTTCATGTTTTTTCATATGTATGGTCAATTTATAATCTGACGCCATAAATTTAGAACATACGGGACATGCTAATGCATGTTTTCTGTTATTTTTAAGCTCTTTGACATATTTTTCATAAATCTGAATTTTCTTTTTATTTGAATCCTCTATACGATCTTCTGGTTTTCTTTTTGGAGTCAGACTCGGTGCTTTATGAATCTCCAGAAATTCCGGATTATCTAGTTTGATTTTCGATCTCGTTCTGTGTGGATGGTTAACAGAACTTAGTGCAACATTATCTGAGTCAGATTGTGAAAAAGTCCAGTTTTCTGAAGGTAAAGAAGGCGCTAAACAGGTTTGTGTTGATTCTTCATACTCGACAAAATATTTTGATACAGTCCCTGTATTAACTTTGAATGTCTTCTGCTCAACTGGAGTCAAAGGTACCGAACACTTTTTTATTTTAAGTGGTGTGTTAGTATTCTTTTGTTCACCGCCAATTGATTTTGCTTGTTTTTGATTCAATACTGTATCTTTCTTCTTATTTGGGGCCTGGCAAGAAGAAATAATTTGATCAGTCTCTGACTCCTGAACACAATCTTGACCATCATCAACATTGTCCTCACTTGAATAAATGTTATCACACATATTGTTATTTTGTAAAGAACTTCTAGAAAGACTATAACTATGGTCTGTTTCAGAATCCTTTCCTGCTAGTGATTTTGAAGTTTCTGTAACTGCATCAGATGAATGTTTAGCTTGGTTGTTTTTGGACAGTTTTGATTTCAATGACACAACAAGCTCTCCATCTGGACCAGGCAGCGAAACAAGTACTTCACCTTCATGTTCTTCATTTTCCCTTTCCTCGTGTTGATTTTTTTCAGGGTCTTCCAATGTATCTAATGAACCATCCTGGTTTTTCTTCTCAAAAATGCCATCATTTTGTTTATTCAATATTTCGATGTTTTCTTCATTGGTATTAGTTTCAGATATTAGTCCAGCTTTTTGCGTGTTAAAATTGCTTATTAACCTTCTTTTCAATTTTGCTTTCTTACTGCCACCTGCCTGTTGCCTAATGGAATTATCTGGATGAATGGGGACAACTTTGCTTAGACTTGCAGTAACTCGTTTACTCCCTTCTAACTGTATTTCTTCTTCTCGGCCTATATGGATTATCTGTTGCCATACCGACGAAGGATCAACAGCAGCTGTTTGTTCCACAGTGGATCTTGTAGATTCATTTGAAAATTTCAGGACATGAGTCTGATGTTTCTTTGTGTTATTACTCTGAACGGTCAGCTTCTTTTCAATAAGTTCCAGTGTTTTGTCCTGAACTCTGCATGCATTCTGGGTAAGGTCTGATTGATTTTCTGATGAACACAGGCTTTCATGTCCATTTTCTTCACCTGTGCTGTTAATATAGTTCGGATTTTGTGGCCAAGATATGCCTCCTATTCCAGTGTTATAACTGGGCTTGTTGACATGTGTAGGAGTCCAATTTACAGACTGTTGCCCGTTATATTGTCTACACTGTTGCCCATCACACTGTTCAGACTGTTGCTCACTTTGAAGTTCATTTGTGCAACCAGTGTCATTAATAACCATACTTTCTTCATCTTGCATATCATTTACAATTTCAATCTCTATTTTTGAACCATCTGCATCTAAAATATCACCATTACTGTTGTCATAGCAATCGTAATCCTCCTCCTCCTCCTCCTCCTCCTCCTCATCATCATCATCATCACTGTCATCAGCAGAATAGCTATCCTGTATGAGTTTACCACTGTCTCTATAGTTACTATCATCATGAAGAAATTGACCAATCAAAACCTCTGTATTATCATTGGACTTTCTTCTCCATTCAAGAAAATTATCTGTCTGCATAGCAACACTACAAAATGTTTTCCCTAGCAACATATCACTTTCAGTCTGTGTTTCAACTGTCTTGCCATATGTGTTTTTATTTAGAAGAATTTCGTCTGTCTGTGTTTCGCATGACCGAATACTAACTGCAATGTTTCTAATCAACAGAGCACAGTAATCTTGCATATTTTCCATTCCAGCTGGAAGAGGATTCAGATTCATGGCAGCCATGTTTGGAATTTCAACATAAGTCAAAATCTTTCAGAATCTGAAAATATAAACAGAAAATACTTCATATATTTGTATATATCAAAATCATGCTTTATAGACAAACAAATTTGACCTGTCTGCTTGACCTTTCATTAAAATACTTATTATGGAATGGAACATATATGTATAGGGAACACAGGTCATCTACTTCATAGTAAACATGCATTATTTACATGTATCAGTGATTTTGTTATTAAAAAAAAAAAAAAAAAAAAAAAAAAAACCTTCTGCCTTTTAAATTAAATTAGAAAAAAATACATGTATGATCATGAATTTTATAAATACAGCAAACTGCATAATGAGATGCTTGCAATAGCTTAGAATCCTCTTTGCAAAGATCTAACATTTTGTTGGTAAGGACAACAGAATAAAATCAAAGCACTGATGGTGCTGACCGAACAGGGAAATTGGATCTTGATCCTACTATAAATAAACTGCATTGTTTGTAATTTCAAAGTATTCATTCATAGAAAGGCAATTAAATTTTAACATCAGTCCCAGATATTGTTCTAATTTCTTCTCCAAATGCTTCCCAAGGACCAAAATAACGAACTTTTAAATATTTTAAACATGTGAATATAGATTATAAAGGCATTAAAGTTAATAAGATGATATGAACTGTCACTGTTGAGTCAGACCAGTGTTCCAGCCAGGATTTCAAAAAGGTAGGTTGCTGTTGCAACAATGGTCACCTGAGATTAAGGTCAACCAACTTAGTAGATCTTGAAGGTAGCGCAAGGTCAATTAACTTCGTAAACAAAGTAGAACTGGTACTATATATCAAATTAAAAGCCTTAATGGTTTTTTATTAAATGAAAAAAGACGCGTTTTAAAGTTTTGCATACTTCTTAAGGTCACTACAACCTTGAATATAGGTCAAGATCAACCAGTTTCCCATTATTGGTAGAACTTTTTGTTCTGATGAAGTTTCAAGCTCCAAGGCCTTTTGGTTGTTGACAAGAAGATGTTTTCAGGTTTCATTTCATTAGGTCCTTCAATGTAGGTATAGGTAATTCACTTCACAAACTTGGAAAAGCTTCATGTCCTGATGCTGCATGAGAAGTTTTAAGCTGTATGTGAAGTTTCAAGCGACAAAGCCTTTTAGTTCATAACAAAAAATGTTTCAAGTCTTTATTTTTGGCAACTGTGACCTTGAAAGTAGGTCAAGGTCTACCAGATTTGCAAATTTTGTAAAGCTTTATGTCCTGATTCTTTATATGAAGTTTGACCATTCTAGTCATTTCTGCTCATGACAAAGTATTATAGTTTAACTTTTACTTAAGGTCACCATGACCTTGAATATAGGTCAAGATAAACTAGCTTCCAATACTAGGTAGACCTTTTTTGTTTCCCGCTCATAGGCCTTTGGGTTCATGAAATGAAGACATTAAGTTCTTACATTAAGTTCTTACATTAAGTTCTTACTACTTTAGGTCACTTTGACCTTGAAAGTAGGTCAACATCAATCAGCTTTGCAACCTACTAGAGGTTCTTGTTCTGGAATCATATATGAAGTCCAAAGTGCCTAGGCCTTTTAATGCATGGCTGTAAGATCTTTCAATGTTATTTAACTAAGTTACTATGACCTTGAATATAGGTCAAGGTCAACCAGCTTTGCAAACTTAGTAAAAACTTTATCCCCTGATGCTATATACATGTATATGAAGTTTCAAGCTCCTAGACCTTTCAATACATGACAAGAAGATTTTTACTTCTTTAGGTGAATGTGACCTTAAATGTAGGTCACGGTCAACCAATTTTGCAAACTTTGTGGTCTTTTTTGTCCTAATGCTATATATAAAGTTTCAAGGTCAATCCTTTTGGTTCATGACAAGATGTTTAAAGGTCTTGTTATTTTAGGTCACCGTGACCTTAAATGTAGGTCAAGGTCAACCACTTTTACAAAGTTGGAAGACCTTTTTGTCCTGATGCAATATATGAAGTTTCAAGCTCATATCTCCTTTGGTTCATGCTTATATCCTTTTTGGTTCATGACAAGAAGACCTTTAAGGTTTTGTTACTTTAGGTTACTGTGACCTTGAATATAGGTCAAGGTCAACCAATTTTCACAAACTTAAAAGGACTTTGCCCAAGGAACATCCATATCCACTTTCACAATCAATGGTTAACTGGTTCTGGAGAAGTTGAAAATGTTTATGATGCAGGCAGCACAACAGATAAAGAACTTCCACTATAGGTCACCTTCAGGAGGTTGCTCGGGTGACCTAAAAAGGCAATTTTACACATGGAAAGGGACTGTTTATTTTCTAATATCCCAATAGGGGGAAGGGGTTATGTTTAAAATGTAAAATGAACTTGCAAAATTGATTTTTACATTTTACATGTTATTTTTACCATTTCAAATGATCGATGATAATATTTTATATTTTTTATTGTTCCAAAAATTAAAATAAAATACTTAAAGAAAAATTATTTATGAAAAGGGAATATAAATCAATTGGTGTACTTTATTCAAAGTGTATTTTATCTTACATTCATCAAATAAAATGGGTCAAAGACTCAATGGTTTGGGTTGCCATTAAGTTAGGTGCACATCTTTGATAAACTTTTGATATATACAGTACATAGTAACTAAGTTTCAAAGTCTGGAAAAATGTGGAAAAATCTTGAAATATTTCCATAAATTCAGGTGCACATCTTTAATATATATAAAACATTCTGTGAAGTTTCAATGTTTTTGGTTGAAAACTGTAAGAGGAGTGAGTTCACAAAGTAGATACCCCCATTCAAATACTTGCTAAAAATTAATTAAGTTTCAAAGACTGGAAAAATGTGGAAAAATCTTGAAATATTTCCATAAAGTCAGGTGCACATCTTCAATATATATATAAACATTCTGTGAAGTTTCAAGGCTTTTGGTTGAAAACTGTAAGAGGAGTGAGTTCACAAAGTAGATACCCCCATTCAAATACTTGCTAAAAAGTAATTAAGTTTCAAAGTCTGGAAAAATGTGGAAAAATCTTGAAATATTTCCATAAAGTCAGGTGCACATCTTCAATATATATATAAACATTCTGTGAAGTTTCAAGGCTTTTGGTTGAAAACTGTAAGAGGAGTGGGTTCACTAAGTAGGTACCCCCATTCAAATACTTGCTAAAAAGTAACTAAGTTTCAAAGTCTGGAAAAATGGGAAAAAAATCTTGAAATATTTCCATAAAGTCAGGTGCTCATCCTCAATATATATAGAAACATCCTGTGAAGTTTCAAGGTTTTTGGTTAAAAACTGTAAGAGGAGTTGAGTTCACAAAATCGGCCCTTAGTTACTGTTCTACTACACCAATGGTGCTCTAAAAATCGGAAGAACTTAAGAAAGCACAACGTTTTAGTTTTCCTGCATGTCCAGAGTTCACATCATATTTGTTCATTTTATGTGAAATAAAGTAATATGGCTTTATGAAAAGAAATTAAGGGTTGTAAAAACCATGGATTAAACTACTGACAACTTTAATCGGATATCCACTGTAAAAACGATCTGCTAAGGATTTACAAGGTAAATAAATTTTATCTCATATCTGAATGTTTTAAAACATCGTTTTTTCAGTTCTTTTGTTTAGATTTTGATTTCAAGTTGTTCTTTCTCGTCGATTTATTTTTTTTGATTCAAACTATAGAACTGGAAATAGTATTTAAATGAACATTGATTCAAACTATGAAGCCATGACCCTCATTCATATATCAAAACGATTATTAGGGCCAATACCTACAATATTCTAACATACATTCCTATACAAAATATTTATAGTTTTCAAGATAATCAACCAATTCAGTATTCATTTGCATCTGTGGCCTTGAACTTTGAATTCATTCATATATCAAAATGATCATTAGGCCAATACCTACAATATTCCAATACATATGCCTATACAAGGAGTTTATAGTTTTTGAGATAATCAACATTTCAGTACTCGCTTGCATCTGTGACCTTGATCTTTGAACCCATGACCTTCATTATTATTTAAAAATGACTGTAAGGCCAATACCTACAGTATCCTAATATACATGCCTATACAAAAAGTTAATAGTTTTGCAGATAATCAACTATTACGGTAATAATTGTTCATCTTTGACCTTGACCTTTGAACTCATGACCTTGATCTATGTATCAAAATGATTGTCATGTCAAAACCTACAATTAACTGAAAATCTCATGCCATTATCACCTGAAATGTTAAAAAAAATAGCATTTTTTGTCAAAGGTAAAAAAACCCACTGTGGAAGCTCAGTTGGTAGAGTGCTCGCTCCTTAAGTGGGAGGTCGTGAGTTCGAACCCCGGCCAAGTCTGACCCAAGACTTGAAAGTGGGTAGTGACTGTTTTTTCGCCAAGCACTCACCATTACGAAATGAAAGTCACAGTTCTTTCGGATGGGAACTTAAAATAAACGAGGTCCTGTGTCATGGTGGGCTTGGCATGCTAAAGAACCCTGCTGTATAATGCCATCAGCGCAACACACAGGCAAAACTTCTGCATCTTCGCCTATAGCTGGCGGCGTCTCGATATAAGTGAAATATTCTTGACTGGGACGTTAAACACCATTACTCAACTCAACTCAAGGGTCAAAAACTGGGACATGACCTTGACCTTTGAGCTTGACATCTATTGGAAGAAAATAGCAAGACAAGATCAACAGTGAAAACTCCATACAATTATCTCCAGCCATTATTGAGTTATAACAATAAATGACCCTTTTATAAAAATTACGCAAAAAAACGTGTAACCTATTTTCCGCCATATTTTCATGAAATACACAATTTTAATGTTTCCAGGTATGCTGAATCCAAATATCCAATCAAAATTTGCCTACACCTTTTGGTTTCAGAGATGAAGATTTTTTATTTTAGCTCAAATGTCGTGCGCCCTCTTGTCCCAGCCCAAGTGAAAGTAAGATTTGTTTACTATGATCTACGATCTCATCCTATAACTTGCTCATTTATGAAATAGTCGGTTTAAAGTACAGTAAAACGGTGGAGGGTTGCCATAAAATATAATGAATTATCTTACTCCAAAAGATTGTTTTTGATTAAAGTTGAAAGTGTGGAGTTCTATTAGTTGAAGGAAAAAACAAAACAAGAAGAAGTTGTGGTCTCAGGCCACAAGACATTTAAAATGACGAAGGATTTCTTGTTTTCTGCAAAGATCGAGATTATTAAGACTTTATAAGTGCTTGTCAAAAATTCTGTTTAACTGACAAGCAACCAAAACCAATGCTTCTCACCTATTTAACACTTTTCTTTTCTGCTATTTATCACTTGAGCCCAACTTATAAACCGGAAACATGGTTACCATCAACAATATTCTACTTGGTTAACGGATAGGAACCGAAAATATATCCGGAATACAGCTGTACACATAATGCAATATGCATGCATTGATTGATTAAATCAGCGACATTTGATTCTGTATTAAATTTCGCTGATTAGATATTTATATAACTAATTGTTAAATGAATGGATTCGTGCGATTGATTTAAATGCACACCTATAATTTCCGGATACATGTTCGGTTCATATCCTAAATTACTCTTGGTAAAATATATTTTGGTCCTTTGGGTTTCTTTTCAAAGCTTTGGTTTGATAGATTTGGTCCAAGCACTACTGATGAGGAATTGCATTCTGAAACTGCCATCTAGTGCTGTAAAATTAAGACTGACTTACTTGAAGTTATTTCTAATCCACATCTTATTCAAACTGTTAGAAATTTGTCGCATTATTCATTTATCCTTTTTTATTTTATAACTAGCCGTTGAACGCGACCGACTCAAAGTACTCCTTGCAAGTCGTGAATTGATTGATTGATTGATTGATTGATTGATTGATTGATTGATTGATTGATTGATTGATTGATTGATTGATTGATTGATTGATTGCATTTTTCTCAAATACATTCTGAGCAATCGATCAATAAATTCATGGTTTTGAATAAAACTGTTGGTGGTCCTCAAATGTTTATTATTTAATAATTTTACATGAATCTCAGTACATACCATGCAATAAAATTGGAGATTATATGGCGTATAGGTTGAGGAATTAGTAAGGGTTACCATTGCAATTTCTGTAGATCTTCGATCCATGATCAGCATTTGCAACAGTTGACAAGGACGGTTATATTGTTCAATGCTAGTGAAAAACATTACCGTAATGCCAATTTTAAGCTATTTTTACATGGACGGGAATGACTGCATGTCGAGCAAAAATAAACTTTTTTCTGCGTTTTCCGTGTGAATATTTGAATGAAATTTAAAATTATGTATAAAAATTAAATGTAAGTTATAATATTTAATACATGTTATGTAATAATTATCTGGGAACAAAATGACATCAAGATCCCAAATGATCGGGCACAAACTGACTAAAATCATGTATATATATTTACTGGTCTTTTTTAATAGTTTTCACCATGAAACTGGCCCCTGTGATCCCTGCCCTGAATGCACTGCAAAGGCAAAACCTAAACTTATATCATGGATTCAAAACATTCATACATAGTTTCTACTTTCTAAGTCATATCTACATGTATGTACATAGTTTATATAGTTTATATATGTAAATTACTATTCTGTGAAAATAGTAGATCTCTACCTGCAAAATTTAAATAAGAAAGAAAGAAAAAAGAATAAAATAAAGAAAAGAAAGAAGGAATCCCGGTTACTATTTATATGAACAGTTGTTCCGGATCTAGTGCATGTGTTGACCTTTTTTCAGATAAGAATTTAGTATATCTCATTTACTTCCGAAACAACTGAAAGCTAACGTATTTGTGTACACAAGAGGTAGAATTTAACCATTTTATCCATGTATTTATTCATTTACATCATTGCAATATATCAAAATCGCTTATATCATTTCTTTCCCAGGGCTTTCCCCCCCCCCTCTCTCTCTCTTTCTGTTCATTTGTGGACTGTATATGGAGCCATCATTTCTCTCATTGTACCCTGTATACTTACATGTATGTCCAACTACCATCATATGCATCTATTCATCTATTTTTCCAAACCATTCCATCTGTCCCTCCATCTGGCGATCTGTACATCTATAAATAGGCATTAGGTCAAATTATCTGCCTTACTGATGGATTATATTGGTATGTTATTTTTTTTTAATTTATATTGCTACCATTGTTACAAATTATATAAAAATAACATACTATTGTTAAGGCAGATAATTCAGCCTACTCTGTCAACTGATCTTTTCATCTATTTATAAATAAATTAAGAACAATAATTCAAACTGGAACATAAAATTACTAATTTTGTCAGAGATGCACTGACTAAACAGGTTTTAAATTTATACTTAGACCAAATTGTTTCTTTTGCTTATGTCCCTTTTTATAGGCCCCCTATCATGAATAATAAGACATCAGCAATTAACAACAGTAATAATTTGGTCTAAGATATACCCTGTTCATTGATCATGAGATGTCGTCCAAATGAATCAATCCATATTGACATGAACTATTTTATGGAATAAATTAATAAATAAATCAACTAATTGTTTAAAAAAATTCAACCATTTTATTAACCCCTTATCAATGGGGTTCACCGCTGTACCAGAAGATACCTTCTAACGTGTCTGCGAAACGCTTTTTTCCAATGGACATGGAATCGCACAATATGACATTTTCCCATAAAAACGATGTTATTCCGGGAATTTGTGACGTTGCCATTTTCCAAAATGCCAAACGTTAAGAGGTATTGACCACATGGTACAACGGCGAACCCCATTTGATAGGGGTCTTGGTGGCCGAATGGTCTTAAGTACACTCATGAATCACAGTGTATGTCACCACCTGGGTTTGAATCTCACCTGTTACAGATCCTTGTCAGGCTAGTATGAAATTTTAGTCAGTTTGTTTGCTGAGTTTTTGCTGGGTACTCCTATTTCCTCCCCCATCCATGAACTGGCCACCTTAAGTAAATGAAACTTGACTGAGTTGTAAGGCACCATTACTCCTCTCCACTCCATCATAATCTGCTGTAATTGGATATTTTATTCATGAATTATTCATTAATTATTCGTGGTCAATCATAGAACTAGTGATCAGTAGTGGTTCATCTTTATAACAATCAATATTCCCTTTAATCCAATCAATCATTAATCAGTGATTCATCAAATAATATAGTCTTTCTATCAATCAATTCATTCACTTATTCATTCATTCATTCATTCATTCATTCATTCATGCATGCAATACAATGAATCTATTTCATTTTTATATTAATATTTAGGACATTTTCTTTCTGTTTTCAGAATTTTGAATTATAATTTTTACTTTTAATTAATAAATTAATTGTTGTATTTCTATAAATAAAGTGTACATTGATTTTATTGTTTATTTCTTTTAATTGAAAATGTTTCCATTAAACTATCAATAAAATGCATTTCAAATGCACTGACCTAACCAAATAATATTTTAAGATAAAAACATCTTTATTCAGTTATCTTGTACATAGAGAAATTTTCGAAATTTGATTAAGTTTATACACCAATTGGGCCTCATTTAAATTTACATCAGTGTATTTAGGGTCAGGTAGGTCATTATTGTTCAGGTTTTTTTCAAGGTGTGATCATCATGAATATTTCAATAATGGCATAACATTTATAGTTGTTTTGAGTAAGATTGTACAGACGGGATAATTTTGACATAGTTAATTTGTTGATATAAACTTCCAAAATTGCTCTATGTACAGAATTAAATTCACTTTTGGATGAATGGACATTATTTTTTCCTATTAGGTCAGTATATTTTGTATCAAGTTTTCAATTTTTTTGTGAGTTTTATTTTTAAGTATGGCTTTAGTCTTTCATTTTTCATGTGCACTCCATTTGTTGAAATACAGTAATAATTAATTAATTAAAAGTAAACATGATACATTGTAATTAATTATTTAATTAATTAATTAATTAATATATTTAATTATTTATTTACTAGTATTTATTTATTTTTCAGAACTTGAATGGGATTATCAATAATGGTGCCAATATTCAGTTTAAAATGTTAAATGGAATACACATGTTGAATTTTGAATGACCAAAAGTAAAAGTTTTTGATGGACAAAATGATACAGGTAAGATATAAATTTTTCTAGCATCCAAGTGCACAAACAAGGCAACCACATTGTTTGTCTTGAGCCAAAAAATAAATTGCCAAGACATTAAGTACTTTATTTTGTTTTTCACTACTGACAGAATTTTTTTCACTACTGTTAGAGGTTTTGATAAAATTTTTCGCATTTTGGCCAAATGGCGACCTTTAGCGGAAACACTGAATCAAACTGCCTAATTCAAGGTCCAAAAATGCACCATGTTTTCAAAATCCAAAACCTATACATTTTTTAAACACCATAAATGTCATTATGACCTTTATATGACCCAGACTGACCATTTTGTTTTACTGTGACTAGAAAAATGTTATTGTCAAACTGCACCATAAAGATGCACCCCAGGTTTTACTTTACTTGTATAAATGGTAGCTTTTCTGTATGTTACATCATATGAAACTTAATTATAATACCCCCACTTCAAAGAAGAAGGGGATATACAAAATTGAAATGTGCTGGTTTACTTCTGTCCTTCTGTCAGAAACAAATTTTAGTACCAGTTTTCTCAGCAACTACCAAACATAGCCACTTTAAAATTTTATATGTGAGTTCAATATGAGGGCCCATGCCACAATGTCTTGATATCAAATCTGCCAGACATCTACCGTTATCTTCTGTTTATCGACTTAGTTTTTTTTTTACATTTACAGTCCAACCTGCTTTAAAGGCCGCCTCTATATAAGGGCCACCTGCTAATAAAGGCCAGTAGATTTGTATACCAATGGTTCTTTATACATATTATTTGAGCCTGTATATAAAGGCCACCTGCCAATAAAAGCCACTTTTACTGGTTCCCTTTGGTGGCCTTTCAGGTTTGACTGTACAGTCAATAGTTGAAGTTAAAAGCTGGAATATACTAAATGAGCAATAGCTAACAGGATTCTTGTTAAGAAGTAACATTATTTTAGTGCTTTTCATGCTAGAAAAGTAGTGCTAATTTATAATTACTGCAATTGTTTTAGCTCATGCTCAGGTTAAAATCCCACTCAGGTAGACCCTAATGTGAGAAAGTTTGTCAGATTGCTTGCCAAAGGTCACTTTGTTCCACGTGGCACTCTGGTTTCCTCTGCCATCCCAGAACTGACTGCCTTGATACATGTCATGTACAAGTGTAAGAATCATGATGCTAATAACTTGATTCATTTTTTGTGTGAGAGAGAATTTACATTTATGTTTAAGTACTGTCATTGACAAAATACTAAAACTGCCAGATGCAGTGTATATGATCAAAAACAAACATACTAATCCATGTCCGAATCACAATCCAGAAGCAAAGTAAAAACTTTGGAACTGACAAGTTAGGTTAGACATGTGAACCAGGGAAGTGAGGCCGGGTGCTGCGGAAGGGTAAGCACCTCCTTTTTAGCTAGCTACACCCGCCACATGTTAAATCAAAATTGTGTGAAAGGAACATGGAACTATGAGACGTCAAATATATCCAGGGCAATCCTGGACACAGAAACATCAAACTTATCAACAATACTGTGATGACGGCCATAAAACTTTTTGAGGGCCTTGATAAGCCTAGGCTTGCAATATGAAAAACATACAAAAAGTATTTTTGTACACAGACAGGGACTCAGTGGTTAAGTGGTCTTAAGCACCAGCCTATGAATCATAACACATATAATAAGTTGAATTCAGTCCATTGCAGATATGATCTCCAAGTGGAAGGATATTGCATAAATGTGTTTCCTTGTTCTGCCAAATGGATAATGATTATAAAACTGATAATGTTGTACCCTGTATGATGAAAAGAATCTTATATAGTTCGTCAAGTTTGACCTGGTCATTTGACCTTTAATTTGAATATTCAAACAGACACACCATTATGTAATTTAGCGGCTATATAAAGTTGATATATAAGGATGAACGATAACAATACTGGGTTTTAATGGTTATGAAATATGCTGTCCTACCTAAATCACATAGTTTATTAATCCAATCTAATATTCAAACTAAAGGTCCAATGTCCAGTCAAACTTGACACACTATACTCCTGTGCATTTAATATAAATTTATAAACTTTTTCAGCTCAGTTGAGAGTTCATATGAGCTGTTGTGATGGTGGCACCATGGTTTACTGTTTGTCACCTGTTATGTGCCATGCTTTAACATTTTATATTTCAATTATCTCCTCCAAAACTATTGGGCCAGATTTGATGAAACTTGATCATTATCATTATGCATGAATGAAGGAATGTGTATATTCCCCTTTGGGCCTCATCAAGGGGTGTGGTAAAAATAAAAAAAATGATTTCTATCAACAGACAAGAGATATACGTAAGATGTTTCAGGTATAAATTGTTAGGACCCCATTACTTTGATTTTTTAGAAAAACTAAGCTGGGGCATTAAATGGAGAAATGACAAGGTTTTTAAGGGTTCAGTAGGTAATGGCTAAAATTAGCATTTTTTCAAATATTTCTGGAAAACTATAGAGTTTTTGTATAGACATGCATATAAAGATAGTGTACGCATTGATCTAATGATCATTTTAATATGTAAATTAAGAGCATGAGTTCAAAGGTCAAGGTGACAGATGCACAAGAATAATTAACTGGTTAATAAGCCTAGCTTTTTGTAGAGGCATTTATGTTAGAATTATGTTGGTATTGATATAAAGACCATTTTGATCTATAAGTTAAGGTCATAGGTTCAAAGGCCAAGGTCAGATGCATAAGAATACTGGAATTGTTGAAATTCTGTGGAAAACCATAAAAATAAACCATGCATATTTTAATATTGTAGATATTGATACAACAGTCATTTTGAAGTATAGATGGTTGTGGGTTCAAAGTTCATGATCAAAGATTATAAAACTAGTGAATTGGCCTAGTTTAGTTACGTTTATAATTTAACTACTATTGTAGCTTATACACTACACTCATGAAAATGTAAATGTAGCATTCTTAAGACAAGTAATGATTGATTTGCAGATATATTGGCATTTTGGCTTAAAGTGGGGGAACCTGATATTGAACATCTACAGGAGGTACATTTTCATATACTCAGGTGAGCATTAAGATCCATTGGCCTATTGTGTAATAAATAAATATATGCCCATCATATCATTACTGCTATGAAGTTAAACCCTTTTATGTTTTTTAATTGCAGATGTACCCTGTGTGTTGCCATATAATTTGCAGTTAATACAATGGAAATCTATAATGAAGAAAGCCAATTCATGGATAAGTCGTAGACAACAGCAAAAACTGATTTACACTGATATAGAAGACAGTCAATTCACAGATAAGTTATGGACAATGACAAGGACAGATTTACACAGATGGAAAATATCAAACACAGAGAAGATGTGAAAAATTTTGAAAACAAACAATCGAAACAACCATTGGATTGATGTTTCAAATTTCAAAGACATCAAGAAACATTTTTAATTAACAATTTGTGTGAAACAAAGTAGTAGACAAAATCAAATTTTAAGTATAGGAAACATCTCTAGTACATTTGAATGCAAGATATAAGCTGAAGTTTAAAATGTGCATTTGTAGCATGCATCTGAAATTGTTTTGATTTAGGATACACTATCATACTGTTACCATCGTTAAAATTTTGATAATTGTGTATATTTAAAACTTAAGATGTTGCCAAGGTATACAGCCTTTAGGTCCTCAGTGACACAAACAGAAGAAGTGCTCATCAACAAGTGTCTAGTATATGGGAAAACAATTGGCACACAAACCGATTACACAGCACCTTATCATGTAACCATAGCAACCCAGACTCTCAAACATCATATTGACCAAGATATAGGGTCAGTGTTCGGTCTTGAAATGAGTGTAGAAAGAACTTTGAAGCACAAAGATAATGACGGCCGTTTTTGTGGTTTGTCCAAAAATGATAAAGGGTCAGATACAAGGGTCAGAGATGTTATAGACTTAGAATCAGACATGGATGATGATAGTGACCCACCCTATTCTCCTGATTTTGAAGAATGTTTCGAAAGTGATGATCTCATTGATGATGAATCTGATAATGACAAAGGGACCCTAAGGAGAAAATTTAGTGGAAAGAAAACATCACTTGTTCAACATCAAAACAGTGATAAAAATGAAAGTTCAGTCAAGGACATTGCTAATTCAGAACTACATCTTGGAAAGACAAATAGTACTTTAGTGACATCTAGTGAGGATTTGAATGAGGTAAACATGATTAAGGTGAATCTGGTGCAGATTGTTGACAAAAATGGCGAGAAAAAACTGCAAATGGTTCTCACAAAACCAGATTGTCATGGTAACCTAGATACAGGACCAGTATCAAAGGTGACGACAAATGAAATGGATATTTCTGTCAATCATTCTCCTTCAAAAGCTAAGTCACATGGTCATGGAGATGATAATCAAGTATTGCATGTCCAGACAAATCAAATTGGAATTGATGTGAATAATTCTCCTTTAAAACTCAATTCAGATGGGAATAACACCACAAAGGTGCTTCCACACCAAGAGGAAAATTCTATAGGGATTCATGCAACAAATTCAAAATCAAATGATACTAAAAATACCAAGTTAGTGTCACTTTTAAATACAAATCAATCAGGTGTACAAGTGTCTCCATTGAAGTCTCATTCAGAGGGAAACACAAATACCAAGCTCATATCACTTTTACCGAAGAATCAAACAAGTCTTCTGGTAAATGACAATCCATCAAAATCTAATTCCAATAACAGCAAAAATACCAAATTAATATCACTTTTGCAAAAGAATCAAACAGAGGTTCTTAAAAATGTTTCTCTAACAAAATCTAATTCAGATGGCAACAAAAATGTCAAGCTAATATCACTTTTACAAAAGGGGACCCCAGGAAGCATTTCTAAAGGACAAGGTACAAAATATCTTGAGGCTATTAATGATGGAGACAGTGATAACTGTGTTTCATTATCTGAGTCCGAAAATGTGAATGAGAAAATTACCTGTAACCCAAAGAATGACACAGAAGGTCTAAAGAGCGGTAATTCAAAACAGCTGACACCAATGAACTGCCAAAAAATTAGCACTATATTTAATTTGATAAATCCAGAAACAAATGAAGGAACTGATTCTTCTGTGTGGAAACAAATTATGGATGTGGGAAGTCAGGTTGAGTTGCAAGAAGATTCAAATCGGATGGAACAGCAGGATGAAAGTCAGACAGATACTCTAACACAGTTCAAAGGTCAATCACAGGTACATCATGTTGATCTACATATTACAACAAATCGGACGGAACTGTTTTCGGGAGATCAAGTTAAACTGCAAACAGGAATCCAAAATGAGCTACAATCAACAAAAGAAATAGTAGAATTACAAGAAGAAAATGAAACATGTTCACAAGTTGAAAATCAGGTGGAGCTGCAGACAATAGGACATGTTGAGTTGGAAAAAGAAGATCAAGTAGCGATACAAATAGGAGATGAGGTCGGGTTAGAAACAGGTCACAAAAGTCTCCTTCAGACAGGTATACAAGAGGGCAGTCAACTACAGCTACAAATAGAGCATACAGAGTTACAGAAAGCAGTTAGTCAGATAGAGCTACAGACGGAAGTACAAAATGTGTCACAAACAGAGAATCACACAGAGCTTCAATTTAGAGATAATGAAAATGTAGATTATAACGAAGTGACAGAGCAAACTAATTCCCAATATATGTATTGTGAAGAAAAAGAAAATGTATTCTCTCAGATGACTTGTGCTGTAGATCAAAACAACATTATTTACACTCAAGATGGAAACTATATTTTGGTTAATCAAAATATTATTGACGGTTACCAAAACTATGAAATTATAGACGGTGCAGGTATGGATGGAAGTGTATTTAAGGTCCTAAGTGTTCAAGAACCAATAGAGATTGAAATGGTTAATGACACAGAGAATGAAATTATACAGTATGGTACAGAGAGCGAATTTGTTCATAATTATTGTAAAAAGACGACAACAAAAACTCGTAAATCTCGGAAAAAAGGTAGAAAATGCAAGAAAAAGTCGAAATGCAACGTTGAAGGTACAAATATTAATGCTGAAGCTAAGTTTTCTGAACTAATTGCCAATAAAGGACAAGGAAAGAAAAAGAGATATGTTAGGGAGAAAAAAGAACCAAAAGAGGAGAAATCGGTGTCATCTGTGCAATGTGAATTCTGTGGAGAATGTTTCTTATCAGAGGCTAGACTTGATAGACATGTTGCACAAGAACATTCTGATAAGCGAATTTGGAAATGCGAATTTTGTGACCGTGTTTATCGAAGAAGAAAAGGGTTAAAAACACATGTCCAGACTCATGTCAAAGAACCAACACATGAATGTTCAATTTGTGCTAAAAAGTGTTTGACATTATGGCAACTGAAAGTGCACCTAAAGACACACGATAAAACGAAACAGTTTCAATGTAAGCATTGTGATAAAGCGTTTAAATCCCCATCAGCTTATAAGGATCATGAAATTACACACGAACTTTCTCCCGAAGTGTTGTATGTCATACCCTGTAATTCATGTAATAAGAAATTTCAGAACCAACAAAAATTGAAACTTCATATTCAGCGAATGCATTCCCCAGAAATTACGAAATTTAAGTGTGATTTTTGTGAAAAGTGTTTCTCCATGAAAGGTAATTTAAATACTCATTTACGGACCCATACAAAAGAAAGACCATTTCAATGTAAGTTTTGTACGAAGAGTTTCACATTAAAGTGTACTTTATTAGAACATGAAAAACGACACCAAGGAATTAAAAACTTCTCTTGTGACGAATGTGACATGTGTTTTGTGAACAAAAGCAGCCTCAATGCCCATAAGCTGTCTCATTCAGATGTTAAAAAATATAAATGTGAAGTGTGTGGACTTGGTTTGAAATCAAAAGTTAATTTAAATATGCATATGCGAATTCATTCCGGGGAAAAACCGTTTTCATGTACACAGTGTTCTAAATCGTTTAGAACTAAATTTGTCCTTAAGAAACATTTGAGGAGTCATACAGGTGAAAAGCTACCGCCAAAGTTTCCATGTGATATTTGCGGAAAACTCTTTATAACCAGTTACAATAGGAAAATTCATCGGATGATTCACACAGGAGATAAACCTTTCATTTGTGAATCGTGTGGACAGAAATTTTCAACTCAAGCTTTCCTAAATTTTCATATGAAGACATGTGATGACGCTAATGTGGAAAAGACCAAGAGGTCGGCTCGGATAACTCAAAAGACAGCATCGAAAAGAAAATCAACCGCATGACCCTCTTTTTCAGAAATTCTGACATCATTCTTTATGTTTATGAACAGAAAGGTTTCCTGATGGACACGTAAAAGATGGTAAACTGAAAGTCTGCACATACAGGCCAAATGGCAGAAAAATTAAAATAAGATAAACTCAGGTTGTAACGAATAAACATTAGGGGTGGGTTGTTCGAAGCCTGATTAATTCAATCAATTTAATTGTCAAAATTTAATAATGCATAATTTCAAATCTATTGTTGATTTAATGTGTAATATGTTGTAAGTGAATATAAAGCAAACAATATGAAGAACATGGCTATGAATCCATTAATTTGATGATGATATAATGATTTTAATTGATATTTTAAATCTGTGTTCATTATTGATTAAGCTAATCAAGCTTCAAAACAACTGTGTCCGGGTAGGTATTTTAGTACCAGTGCCACAATCAATCATTTATTTGGCTTTCACTTTTAGAATTTTACATTTACATCACATAGAACTAGTCGACAAATTTTGAATCTAGATGCAGTGTAAATTAAAAGCTAAAAATTACCCATGCATCAATGTTTTCGAACGGAGTTTGAAGAGAGTTAAAGAATGATTGAAAAACTTAAACCAGGAACTGGTTGTTCGAGGCTTGATTAGTTTAATCAATTGATTAGTTGAAATTTGATTTTTGCTTAATTTCTGACATGTTGTGAAACTGAAAATTTGAAAAATGGATAAAATTTCATCAAATTAAAACACACTGTTATAAAAATATTTATTAAATAATGATACCTTGATTTTTGTTGTATTTTAAATTTCTGTTAATCACTGAGTAAACTAATCAAGCCTCGAACAACTTGGTCCTGGTCTATAAATGTCTAAAATTAAGCTTATGGTATTCAAAATATTAAAAATTGCAAATTGCTATACCTAATTTATAGTTTTGACTTGAATCATTTCATAATTGATCACCTCGTTGGCTCAGTGGTAGAGCTAAAGTCTGAAGAGTTCGAACCCAGACCGGAAAAAAAAACATCAATTGACAAAATTTGAGATACCATTTCCTCGCTTGACACCAAAATAGTAGCCCAGTATGTAGAATGCTTGCTTTATGTGTTAGACAGGTCATGGTTTTAAACACAATCGACACTGAATTAAGAAATAAAGAGACTGGTCTTTTCCAAGCACTAGGTATTTTATAAATGAAAGTTATTGGGGCCTGTTTAAGTGATCTAAAACCGATGTCCCGTGTCATGTTAAAATTTCAACCCGCTCTGATCACAATTCAATCAATCGACTTGCTTTGCGACAGAATATCGATTGGTTTACCTAATGACCTCATAATATGACAAGGAGAGAGATCTGTTATTCTGTGGTATGACAATAAAATACATTTGAAAATATCGCGAATAATATGCGAACCTGTTCCTAGAGTAAACTTAAGCGATTTATAAACATGACCTCAAAACAACAACTTTCTTCGATTATAAAATGCATCTGTTAACTTTTTGAACAGAGCTATTAAGTATACAGTCAAACCTGTCTATAAAGACCACCCGAGAGAAGCAGTAAAAGTGGCCTTTGTAAGCAGGTGGCCTTTAATTACAGGTTCAAATAGTATGAATAAAGAACAATTGCGATGTAATTCTACTGGCCTTTATATGCAGGTGGCTGTTATATAGAGGTGGCATTTAAGGCAGGATTGACTGTATTACCTTATTCAAGATATACAAGTTTTCACTTACTGGCCTCGTTATCAATCACGAAAAACCAGAACTATAGCATTCAAGTGATATAAAAATAGTTTACTATTTAAAAGTTGCTTGAAACAGGTTACGTGGGAAAATGGAAATTTTATAACAGAACATGTTTTTGTGAAAAAAAAACGCGCCCAAGACAAACACCGGTTTTGATGCCAAAATAATAACCCCTACTGTGGTTGTAGTATTTTTAGAAAGCCTCGGGCATCCTGCTAATTTATAACATAATCTGCTTTTGTGAAAAAAACACGCCCTAAGACAAATACCGGTTTGCTGCCAAAATAATAACCAGTACTGTGGTTATAGTGTTTTTAGAGAGCCTCATGTATCCTTCTGATTTATAACCAATGATCTATAGGGTCCGACATTAAATACTGTTGAAATTGTGGAAAACGGAACATTTCTGGAATTGAAATATGGCAAGCCATGTGTTTAAAAAGGTTAAGAACTTTGTTTGAAGGATCAGACCAACTTAAAATAAACAAATAGAATTATAATTGTTTAAAAGGTGTTATAATAAAAACAAACTAATCAATGTTCAAATCACAATCCAGAAGCAAAGTAAAAACTTTGAAACTGACAAATTAGGTTTAACACGTGAATGTCCGCTAGGGAAGTGAGGCCGGGTGCTCCAGATGGGTAAGCACCTCCTGTTTTGCTAGTTTTGTTGAAAAGAAATATTCAAACGCATATCATGTGTTAACAAAATTTATTGACTGAATAAAAGAGAAGTGAAAAATATACATTTAAATATTATGATATAACTGCAAACTAATTTATCAATAACTACTTGCAAATGCATAACAGTAATATGTAAACATGATTGGATGAATGGAATAAAAGACCTATTGAAATAACGACAATAAATAAAAACATTGGTATGGGGTAATAATGCAAATGCATAACGGCAATATATACACATTAAAACATGAATGGAATTGAAATTGTATGAAAATCATATTTGAAGGTATAATGAAATAACGTGAAATGATGAATTAAACCATTGTAACGAGATTAAATTTGAATTCAGAAACACCGGTATAAAAATAAATCATCAATAAAAATGCATTTCATATTCTCGATTTTATACCCTGGACAATGCAACAAACATATAAGGAATATGTAAATAGAAATGCATCTGTAAATTTATATATCCAATAAAACATTAAAATCAATAAACATAATAACAATAAACGATTAAAATAACACAGATCCAACAAACATAACTGCTACAACAGCAGTCACACACATGGTTTTAACAGATCCATGCAATGACAAACCCTACGTTAAACTAGAAAAATTGTGAGCCACAAGCTCACAAAAAATACCACCGCTCCTACAAATCCATCGGATCAAATTTTTAAATAGGAGGTGCACATATACATTATATCACAAAGATTGTGTGGAAGTTTCATGAAAATCCATTGTAGGGCTTAGGAGGAGTTGCGGATAAGAGATAGGTACACTACGGTGTAACGGAAGGACGGACGGACACACAGACGGACACCCCCATAACTATAACACAGATCCAGCAAACAAACTCATAGATCAGCAGTCACACACAAGGATTTTACAGATCCATGCAATGACAAACCCTAAGTTAAAACAGAGAATATTAGAAATTTATGTCTAAACACATTTAAAATAATAAACATGATCTCAATAAATTATAATAATAGCACAGATCCAGCAAACATACTGCTAGAGTAGCAGTCACGCACAAAGTTTTTATAGATAAATGCAATGACAAACATCAAGTTAATAAAAGAGAGTATTAAAATTCTATGAATAAACTCGTTTAAAATAATTTAACTGATAACAATAAAAAATAAAAATAAAAGTTAAAAAAAATAGAGTATTAGGAATTTATGAATAGCTCTGTAAGCATATAACAGGTTAATATGATGATGAAACTCCTTTATGGTTGTGTAGACTATTTATAGCATTAAAGGACAGATAATCTTAATAAGAAAAAATGCTCTTTCTTTTAAAATTTAACATCATTAAGGGACGTGTATGCGTAATATTCCCAATAATGTTTTTGTTGCTTTCCTTGTGTCCAAAAAATGAGTATTATCTGTGACAAATAAAAACTAATAAACACTCTGAAATTTGAACATGCACTGATATGTTTGTTTTTGATAACTTGTTTTTACGGTGAATTGTCGTTATTTGTGTAGCTTAATTTTTTGTCTTCGAGAATTGTCGCCGTTCTTTTCTCAGGCTTCCCACAGCTTTCGTTCTTTCTTTGAGCATTCACAACGTTCTCATTTTCTCTCAGAGAAGTCTGGTTGTTTTCGTTAACTTTAGGAGGATCTTCCCCGTTTTTGACATCCCTCGGTGGCAATGTTGCAGCCACCTCTGCGTATTCAACACTATTCTCTGTTCCGATGATTTTGAATCTCTGATCAGTTTGAGGACTAAATTGCAACTCCGCATAATTAAATGCTTCGTTCTTAAAACCAACCGCCTGAAATGAATCCATTATATCGATTAATCAACCAATATATTCCTGCGAAATACGAGGAAATAATTCCATTATGTTTGTTAATGCCGTTTTGAAACAAATAAGCAACGATGTTCTTGAATACAATGGTTTATATATAAAAGCTAAATCCCTTAAAGTCCTTTGGTTTTTTGATTGTGATTTGATCATGGACCGTTGTTTTTGTTGCAACTGTCTAAACTCCACCTACACATACAATGACCTCTTTACAGAGTAGCATATGTATTTAAAATAAACATACTAATTCACGTCCGAATCACAATCCGGAAGCAAGGTATAAGCTTTGAAATTGAAAAGTTAGATTAAACGAGTGAACTTCCACCAGGGAAATGATACCGGATGCTCTGAAAGGGAAAGCACCTCATGTTTAGCTAGTTACACCCGCCACGTGTGTAATCAAAATTGTGTGAAAGGAACATGGAACAATGGGACGTCAAATATATCTAGGACAATTCTTGACACAGAGACATCAAACTTATCAACAATGCTGTGATTACGACAATAAATGTTCTGGAAGTCCTTGATGAGCCTAGGTTGCAATATCCCTGTGTCAACCTTAATCGGAGGTATCAGACACCGTTTTTTCACTATTTTTTTAAATAACTTACCTTTTGGGGGTTTGCAGATTCTGGATTGTCAAGCTTGATGTCGCCCCCAGGGGTCATATTTTCTGTACTATTTACATCTACAAAATAAACACAGAAATACAGTAACATATAACCTATGAAATGGAACGAGATGAGTGTTTCCTGAACGAATCTCAAACAACTTGGAAAATCACAAATTATGTAGATAAACAAATTACGAATAGCCAATAGCAGATCTAAACTCAAAGACTGTTCCCGTGAAGTTTCATACAGCTCTGTTTAATAGTTTTGAGAAATGTGGCTGACTAAATGTTGATGGAAGAAATTAAGTAAACACTTTATGCCTTCTCACTTTTGACAAAATAAGTCTTTCAACACTGGATGTGTACACGTCAATTTTGTCTTTAGCTTAAAAAGTAAAACACCAATTAAATAAATAGTTAAAATTACCTTGTTCATCGTTGATTTTGTTATTTTTGTTAGCTTCAGCATTTTGACCATTTAAATGTTCATTATTAGTGTTTTGTTTATTGTTTGTGTTCATGTCCTCTCCATTTGCTCCATTTCTGTCTGCATTGCCGTTGTCTTTCTGCACTTTTGCATAAACATGGTCTGGATTTGTTCCATTGTTAGAGTCGGCATTTTCCGTTTGTGTGGTATTTTCTTTTTTGGGACCTGAAATATGTTTACATCAAATATCAAAGGAAATGCATAATTCACATGTAAATGAAGTCCATGACATACGAGTTTAAGCAAAATAGAGTAGTTCATATGGAAACCGTTTTGTTCTAAGAACGGCATAAATGTTTCCCATACATCTGCACAATCGAATAATAGAGACCGAAGAACAGCGTAGTTCACCTGCGCATCTTGCCCATAACACAACAGGTGTAAGGATGGAGATTGTTTGTGGAAGCATTGTGCACAAACTTGTTTGAAATGTACTAAGACAACAAAAACTTGTATAATGATTTTTTTAATTGGGGGTTTAAATAATGGTTTTTGAGTGCATCGCTCTTGCAGCTGATTGTTTTCAATAATATTTGTAAAAATGTAAACATTGAATAAAATCAGTATTCTAATATAAGAATAAGAATTTCGGGGCAATATGTGCAGGTTCAACTGACATACTCTTATCTCGAAGAATCTGGTAATATTCTTATTTGTATGTTTTTGTATCGATTTTGGGTAAGTGTTACAAGTAAGCATTTAACACAATTGGGCTCTTTAAAGGATACCATTTTAACTTTTTTATGATAACTATGTTATCGTTCCTACAATGCTGATAGATTTGTAACAATTAAAAGGCTAACTTATATGCATTACACACGTAGCGACCTTAGCTCGCTAAACATGGGGTGCTTACCTTTCTAGAACATCACGTGTTACTTCTCTGTAATGTGATAATCTAATTTGCCAGCTTCAAAATGTATGCTTCGCTTTAGGATTGGGCATGGTCGGTATGCTTGTTTTTTTATTGAATATGGCATTATAATGAGGGGAAAAACAAAGAACAAAACGGGTCAGACAATTTTTTGGAGAAAAGCAAGGATGGCTATATAACCTGGAGCGATAAGCAGTGAAAAATTAAAACACACTTTGAGACCACTGTTTATAAAAACAAACCTACCATCAGATATAAGGATGGTCTTCTCTCCGTCATCGATATACAAGCATTCTGGACAGTTTGGTGTGTTAACCACTTTAACCTGTGAATATCCAGATTCGGCTAGTATAGGAGAGTCATTTTCATCTTGAACCTGACCATATCCGGTTTCTACTATCATTTTATCGCCATTCAATGGATTACTATCTTCAGAGCGGTTTGCAATTTGAAATCGACCTAAGATGTCAGAAATTAAAAACACTTCTAAAACATCGATTTAATTTACATAATTAAATAAGGAAATATCTGAAATTTTTGATGATCCAGAATTATAGCTAATATAACTAGAAAAAAGCAAAGCCATGAGGTACAAACTACTGAGAGTTATTGAAAACTGGTGACCAGTATTGTGGATCAAAATTAAACATATAATTCATGTCCAAATGCGAAATATAAACGTTAAAAGATAGCAAATGAAATGAAGTTACATACGTGGGATTTCTACCAGTGAAGTCTACAATGCAAGGAACATGGGATTATGGGGCGTATGTACTTAAACATGAGGTGTCTATCCGTTTCACTTGTGGAAGGTCACTTATTCAACCTAATTTGTAAGTTTCAAAGTTTTTGCTTTGCTTCTAAATTGTGATTTGGACTTGGATATTTTTGAAACAGAAAAATTGGACTCCATACTAACGTTTTATAAGATAGGTTTCCTGATCTAACTGACGTTTTTCTAATATCAAAATGTTAATCTTACCGTTTCGTCTGAATCTGTGCTTTTTTCTACATTTCAACACAATTCCAGTTAGAACAATAATTACAATAACCAAAACACAACCAATGGTGGGAACTACAACGAATACTGCGTTGAGATTTCCTACAAAATGTAAATATATATACGATACATCTAAATAATGGTATGAAAAATATAAAGGTAGGTAAATGACATGACATATGCAAATTATGTTAGGATTCAAAAACTAAAATTAAAACTGGTGTAATTTAAAACCCTGAGCCGGTATCTCTGCTGGTGGTTGGTGCCCCTAGGATATCACAAACTCTGTAGGCAATAATTGTGTATTATTTTCAGAAATATACTATTGTCTAAATTTGCTGCTAGGTAAAATATAAATTCCTCAAAAACTTAGGTGTACTCCCTCATGCAAAATATTTCTTTAGCTAAATTTGGTTAAATATATTTTGTTCTTTTGGGTATATTTTTAACATCTTGAAAACAATTTTGGTTTAATAATTTTGACCCAAGCACTACTGATGAGGAATTGTATTCCGAAACGGTTGTCTAGTACTGTAAATTTAAACTGGTATATTATGTAATTTGATAAGATATTAGTTTAGGTTTTTAATGAAGATTTTAGGACTATTGACTGTAATATCATTAGGAATTACGTTAAAATCTTTCGTCTGATCTCTCCTAATTACAAACAGTATATTTTCGACATTGAAACCACTGCGTTACTCAGTTGGTAGAGTGCTTACTTCGTAAGTTCAAGGTCGTGTGTTAGAACCCCGACCGGGTCTGACCCAAGACTTGAAAGTGGGTAGTGACTGTTTTTACCAAGCAATCGGCAAACATAACAATCCATGTCTAAACCACAGTCTCAAGAGGAAAGTTCCGTATACAATTAAGAGTGATTGTGCTTAACATATAACGGTTTTCAATGTGCAATTCTAAAAAGTAAGCCGGTATGATATTAAACAAAAATACTGAATTGAAACATTTAGATATTTTCTCTGATTCGATGGAGTTGTTTGTCGCCTAAGGACAAAAAAGAAACGATATACAGTAAAACCTCATTATAATGCCCCTCGATAACTTTGCCACTTTGCTTATCGCCACACTATTTTCAAGTCCCAAAATCCATTTTCTTTATGTTTTTCTTTATCTGCCTCCCCCATTTTATCGCCAAACCCCGTTATAACGCCAAAATTTGACTGAACAAATGGTGGCGATGAATCGAGGTTTTACTGTATCTACTAGATATATTACTTATGTATATAACATACCTTCATATATGATTTTATTTGTTTTTCCATCTGCAATTAAAAGAATAAAAAATAAAGAATAGCTGGGTTGATTAGTTAAACATATTTGACCTCTGACTTTACCACATGTGTATATATTATCTCCTCTCCCATGTTATTAACTACAAGACTGAAAACTCCTTGTCCATAGCAGATGTATGCATCAGAGATTCTATCTTCGCTACATTCGTCTAACACTGGAACAATGTGTAACAGTTCGTTTGTGGAAGTTCGCTGATTTCCCCCCAAAAAACTTAGCTTATCTACGCCATCTTAAAATTGACGGTCTCGAAATAAGTATAACGATATTGACAAGACCGTTTAACAATATTATCAGTTATTTAAAAGAGATTTAATTCGCTTTATGTTGTCATGATTTAATCCGCCTTTAGCCTAGGTGAGATAAATAAGGATTCATATTCCAAATTACTAAGACCACAGCGTTTTCGTTATATGTATTGATCTTGTCTTGATCGTTTCCACCATGAATTATTGTGTTGGTTGTACATACATCATCTAAACAACCACTACGGTAGCTCCGTTGGTAGAGTGCTTGCTCCGTAAGTGGGAGGTCGTAAGTTCCATCCCCGGCCGGGTCTGACCCAAGACTTGAAAATGGGTAGTGACTGTTCTTTCGCCAAGCACTCGGCATTACGAAATGAAAGTCTCGGTTCTTTCAGAAGAGAACTTAAAATAAATGAGGTCCTGTGTCACGGTGGGTTTGGTACGTTAAAGAACCCTGCTGTATAATGCCATCAGCGCAACGCGCAGGTAAAATTTTTGCACCTTCGCCTATATATATAGCTGACGACGTCTCGATATAAGAGAAATATTCTTGATTGGGACGTAAAACACCATTACTCAACTAAATTCATCTAACCAGTTACTTTCGAATTTTTGTCTTTAAAAAAAAAAACTACTGAAATCTGTTAACAAAAGGAGCCGTTCTCCTTAACCCCAAGCTTTAGTCAAAGTTCACACGATGGATCCCGTCAGGAATAAAACACTAACAGCGAACATTACATACATGCAAGATATTAAACTTACCAGGTTTCTCTCTTATTTCAAAATGCAATGTTGAATTCAAATCAGGGCCATTCTGAACTGACAATTTGTACCTTCCTAGATGAACCTTGCTCAAATTCTTGATTTCCATAATTGCTGACTGTCCATTCATTATAGTGACATTGTTCAAGATTGATATGTTAAATTGCTCTTCTGTCAGATTGAATTCCAGCTGGAAATTTCCATCCGATGACAGTTTTCCAGCTCTATCCTGGAACCATGTGACATTTTCCTGTGACGATATTTCTGGATTTGAGTAAAACTGTATTCGAACTGCAAGTGCTTTATTAAGCTCACCATCGTAATGAACACGAGAGTTAATAAATACTGCTGAATCTGCAAAATATTGAGACAGTTGTTTACATCAAACAAAAGCATACCACTCTATGTCCAAATCACGAATTAAAATAATAATAATAAATGTTTTTAATTCAAGAAATTTTAACTCTACAAATTAGTTGATGTATAAAATATTTTTAACATACATGTATATTTTAACAATATACTGTAGAATCTGCATTAAGGCCACATTTATAAAACGACCAACGGGGCTTTTTAAGGCTGGTAAAATTTTATCCAATTGCTTTTTTCGTGTTATTTGGACTTATATAATGAGCACCTGTCCATAAAGGGTATTTGTATTGGTTCCATTGGGTGGCCTTTAAAGACAGTATTCGCTATGTAGACTTACAGTGTACATTGAATGTGACATAACTGGATTCATCGTATCCAGCAACACTGGTGCCTTTACAAACACATTGCCTCTGATGGTACGTTCTGTTGACGGGTAACCGCAGAACAGACTTAGCCACACCGGCTGATGACTCATCTCTTCCAGGATATCTCACTCCATTACAATACCAATCCAGAGTTGTCAGCGGAAATCCGCCGGGGACGGTACACGTTAAATTGACAGCGGTGTTTTCATTTATGGGTTGTAAACTTTCATACCCCGATATAACGGGTTTGACAGATGATGGATCTAAAATAGAGCGAGTGTAAAGAATGCTACCAAGAAAAGACATCATCAACAACAACAACAACAACAACAACAACAACAACAACAATAATTTGGAACCTATAATAATAATGATAATAATAATAATAATAAGAAGAAGAATTATTATGATTATTATTATTATTATTTTTAAAGTTAAGAAAAAGGCAATCAAGATCATAAAAAATAATTCATATTAAGACCACTGTTAATATACCTGAAGAAGCAAAAAGTCCAAATTGAATACTTTCAAACATGAATATTATTTTTTTTCAAATTGTAACAGTGATTGGCATTAACATAATCTTTGACGAAATTAAAATTAAAATTAAAACTAAACAGTTAAACTTTTTCAGTAAATAAACCATTGGATTTGACATCTAATCTATCTTGGCGAAAAATTAAAATTAAGGCCTCAGATTTTCAAGAGATTATGTGGCGTACAACTTATTGTTCCATTTTTGTATTGAGAGAGAGAGAGAGAGACTTACAAAGTACAATCAGTGGTTTGGTTTGGTTGGTTAAAGCTTTCTGCCATAACGGATGTTTTGCTGTGCAGGTACATATAAGGCCAGAATCACTCTGGTTAACCGGTAAGGTTAGTACAGAGATAGCCTTATCCGAAATACTCTCGTTAAATCCTACTACGTCACTTCCGTTACACGACCATGATAAGTTGGCCAGCGGATATCCTCCATCTACTAAACATCTCGAAGTGAAATTTTGATTGGCCATAATTGCAGACCCATTGTGTTCTAATATCTTTACCACCCTCTTTGGCTCAGCTTGAAAAAATAAATAATAAATTGAAGTTTACACACATGTACAATAAACAGTAAAATGACTACAGTAAATTGCTACATATACATGGCGAACCTGTCGAAAGTTTAACACTAAGCTTGCGAATTAAGTGGCTATTCTACAGCTGTCCTCGTTAGTTGTATGTTGACAACTCTTCGACAAGTTCTATTCTAGTTCTTAGTACATGTTTTAATTACTAGCCATCCATATATCCACCAAGCTTCGACTTCCTTTGGTTAGCTCAGTGTAAAACTTGCTTCAATTTTGTACCATACTTATAGTGCAAGTCTCCATAACATGTAAAGTTAAAGACACCTTGCAATCCTATTACCACAAAAGCAGTGTTAAAAGATCCCTTTTTATTCGAATGTTGCACAGACCAAAACCGTTTATATTCGTATAATAAAAAAAAACAAACAAACAAACATACCAGTTCAAGTCTAAATTACAATTCCAAAGGCAAAATTATAACTTTAAAAAATTACAAATTAAGTTTAACACGTGAACTTCCACCAGGGAAGTGAGACCGGGTGCTCCGGAAGTGTAAGCACTTCCTGTCTAACTGAATACACATGTGCGTCACGTGTAAAATTAAAATTTCGATAAAACATAGCTCTCAGATTGGTTAAAGGTATATGCAAGCTATACGCTATTAACTATAAAAAAAAACAAGAACCACTACCAAGAGAATACATAAAAAATGCAAAATACGTTATAGGATCAATTTATTCTTAATTACAGTCCAACCTACCTTAAAGGCCATATATATAAGGGCCATCTGCTTATAAAGGCCTTTGAACCTGTATTTAAAGCCACTTTTACTGGTTCCCTTGGGTGGCCTTTATATACAGGTTTGACTGTATTTGCAAGCTATAAACTGTAAGCTATAAAAACAAGAACCTCTACCAAGATAATACATGAAAAGAGCGTGGCTAATGATGATTCTGTCATCAAAGGAAATCGCCCGCTTTCATGATTTAAATTTAACTTTTTTGACAGTGCTTTAAGACATTACAACAATTTTCATCTTTCTATGGAACAAAGTTTAACTGGCATAAACATGTTCCTTGAGTTTATCCCTTTTCTTTGAAAATACTTAATACAACTTTTGTGCGAAATCAAAATTCTTCTGATTACAACTCCATTCTCATTACTAGTATACAAAATAATAAAATAACACACAACCCCATGCCAAAACCAAATGGGATTCTCCGCTGTACAACGTGGTCAATACCTCTTAACGTCTGTGCGGAACATTTTGGAAAGCGTCAAATTCCCGGAATAACGT
The DNA here is from genome assembly GCA_021292105.1 of Anadara kagoshimensis. Classification (NCBI taxonomy): domain Eukaryota; kingdom Metazoa; phylum Mollusca; class Bivalvia; order Arcoida; family Arcidae; genus Anadara; species Anadara kagoshimensis. The sequence continues at coordinate 19,379,930 of CM037866.1, forward strand.
CGTTTTTACGGGGAAACATAATATTATGCGATTCCATGTCCATTGGAAACAAGCGTTTCGCAGACACGTTAGAAGATATCACGTGGTACAGCGACGAACCCCATTAGAAAAACAAAGTAAAAAGTTTTAACTGGCAAATTTATCTTAATGTGTGAACTCCCACCAGGAAGGTGAGGCTCGGTGTTCAGGAAGGATAAGCACCTCATGTTATATCAAAAGCAACTTATCAATCCAATGTCCAAACCAAATTCCAAAAGCAAAGTAAAAACTTTAAAACTGGCAAATTTGGTTAAACACATGACCTTCCAACAAGGAAGAGAGTCCGGATGCTGCGGAGAGAAAGTATCCCCACCTTATCAGTAAGATATCAAACGAACGTCTGAAGTGAACGCTAACATTAGAACTCCCCCAGGGAAGTGAGGTCGGGTGCTGCGAATAGGCAAGTATACCCCTTTATCAGTAATTATATAATATATATATATATATATATATATATATAAGATATAAAACAGTCTTCATCTGAAGTGATCAACAAACATGTGAACTTTCACCAAGGAAGTGAGGTCGGATGCTGCGGAAGAGTAAGCACCTCCCTGTCATATCGGATAAATATTATACGAACTTCTGGCGTGATCAACAAATATGTAATACACGTGATTGTCAAAGGTGTTGATTTTCATTGAACATTTTGGATAAATCATACTCACAAAAAACATTAATCCTAAATTCAGCATAATGTGAATTGCCTGTCATACATTTCCACATTAATCCTCGTTCCTTTATTATAGCAACTCCCTGCATCACGATGACAAAATGCGTATCGTTTGGGCAAAGGTATCTGTATTGTTGACGTGGGTCTCCATTGATAACTGTAGCGGTGCAGTTTTCATAATGATGCACGATTAAAAAAGTATCTTGCTGCCAGATGACTTGATTTACAGGAGAAGTAATGGCGCAAGTAAGATTATAATCTTCGCCGACAACAGCATGTTGCCCACTAGGGACAATGGTGGCTGGAAATAAAATTTAAACAAAATCCTGTTAAATCTGGTTAAATTCATTTTGGTGAACCGTTTTTAAGTCAACAGTAAATGTTTATGTTTATGGATGAACCTGAAAAATGTTACAAAAGAATCTGTTAATACTTGAGTTTTTTGTGTTGTTTTTTTTAAGTATTTTTTTACTAAGTATTTTGTCGTTCGTCTCTACTTGTCATCGATAGCTTGGTACTGGACTTGACAATGGACCGAGGAGTGATGGGCGACATTGTAGGTAAGTTGTACTAGCATATTGTATAGGTCGCTATTAGTGAAAAAAATACATTTGAAATAGTCCTTATTTTACATAATAATGTATAAGACATATTAGTTCATAATAAGTACGAAGTTATGTTATCTATATATCAACCTATAAGTGAGATGTATTTGGGCAATGCTAAATTGAAGTATATGGGTAAATTTGTTGATAGACATTGATAAAAATTGTCCCTTTATGTTTTTCACGTGTTCAATTGTTTTATCTTCGTTTTGTGACGAGACAATATTAATTATACCTCTCAAAGACTAATATAAACACACATTTACATGTTACTGGAGTTCGGCAATAATGTTTTCGATATAATTTATACTAGTGTTTTTATAGTGACCTATACAATATGCTAGTACAACTTACCTACAATGTCGCCCATCACTCCTCGGTCCATTGTCAAGTCCAGTACCGAGCTATCGATGGCAAGCAGAGACGAACGACAAAATCCCTTTTTTTTTTTTTTTTTTTTTTTTTTTGCAGTTTCTTAGATCGAAGACCGATTTTTTTCATAAAATATTTAAGATTTTAACAACTTTCCCAAATCTGATCACCTCGGCTGAAGGACACTTGACTCGGCGTAATACATAATTTCTGCACTCTATCCATCTTTGCTTTATGTGTGCAACTAGAGGTTGGAACATTTCTGAATAAGCTTAACAAATATCCGAAACAATTGCAAAGAACTCAAGCACCACGTGAATTTGTTTTGCCTAGAAAGATATCATTGTCTCCTCACGAAAAGAAGCGAACACAATTGACAACATGAAGAGTGCACTCCATCTTCATTTGCTGTATGGGGGCAAATCGAGGTTGGAACATTTCTTAATAAGCTTAAGATTTTAGACCAATCGAACCATTGAAGCTTGTCATAGGGTGTAAAGAAGAACTATTCATCAAATGTTTTAAATTAAGTACGCCCATGTGTTCAACACATATGGTTTTGTTATGAATGCAAGTTGTTATATAGATAAGCGCGGAGATAAAATTATTAAAATGTTCCTTATAATTACATGTACATGTAGATATTTTTGACCATATGTACTGTATTAATTATTTCCGCATTGTTAATAACAGCCAGTCAATGTACAATAGTAGGTTGTATCTTAACCAAAGTTTTATAATCATGGTAAAAAGTATCAAATAACAAAAGATAAAATGCCTTTTAAGAAAATAAGTATTGGGTGTCAACCTAGGGTTAAACCACACTCTTAACACATTGTAATAGGAGAATATTATTCAGTTTAGTTGATTTTCCTCTTCTTTTTGTCCACTACGGTATCTCAGTTGGTAGAGTGCTCGCTCCGTAAGTTGGAGGTCGTGGGTTCCATCCCCGCCCTTGTCTGACCCAAGACTTGAAAGTGGGGAGTAACTGTTCTTTTGCCAAGCACTCTGCATTACGAAATGAATGTCACGGTTCTTTCGGATGGGAACTTAAAATAAACGAGGTCCCGTTTAACGGTAAACTTGGCACGATAAAGAACACTGCTGTATAATGCCATCAGTGCAACGCACAAGCAAAATTTCTGTACCTTCACTTATAGCTGGCGACGTCTCGATGTAAGTGACATATTCTTGACTGGGACTTTAAACACTTGAAACGACGAACTAAATGTAAAATATATTGACTAGTGTCATACCAACAAAATAACCTCTCTATTTATAAAAAGTATCAAATAACATAAGATAAAATGTCTGTAAAGATAATAAGGAGGGTGTTAAATCACACTCTTAGATCGGAATGTGAGAATATTAGTTTTTCGTATTTTCCTCTTCTCTTTGCCACGAACAAAATGTAAAAACCAAAATTTTTACTAGGGTATCAAACGCCATACGAACAAACCCACAAATATACCCGAGGGCCTTATACAGGAAACATTTATATCAGGGGATTTCCCAAATCTATTGACGCACACTTAAATGTGCATATGAGTCAACTGCGCGTACAAACCGTTAAAATATTTCAGTTTCGTTTTCAGATATTAATCCTGATATCTGGAAAATAATTTTGAAACGTTTATAGAAACAAAATCATTTTAAATAGCTATCTCTTTTAAACCGTGAATTTGCGAATTTTAGTGAAAATAATGACATGGACTCGAATTAGCGTAGACTTCATAGTTAAACCCGCTCATTAACATAAAGTTATCATAATTATTTACAGTGGAAGTACATGTAAATACATAGTATACAGTTGTAAAATATTATTGGTGTGTGTGTGTGTGTGTGTGTGTGTGTGTGTGTGTGTGTGTGTGAGAGAGAGAGGGAGAGAGCTTGTCAATGAAAATCTCATTCAGAGAGAGAATGAGAAAGAAAGAACAAGAGAAATTATGATGATTTAATGGTAACGTAATAAAAGCAAGCACACACACACACACACACACACACACACACACACAGAGAGAGAGAGAGAGAGTTGTTAATTTGTCTTCTAAATACTTACCACCAGTAGATTGACCCACAAGAAGTCCTAATAAAGAGTATAGAATTAAAGATGTCCTCGACGAATGTGGTGATAACATCATACAATGTTTTATGTATAGAAACCAGCTTACTTTTCTTTTAAATTCGCGGTATAAACAATATTTCGAAATTCATAACACTTAGTTTTATGCTCAAAGTCACATTATCTCTTTCAGCTGTGTATCATTATTTAATGATTTAAAGGATGAAGTTACAGTTTATACTTATATTCGTTTAATGAGTCATTCGCACTTGAAGCGTGGGGAGATAAAAATAGTGAAATTGGGTTTTCCTGACCGCCACATCAATAAGAGTTTGTCTTAAATCTTCTTTCTGTTTCATTTTCTTGCATCATATTTTTCTTGCATCGAATGATGTCGAGTGCAGTTATATGTCCAATCAATCAATCAATCAATCATCAATCAATCAATCAATCAATCAATCAATCAATATTATAATAGAGCTATTTAAATGTGTTATTTTATTATCCAGTAAAAATGAAAATATTATTATTCATTTGGCAAAATATTTATAATATGCATTTAAAAGAAGAGATTTTCTAAATATTAATTAAGATTGAAGATGTATTTATTATGTATTTGCCGCCTTGGATATTTGTTGTGGCTATAAATATAATATATGTTTAAAGCCAATAAAGACTTATTGAATTGAAAAATTGAATATATACATCCAAAGAATGCACACAAAACACATTATATTATACATGTGTTACACAACAAAAAAAAACAAAAATTATGGTGAAATAACAAAAAAAATAAAAAAAATCATGACAGATAACACATAAATATATATTACCAAATACTTAATAACTATTTATTCGAAAATTCTATTTTCATATAATTTTTTTGAAATGTATAATTGTATATATATATACATAATTGTATTGTATATTTTGCATATTTTTAAATTTTAATATAAATTTATAACATGTAATCGTTTACGTTTGAATCCCCATGAAAGATTTAAGATGAAAATATAGGAAAGAAGTCGACGTAATAATAATAATAATAATATTAATAATAATAATAATAATAATAATGATAATACTTATTATTATTATTATTATTATTATTATTGTTATTATTATTATTATTATTATTATTTATTATTATTGTTATTATTATTAGTGGTAGTAGTAATAGTATTGTCATGTGCTACTTTTGAATTTTAATGAAATAATACATTCAGAAGTAGCTTTAGAATGTATTATTTCATAAAAAAAATCAAAAGTAGCACATGACATTATTATTATTATTATTATTATTATTATTATTATTAATTCTATTATAACCGAGAAATTGCCAACATAAAATATCATCATTTATGTTTGAATTTTAGCGTGTATGAATTTTAACGCAAATATCATTACACAGTAAACTTCGTGGATTACTTTGCGCGCCATGATCTGTGGATGTGAGAAAATCCTTCAAATCGTTAATTTGCCAACTGTGAAAGTCACCCTCCATGATTTGAGGAAGAATCCGAAAGTATACATGCCTGCACTTTTGAAGTTACGATATACCTTTCCTACCTCCAATTTGAAAACTACCGATAACCCGAAAATGGTATATTAGCGTTACTGTATCATCACGAAAATCGCTTAAACAATGGATACGATTATAATATTATTGTCATTTGCTAATTCTAAATTTATTATATTTATCATGTGCTATTTTTGAATTTTTATAAAATAATGCAATCAAAGGAAAGTGATGCATCCAAAAGACCAAATGTTATTTAATGTTATATATGTTTTATGTTATTTAAATAATAACCCACATCACCCGTTTGTATAATTGACCAATGAGTCAAATTTGAAAAAAAGCTAAAAATTAATTTTTAATTAATTATTTCACAAGCTCGGATCAATCGTGAAGAGGAAAAGGGAATAGCGGAAATGTACACTTTGCATTACGTTTTCCTACCCGGACGAAAACCATGAGAACATTTTTGTGAACTTTAAAGATTTTTTTATAACATGCTACGATGTATTGAAGATATTTAAGGAAACTATAGAAATAATTAAAATAACCATTTAGGAGAGAGAGAGAGAGAGAGAGAGAGAGAGAGAGAGAGAGAGAGAGAGGAGCTTCTTATTTTTCTTAACTGTACTAATTCGTTAGTATTGTGTCGAACTTCAAATGTTTATTCTGTATATCTACGTATTTTTATGTTAAAGGATTTTATTTATATATTATTACGTTATATCATTTCCTGTTGCATAATTTCTGTCATGTGGTAATTTTAAATGTGTTGATTTAAAAAATAAAAAACCCAGTTAGTTTTTCCAGGAAACCATGCCTTCTTAGTAAACAAAATCACGAGTGTATAAGAGGTTTTTTTTTAGAAATGGTGTTAAACGTCACAGTCAATGATGTTTCACTTAAATCAATACGTCACCAGCTATACGTGAAAGTGGCATTGCCTTCCATTTCGTTGTATCGAGTGTTTGGCAAAAGATTTGTTACTACCCATTTTCAACTACTGGGTCAGTCCATGTGGGGGTTCGAAGCCACAACCTCCCGAATTAAAACGAGAACTCGACCAACTGAGCTACCGCCGTTGTTACGAATACACAAGAGGATACTTATAAAATGACAGTTTTGAGATCGTTTCATAATCGTGTTAGTTGGCGATAACATAACGCACAAATAAAACAATAGCGAATGTTATTATTAAACCTATTTAAATTTTGCAGCACTGTTCTGCCGTTTCGGAATAAAATTCCTCATTAGTATTGCTTAGACTAAAACTGTGGAAATCTAAATACCTTTAAAATGTTAAAATAAGAAAACAGAAGTTACCAAATCCATCTATGACAATTCTTTGAACGATATCTTAATTTTGTTTAAATTAACTAACAATGAGACTTCTAGCAATCATCTGCCATCATTTCAAATAAAAATAAGCTAATATTTTGAAATGATGATTCTCGCAAAAAATCAATAGACTAGACGTTTTCCGGATTTAATTAAAACAAACATAACAATCCCCGTCCTTACCAAAATCCCAAAGCAAGTTAAGGAAAACTTTGATGCTTGCAAATAAGGTTAAACACGTAAACTTCAACCAGTGAGACCGGGTGCTCCGAAAGGTAAGTTCCTTCGGCCCGTTAAGCTGGCTAGACCTGCTACGCGTGAAATCAAAATTTGGAGTGAAAGGTACATGGATAAGACGTCAAATATATCAAGGATAATTTTCGATACAGAGGCACCATAAAAATGTATTTTGGCTGACAAAAGTGTCTGTTAGCTGACGATTCTTTATCTAAGTGTTAACATTTCGTCAGGCATGTCCTGCTACAAATAACGCAATCTTATTGTATTTATATTTTTTTAATAATTTTTTGCAAAATCATGATACTTAATTATAACCACTTATTATTACCTAAGACCTATATTATTTAAGTTTATATATAGAAATACTTTTGGGATTTTGTCAAATTTTAAGTACAGGCCTGACTTGTCGAAAGTTTAACACCACGGTGACGAATTATTGCTTAACCGGCAGTTCATATCAGCCCCTATCGGCAGTTCATATCGGCCCCTCTCAGCAGTTCATATCGGTCCCTCTCGGCAGTTCATATCGGCCCTGTCAGGAGTTCATATCGGCCCCTCTCAGCAGTTTATATTGGCCACTGTCAGCAGTTAATATCGGCCCCTGTCAGCAGTTCATATCGGCCCCTCTCGGCAGGTCATATCGGCCCCTATCGATAGGTCATATTGGCCCATTTTGGCAGGTCATATCTGCCCCTATTAACAGTGCTATATAAATATCTCAGCAGCTGTTCGGTCACTAATAATCCATATCTAGACAGAGGCTGATGTAGCCTACTGGATAAGACGTCAGGGTCCCTCTCCGCTGTGCGTTTGAGCCCCGTTCAGACGACAATATGTGGGAAAGTGAAATTTCCTTGACCTTTACTGGTTCACCTGGTGTTAATATAATAAGACTGAGGGAGTGATATGCTTGTCTACGGCGTACTGACTTGGTGAGCTAGCTCCGTAAAATCGCCATGAGTGCAAGCTAGTACTAAGCAGACCATAAAACACACTTCACATGCATACACTAACTTGTTCATAGATTAAGCCATAGAGATAATAAAATAGTTCTCGTGAATAGCTGAAAAATTGCTGATGCGACGTTAAGCAACATTTAACAAACCAACCATCTAAGCTACTTTGCAAACGGTCTTCGGCTCATTTCCTTTATCTTGGTGTTAAACTTTTGACAGGACTGTAAAGAAAAGATAATCTTAAGATTAGTTTAATCATCTTTGACGTAATCACATGAGGAAAGCACTTATGTTTAAAATATATCCTTGGTTAAATCATCTACAGTACGTGCCTGTCGAAAGATTAACGCTTAACTAACGAAAAGGAGTCTTAACTCGGATACGAATAATCGAGATTTGTATAATTTGTAGACGAAAAGCTGTCGAAAGAGAAAAAATAACACATGCCTAGAAATAAAAAACCAGGTGCTAGTCTAATTTGCCGATTTGGTACTAATTCGTTAGCTTAAGTGTTAAACCTCCGACAGGCCTGTACTGTAAAAGGTTTAATATGTACTTTAAGGAAATTCGTGAATGCTGCAATAGGAAACTGTCATCAACCTCACTTGTACGCGTGATTGTCGGACACTTCGTTTTGGAATTTCTAATTTGTAATTAATTATATAAGAAACGCAAAAGATATAAATATGTACCTAGTCAATAAAAATAAACTTAGTGTACTCAATTTTAAATTTCTGAAAAGAACGACGAAAAACAAGAAAGTGAATGTTTCACATCAAGATCGAAAAAGGCTTTTTAATTTAATTATTCATGTCATATTCTTTTAAAATTTTCATATTAAATACAGTCTAACCTGCCTTAAAGGCTACCTCCATATAAGGATTACCTGCTTATAAAGGTCAGTAGAATTGTATCCCAATTGTTCTTTATTCATATCTTTTCAATTTGTATATAAAGTCACCTGCCTATTTAGACCACTTTTACTGGTTTCATTAGGTGGCCTTAATAGACAGGTTTGACTATACATTGAAAAAATGACAGTAATATCAACAAAATTCTGCAACTAATAAACATATTCTTTATTCTTGAGAGTAAAACATTTCTATTTACATTAATTTTCTTATTCAATTTCTCAAACACTTCATATAAATATAAAAAAATGCTTAAACAAAATCGTTATAGACATGTATGTACAAACTACAAAACAAATCATTAATGAAGGAAAATTTGGCCCGAATCAATCTCAGGGCCGGATCATGTAGAGGTCAAGGAGTTCAGCTTATGTTAAAAAAATAAAAACAAAACTGCCGAATCCATAGGCATTATGGTATCAATACGTCAAAATTCCTGTAGAAACAATCTTTTGTCGCCAAAATGTAGTTGATTGATTGCCTTGATAATTAAAAGATTCGGTTCCGTTATCGTTCCGCGCTTAATATTTCTCATTGAGGAATGAAGTACATTCAACAAATTCAGTTCCGCCAAAAAAAATTTAAGAAGTACATAAATTCTTAAATTAAAAGGGAATACAGAAAATAACATATTGAAATGTTAAAACAGCAAACAGTAACCTTTTTATAAATATTTTACATGAAATCATCGCAAATACTTATATTAGGTATTTTTAAGGGTCACACTGACCCATGTTAATGTATAATGTATATACGTTCAATGGGTTACTGTTTGGATTTTGTAGACTCCCAAAATACTTTATAAATACCAAAAGATATAATTAAATCTAAAAACAAAAAAATTGAAAAACATCAAATTTTCAATAAAATGCATATTTGTGCTTAAATCGTTATATATATATAAAATTAATAAACTCTTAAATTATAAAAAAAAATAAACTATGATACAAAAGTGTCATGCCAAGACTCGAAATTAAGAGCTTCATATATATTTGCAGGTCTGTGGATTGTTCGTTTCCAATCAAAAAATGTAATATGTATTAATGTTTTAAATGTTATCTTATAGAAAACATTGAGCAAGTCCTTATTTCATGCAGCGGCCTATGTTTGCCCATGTTTGTGTCTCAGCAGAATCAGTAAGAATTGATCAAGCTACAGCCAACTTTTTCACCTACATATATACTAGCATTCAGTTCACACTCCTTTACAATTCATAGCAGTTTTTTATATGTGTTGAAGTATATTCAGTTCTATTTCATATAAATATTTAAAAATGTTTCTTAAACAAATAATTATAGACATACATATACAAACTAGGGAAGAGATAAAAAAAAACCTGCTGTATAATGCCATTAGCACAACGCACAGGCAAAATTTCTGCATTTTCGCCTATAGCCGACGACGTTTCGATATAAGTGAAATATTCTTGACTTGGACGTTAAACATCATTACTCAACTCAGCTCATTACCTACATGTATATTACGGCTGCTGCCAGCTATCTCTCGAAAGTTTATCGGCCACTAGTTACCCATGTCTTGGCTACTTGACAGTCGAGCCTTGAGAAATGTTATTTTGTATTAATAGTATGCAAACACTCATCTTGAGGGTCTTATTTAGGACTGGCTCAGTCCAAATAAGCAACCCTAAAAAATAGTCATTATTATTATCATTATTATTATTAATAATATTTATTATTATTATTATTATTATTTATTATTATTATTAATATTATTTATTCCTTTTCGTTAGCCCAGTATTAAACCTTGGACAGGTCTGTACGGTATACATATTTTTCATAAACTTATCCAAAATACTTGTAAAGGTCTATTAGTGTATTAATTTTAAGTGTCACACTCACTCAAGTCAATGTATATAGGTGTTAAATGGGCTACTATTACCATGATTACGATAATGAAGGCACACAAAAGTACTTTATTTACACAAAAAGATAAAATTAAATCTGAGAAAGCTTAAAACAATCGTTATAAAAAATAATACATGATAAAAATGTCATGCCAAGACTCTAAATAGCGACATCCATATATTTGCAAACCCGTAGACTGTAAATTTTCAATCAGACATGTGACATTTATTTAATGTTTAAATTGTTTTCTTATAGAAAACATTGATTATTTTTCTCGTGCTAGTCTTTATTTCAGGCATCAGTCTATATTTTGTCCATGTTATCAGAATTGATCAAGATACTTTTAGCATTTGTTCCTACATACTAAGTATTTAGTTCAGCCTCCTTTAAAATTCATTACAGTGTTATAACCATAGTGTTGAAGTTGAAGTTCTATTTTTTCCATATATCTCATATTGTCTATTCTGTAAAATAAAAAGAAATGTTCCAACATGACAAACATAGATGTTACTGTGTTCATAATTGCCCTGGATATATTTAACGTCTCATATTTTCATGTTTCTTTCACGCAAGTTTGATTACACACGTGACGGTTGTAGCTAGCTAAACAGGACAAAGAGACATCAAACTTATCAACAATACTGTGATGACGGCCATAAAACTTTTAAGAGCCTTGATAAGCCTAGGCCTGCAATATGCCTGAGTCCACAATTTATTTGCAAGCAGCCTACTTCGTTGTAGGTAGGGTAAGAAAGCACGTTTTAGTTCCACCTGCTTAATCTATATTTAATCTTATGATATTTAATGAATTCGCACATTTTATAATTAGCCAAAAAATATTTCGTTCTAACTTGACTCATCTTGATCATAAATTTGAATTGTGTATTAATTTTTTTTCAAAACCAAAGGTTTACTCCCTCTTGCAAAATATTTCCTTAGCTAACCTTGGTAAATTATATTTTGTCCTTTGAGTTTTTTTTTCATCATCTTGAAAAAAGGTTTTGGTTCTACAATTTTGGTACAAGCAATACTGACGAGGAACAGCCGTCAATTATTGTGAAATTAAAACCGGTATAATATGTAATAATTATGATTCCTAATTGCGTTGATTGTTGTAAAAACATGTTTTTTTTCAGTATTTGATATTAAGAAGTATGTTTCTGAATTAAATCGTCAATTACAAAGCGTAATTATTTAATTTAATCACGTCTCATTTTCTTACCCGTGATAATCTATGAATCTATTCAACATCGCAGTTTCTGTTGATTCCTCTCACCATTAAATCGTAAAAAGAAAAGAAATAAAATGTTTAAGAGCCATTCTCTGTAATGATCAGACTGTCCTGGAAATCGAATGTCACAGTTTTAAAAAAAAATATTTTACTTGGATTTTTTGATACCGTTTCCATGATAACCAACCACTAATATTCCAATCTCTGGAATTTCAGTCAGTTTTTGTGCATTAAAAGTATGTCGCGAGTATATTATAAATAATAGTAATCTTCCTAAAAATCCTAAAATGAAAAGAAGCTGAATGTTTAAGAGTCATTCTTTGTAAGGATTAAACAACCCTGGAAATCGAATGCTACAGACTTTTATTTTACTTCGATTTTTTGATACCGTTTCCACGCTAACCAACCCCTCAAAGTCCAATCTCTGGAATATCAGTCAGTTTTTGTGCATAACAAGAATGTCGCTATTAGTATGTCATCTATGATAGTAATTTTCCATATTATGTTTTTATTCGAAACTTTGATGGTCATCCTTATCTTCTTCATGTCAAAACCGTATGATTTTACAAGTTTTAATTTTGAATGCCCGCGTTTGCAAATTAGTCCTATTTAAACTTTATCTAGTTAAGTCATTTGTGGGATTTTTTAGATAAAAGTGACTCAAAATTAACGAAAAAAATTGTAAAACCATACAGCTTTGATGTGCGTTCTTGTACCTTGTTACCATCGAACGACAAATTTTTCAATGGGCTTTTCATTTTGGTTTTTTGTGTACTTAACAATAATGTGCAAAATAATCAAAATCAGAGACATGTAATTTCCAAAAAATAGTCAAATCGTCTGTTTTTACAAAGGATGGCTCTCAATAAACTAAACCATTAGATGAAAACAAATCTAACTGAAAAAATGTAATTTTAAACCAAAACAAATAGACGAATAGATCTAATCCTATACATATATTACAACACGATGATAAGAAGGAAAAAAATGCAAGCATGTTTATATAAGCATCATTACATTGATAAATGACGTTAATTCATATTTTGCAAATTCATAGACACGTGACGTCATTGTGACAGTCTTCGAACGATTACACATGCATGTCATAAGGAACAACGTGTTTTAGTCAATAAATACCTGGCTTAGCTGTATGTTCAATTGTTGCGTTTTTAGTTTTGACGTCAACTGGATCTCTGCCCAGTCTTTGTACATCGTCAGTAACAGCATACGGTGTTATAGACGCCATCGGGATATCATCTGTAAAATATATTAAATGTCGAAAACATAGAATACATGGCGAAATAGTGCTTCTCGGTGTTACGTTGATCCTAAAACTATCTAAAATGCAAAAGTCTATAATCAATCTAGTGTTTTCTACAATAGAGCAAGATATTATAATTTCAACTGGAAACTTCTGCAAATTAAAAATTAGGTTGACACTTAATTTTGTGGTTTTAGCTTCCAATTAACCGTCAACGAATTCAAGATGCATGCATGTGTCAGGAGCACAATTCCCACCAACCCGTAAATGCGAAAAACGACATGACAAATACCACATTTTATAAAATTTAATTTCTTATCATTTAATTCCACCAGAGTCTGCAAAGATGCGGGGGATTGTTCAGGTAATATGCAAAGGGAAAATTATTTACCAAACAAACTAGGATAGGCCTATTAGAAAACTAAAAGTTTTATAGTCATCTTCATAATATTATCGATAAGTATGGTGTTTCTGTGTGCAGAAATGCTTTGGATATATTTAACGTGCAATGTAATGTGTTCCTTTCACTCTTAATGTTTATTACACGAATGATGGGTATAGATAGCTATACAGGAGGCGAGTACCCTTCCGGAGCACCCGACTTCACTCTCCTGGTTATACTCCACGTGTTTAACGTAATTTGTCAGTGTCAATTTTAAAACTTTTACTTTGTTTTGAGATTGTAATTTGGACATGGATATGTATAATGTAATCAGTATGTTTGTTTATTTATACACTTTATACACGTGTTTCTTATAAATACAAAAAGTGAATAAAGCAGTAGAATTATGTCGAAATCCCCTTATTATTTTGCAAGTTTTTGGTTAGTGTTACTGATGCTAGTGATATGTATTCCTATACTTCAATTATAACCGTTCATGCGTTCGTATCTTTATAAACAATAGTTTAAAACATGTATAGCAGAAACCCTGTACTCAAGACATATAAATAACATGCATAGGTAGAAAAATAAAAAATATGCCATATAAGTCATTAGAATATATGGTGGGTAAAAAGAGGCGCTTATCCTTTCGAAGCATCTGAGCTAATTTCTGTGGAAATTCACGTCTTTAACTTAATTTGCTTGTTTTCAAAGTTTTATTTTGTCTTGAGAAAGATTATGATTTGACCATGGAATGGTATGTTTCTTTCTGATTCTATCAACACGTTTGTTTCTTTAACTTTTTACGCTATGCAATTGAAACAAACTATAATTGGAGATATATTCAAAACGTAGTTTGCATTCAAAATTTTATTATTAATGTGAGGATGATTATAATGATTCTATTAATGCAATTAATGTTTTACAATTTAGGTGACATTTATAATTGTTGTGTCTTGTTTCGTTGATATTATACTTTTCTATTTTTTCCTTCGAAACATGTATATTGTCAAGCACATAACCATGTCCATCGCCAAACCTATTGTCAAGCAAGTACTTAGCACCTTGCTAAACGTTTTGCCATGTAATTACTAAATCGATTGCCGTAACAACTGCACCAAGCACTGTTAAACAAATCAGAAAACGCATTACTATGCATATTGTCGAACCTATTGTCGAATTTAAAGTCAAATGCATGCTTTTTAGCTTCGAATTGTATTTTTCTTTTCTCCTACCTGCCATAATTATTTAATGAATGAATAATATTAAATAAACATATGAAACATATCAGTTAAAGTACATGTGACTAGTTTTTTGCTACATAATCAAAGACAAGCACGTCATTTCAGGAAAGAAATATCACGAGTATTTTGCTGATAAGTGTTAGATAAGCGGTGTGAAATATGTTATGGTATGTGTAATTACCGAATTATAAAATCGTAAACAAACATATAAATCCATGTCAAAAACACAATCCCAAAGCAAAAACTCTGAAACTGACAAATTGTGTCAAACGTGAACTACTGCGGGAAGGGTGATCAAGAAGGGTAAATATATCATGTTAGCTACATCCGGCATGTGTGTAAATAAACTTGAAATTGTCAGAAACGTGAAATTTTGGGACGTCAAATATATCCTGGGTAATCCAGGATATTTTGTTGATGGTATCTTCAGTATAATTTTGTTTGGAATCCGTATGGTGCTTAACAAAATAATTTTAGTCCTATACATCACTAGACATTTGTATTTTGGCTTAGAGTTTTTGTAAAAAAAATATGAAAAGTGCATAATTTGTTTAAACGTTCTTTGAATTTAAAGTGAATAATAGTCGTGTAAAGTATAAATAAAAAACCATAACCAATGGCAATTGATTCATGTTGAGTAATCTATTGTAGTTACCTTCACTGGTTCTGTGCTTCATTACCACACATACAATAACCACTACAATAATAGCTAGTACAACGATGCCTGCTACAGAACATCCAATTATGAGAGATATACTAGTTTGCTGTACCGGATCTGAAAAAAAATATTTAAAAATATTTAAATCACTGACCCGGTGTAGTTGTGGTTGACGTTTCCCTGGGGATATCACAAACTCAGTTAGTAATCATTGCGTATTTTTGTCACAAATAGACCACTCTTTAAGTATGCCGCTAGTTAAAATTTGAAATTCTTCAAAAACTATGGTAATCTTCCTCATGCAAAGTATTTCTTGGCTAAAGATAGCAAAATCTATTTTAGTTCATTTGGGTATCTTTTCAGCACCTTGAACAACTTTTTGGTTTTATAATTTTAGTCCAAGCACTACTAAGGAGAAATAGTATTGCAGTCTAGTGTTGTAAAACTGACACTGGTACGACATGTAATTATATTTTGCTTGTGATAAAGCAAATTAACTTAAGTATGGTATTAATATTGTGCACCTGTCTTTCGGAGCAAACACCTTTGAATCACTATATTATAAATATAAACATCTTATAAACTTAAATAGAATTCTAATCGGGTGACAATTTGACAGCTGTACTTTATTGTTGACGATAATTGCCTTATTTAAAAGTTTATGTATGTCTGTATGTGTTTTCTGGTATAAATCAAATGACCTCCCTACTTTCAATTAACCGTAATGGGCATCGGCATTCTTGAAAGGTTTTTCGACAAATATTGGACTTGTCATACCTGGACTAAACATTAATTTTATTGAAAGGGAATTTACGTCCCGGTCATAAATGTTCAATTTATATCGTGGCGTAACTAGCTATAGGTTAATTGGCAGAATTTTTTCTTACCTTTGCAGTGCACTCAGTTATATCTGCAAGGGCGTCGGTTTAAGGTTTTTTTTCCAAAGAATCGCTAAATGTAGAATGCTTGGTTCTTACCCAAAACTTGCCATATACCGGCATGTCGATTAAAGAGACGAATTTATAACTAAAAAACATGTACCTACAACATCCATCGCAACGGAGGAAATTCGGGCAATAAACGTCAATAGAACTTTGATAAATAGCAAGACGACAAATTATAATTTGAATTACTAATTATAAAATATGTCAATATATAGTAGTTTCCAGTTGACAGTACATCAACGTTTTTGTCTTGTTAAGCAACTAATACGGATATAAACAAAGCCACAGTTAAATTTGGTATCACAAGTGACGTGTTCTGCTAGCTTAATAACACGTTTTTACCATGCAGGGGAAAATATTGCCCAACTTTCATGGTAGACTTTCAAGTGTTTCCCTTTTTTGCAAGATTTCATTTTTTTAAATTGTACTTTGAACATCAAATCGCATGTTAACCTTATATGTCATCTTAGATTATTTTTTATCTGATTTCTGAGTATTATGCAAGTAGGAAATATCCCTTAAAGATACAATACTGACGATTGTCAAATTTTAATCGCTACAGGTGGCATGTCGGCAACTGTAAAAACCGGCAATGCACTACGCTAATATCAACATTATACTAAAACATTGAGTGAATGTTATCAAAAAGAAACATTGAAATCTTTGGGATTCCGAGCCATATAATATTGAGTATTTTTGGGAGGTTGAAGTTCACGTGTTAAACATCATCCGTCAGTTTTCAAACTTTTTGCATTGTTTTTGCATTTTGATTGAAAATTGATCGGTGTATTGTTTGATTATAAACATGACTGTACGTAAAATATTAAAGTAATTTTACCGTTAACCTCTATACTAAATTTAAACTGCTCCTGTACACCGTCCATATTTCGAATTTTCAGCACATAATTTCCTTTTGATGCGTAATTGATCACTCTAATGACCATTACTGCCACCTGACCATCCACTCTGATGGATTTCTGATAGAATGGTATCTGCATCTTGCTTGGTAGAAAATCAAAAGTTAAATCACTGTTCTGGTTTCTTAGTTGCTCGTTATTATCTCCCTTGAACCACATGATTTGGTCTAATTTGTTAATAGGCGGTTTACAATAAAATGGAACCGTCACATTGAAACTTTTGCCATGGATTGCATGGAAAATACTGCCATTTGAAGAAGTAAATACAGCTGAAACTTTAGAAAGATATGTCAAGTTAAAGCATGTGAAATGTTAAAATATATCGTACCAAAGATAAAAGGGCCATAACCAACATAAAACAAAATTTTTAGAACCACAATTCACATGCCTTAGTATAATATTCAAAAGAATGATGCATATTATTTTATTCTGATTACAATGTAGCTATGTCTGTTTGTTTTAAGCAGCAGAGCAATAAGATATTTTTCAGCATCCTGAAAAAGAATGGTTTCACAATTTTGGTCCAAGCACTACTAATTAGGAATTGCATTCCGATATGGCCGTCTAGTACTGTAAATTAAAACTGGTATATTATGTTCTATACCGGTATTTGATAAAGTAAATATAACTGTTGAAACCTAATGCCTATATTAGAGTTTAACTCCATCCTAATCAGCATCGTCTGAATGTTTGGTTTATTCAAAAGATTGGTTGGGTGGTTGGTTGAATGTTGCTAAACGTCGCACCAGCAATTTTTCAGCTATTCGCGACGAGAACTATTTTATTAATCTCTAGGTATTAATCTATGAACAATTTTGTGTATGCATGTGAAGTGCGAGTGTGTTGTGTGGTCTGTCTTGTACTAGCGCGCACTCAGGGCAACTTTCCCACATGTGGTCCGAGCGGGACTCGAAATCACAGCGGTGAGAGACCCTGGATTTGAAGACTAACGTCTTATTCATTAGGCCACCCCTGCCTCACATTCAAAAGAACATTATTACTCTTAATTGTGATTATACATGCGCACCCAAATGGAGGTCCTAACGCGTATTGATATTTTCAAAGATTCAGATAATGATCAAATCTTTTGTCATAATAGAACTACTTTTCTTATTAAACAAAGTAAAATTTTACAAAAAAGATATATAAATCCGTTTAACAATGTTTCAAGTCAAAAGATTGCAGACTTACAATTCGTCTGGATTGACACACTTTTGTTCTGTAGTAGATTTCCATTTAAGTCAGAAACATTATTATGTACGCTACACGTGTACTCGCCTATGTCTTGATAGGATGCACTTGTTAATGTTAGATAGTGTCCACTGTTAGACTGAAGGCTTAGTAAATCTTTGTTGATTCTGACAACGGTGTTGGCAACTCTCTGAGACCATAAAATAATATTGCTACTTGGGTTTCCGACACCAACTTGACAATACATATTGTATGTGTTACCGTTAGAATGTTGTTCTATAAGGACAAATAAAGTTACTGTTGGTGGATCTAAAATACAAATAAAATATTACAACAAATGTATTATAAAAATTTTTTCTTCAACTTTAAATTAAATTTGTACAGGATTTTGTAGCATTAACTATTATCATTGATTCAAATTTCGTAGTTAAATAATTTTAAAATATGTCATTTTGAGAAAACGTTGGGAAATGTTGTCATTTAAAAATAACCCTTAGTAATAAAAATGAAGTTTTGATTAAAAAGCAAACAATTAATAAGATTATAAAGCTAATGCTCTCAACCAAAATCTTAAACAACAGACAGTAAGTAATAAAAATAGTATTTAAAAAAATAGTACTCACAAAGAACATTAAACGAAACATTAGATGTTCTATTGTAATTAGCGATGCTCGTTCCATTACAGACACATTGCCGATCATTCAACGTTCTGTTTATTGTCAGCGGAAGTACTATCTCAACAGTGCCATGTTTTGATTGGTTCTTGGATTCTCTTACTGTGCCATCACAAATCCATGTAAGAGTCGGAAGTGGGTACCCGTCGGAAACTGTACATGTTAAATTTATAAGCACAGCTTCTCGTATTCTTTGGGAGCTTTTATAACCAGTTATATGTGGGGCCTCGGTGGATGCATCTGCAAAATAAAATTATATCCAAATTATAACATTTTATGGAAACACGTTGAAACCATATTTAAGAAAAAAAGACTTAATATTCCTCATTGCGATGTTTTCTTACTAATTTGTCACTTACAATTATTCAAACAGCAACACTGCAGGTAAAGGGATGGTATGTAGCCTGGAATCGCACTTGGGAGAAAATTGAAAAAAAATCTTTCAACAGTCCCAGAAATCGACAGTTTTGATGTGAATGACTACATATTTTACTTGGACGCATAAACATTAATGAATAAACTCTTGATATAGTGTTTATCAAAATGATTTTACACTACCTAAGAGAGCAGCTTTTACAAAACCCTTATGGAACTTGCACTTATGACAAAAAAGGCCATTCGTTAAAACGTGAAAACAAGGATAAGAACTATATTATTATCCAGAGAAGATTTAAACGTCAATTATCTATCTTTTACTTACAGTAAACTTGGAGTGGAGAAATGCTTTTAGTCAAAGTTGTCTCCCATATCGGATGTGCTGCTTTACACGTACATATTTGATTACTCAAGTTTTTATCTAAATGTAAACTTAGTTCGCTGAAAGATTCTTCTGAGGTATTGTAATTCGATGCTTGCATAGGTTTACCGCCACATACCCAGGATAGGTTGGCCCATGGACGACCACCCTGCACAGAACATCGTAGAGTTACGTTTTGCTTCAGCTGCAATATTGATCCATTATAACCCGACAATGTTATGTTCCTCTTTGGTTCGTCTAAATGAATATTCAAATTAGTGTAATTACTTAACCTGTTTCGGAGCACTGGAACTGTTTTGAAATAAATTTGAACAGTACTCATCTGCCCAAAATTGTGGACATCGAAACATTTTATAGATGATGTAAATGAAAAATATAAAAAGAGAAAATCAAAACATTTTTACGACATCCACCTGAATGTAGAAAATTTGGCGTCTAAAGAGATAGAAACTTGTTTTAATAACATGAATTTAAGGTTTTATTATAAAACTTATTCATGTTCCAAGTAAATAATCCAAGTCAGTGTGTAACTCGCGATCGTTCGTTCGATGTATTCAATGAAGTTTAATTAACTTATGTTCGTCAACCGTGTTTCGTGTCTTAAACTCTGACGTAATATGACATTTATTCATCTGCATAAGAAATAGTACATACTATTTAAACCAAAACATTTAAACAAGACCGAGTTGCCTCGTATACCTAGCTAAACATGTGCTCCTTACACTTTCGGAGCACCCGGCCTCATTCCTGTTGAAAATTCACGTTTCTAACCTGAATTGTCAGTTTCAAAGTTTTCATTTTGCTTCTGTATTGTGATTCGAACATGGGTTCGTATCTTTGTCTTTGGTAATGAGCGTATACAGATTGGACCAGATAAATCGAGTCCCAATTTAAATGTAATGATACAAAGCTTAATTATCGGACCACACGACCTCACTTTTCTGGTTTCAAATGTTTCTTATTAGATGAAAAAATTAAAGTTTTTACTTTCCTTTTAGGATTTGGATAAGGTCTGGTATGTTGGTTTCTAGAAGTGGCTGTATAGAAACGGATGTGTTCTCATTATTTTGTTTGTTATATTCCATACTTTGGTATATTGTATACAATGCTTAATCACATAACCGTGAAATCTTAATATAGCGATACATTACAGTTTTTGCCATGTGATACAAAGGTCCGTATCGCAGATGTGCAATACAATATTCCGAATCACCATAGTAGCCAAAACTTATTTTAGGGGAATTCCCTTTTCCGACAACAATAATATGACGTCATTCATTAGTTATAATTGTGACGTCATGTGAGAATCGCGGACGATGTTAAATAATTTTGTAAAATGAATGTTTGTTTTTTATTTTTTTTCCCAGTGTTAACGATGTGTTAGTAAAATGTTAACCAATGATGTTTAAACGAAGAGTTTAAAAAAGCTTTTCATTTTGTTTGGTAGGGTATGTGATAAATACAAAACCACATATATGTGGTTGTCTGACGTAGCTAATCGCACTCGTTTATTGTGTGGACATTCCTGTAATGTGTACACTCCTGTAATGTGTCCGTTCGCACAATAAACGAGTGCGATCAGCTACGTCAAGAAACCACAGATGTGTGGTTTAGCCATATATATCAATTTATATCAATTATGTACTTTTTCCTAATCATTTATATTTTATAAAAGCATGTAATACCGAGATATCTAGATAGGCAATCGATATATGGTTTTATTTATTATATTGTTTACCTTTCAAAGCTAGGTATTTCAAGGTCCATTTTAAATAATTTAAATAATTAATTAAACGCTTTCAAACATAATAATTAACAGACATAATATTATAATTTCCACTGAAAATAAGTAGCTATTAAATTACATTTTGATATTGAGTTTGGGTGTTGAAATAAAATAATTCGTCAAAGCAATGCGACTTGCATTGGAAATATAATGAAAAATATTACTTACAATATACTTTAATAATGAAATCTTCAGATATTCTATCACCAAGGCATTGCCATTTAATTCCATGTTCAGTATTAATGACATTTTCTGATATACTTAGTATAAATCTGGTGGAGTTGACACATGTCATACTGTAATTTAAACTTTGATTGTTGTCATTTGTATTACAGGAAACGTTCTGTTCTGTTCGGTTACGAAACCATTGGATTCTTCCATTTTTATTTGCGCTATCGCATGTTAAATTGAATTCTTGTCCGGCGATGGCAAATGGATTGCTCGGTGTTATAACGATGTCACCTGTTATTAAAACATTTAAATATGTAATGTAAAAAACTAAAACTCTGAGACTAAACTAATAAAGCATTTTGTTGATATGTATTACCGTGACGTAATTTATTGGTTGTTCCAGCATCTTTGACAGGCAGGCTGTAATGAGTAATGTTTTAAATTGTTGACACGGTTAAAAACCACAATAAGATTTACAAAAAATGCAAAATTGAAATATTACTACCTATAGATTTAGATTGCTAATAATGTTTATTAGAAATAATAGGATTTTGTAATTCAAATCTATGATGTGTCGAGAAATGACGTTCTAATTGAT
Source organism: Anadara kagoshimensis (assembly GCA_021292105.1). Classification (NCBI taxonomy): domain Eukaryota; kingdom Metazoa; phylum Mollusca; class Bivalvia; order Arcoida; family Arcidae; genus Anadara; species Anadara kagoshimensis. Next base: position 19,402,324 of record CM037866.1, read on the forward strand.
ATAAATTATTGTTATGCAAATTAAACGTATCATAACGCGCTAGCGCATATTATTGAGTTTCAGATATTTGACATGTTTGTTTTTCATTAGCTACAAGTTTCTATATTCGTTTACATTTTGCCCTTAAATCAAATTACATAAAACTATTTTACATCAAAAATAAGAATATATCCTACCTTCACATATTTCTATAACAACCATCAGCATTAATAACACAATTAATAGACTTATTCGGAAAAAGTCCTCCTTTCTTGTTATAATAACCATCATAAAACAACACATATATTGCACTAATAACAAATATAATATCAAACATTCAGGGTTCAATTACACAGTTATACGTATTCTAATCAACACTAAACGTTTGTTTGTACTTCAACATCAATAGCAAGATAACGGAATTTAAAAAATCCAAACAAATGACGGAGATGTGTTAAGACTGGTGAATTTAAGTCTAAATTGTTTGCCGAGTTAACACCGAAATAGTTTAACCGTGAGCATAAAACGTATCATATGATGGATGGAAATGTTCCTTGTTTATTCAATTGACTTTTTAAATTTAGAGTTTCCTTGTTTGTAAAATAAACTTTCATAAATTTTTTACTTATACTGATAACATCTATTTTTTAGACCAAAAGTCCCACATTTTATAGGGCTGCAGATATTCATGATATGGAAATATCAATAAATGCATTGTGTTATATGTTACTATACATGTTTATCGTAAATTCAATATTTATACACATTTATTATGTAATTACCACCAGAAGTTTCCTCTTTTAAAACACATGTTTCTGACTCGTGATGATACAATATTTAATTCATGTGACATGTATGTTTTGTATTGACGATCACAATGCGTATGTTTGATAAATTATCAATTGTTTTGACTGATTAATAAAGAAAATTATAACGTTCCATTGGATACATAGTAAAAATTGTATAGGAGAAGATTTGGAATTATCAAAAAGGTATATGGTCGTCATTAAAGTAGTTTTGTAAGTAATAATGACTCGGCATCAATAATTATCATGTATATATTCGATGTACCTATTAAGTTCCTCGTTCCTTTCATTCTGACATATGAAGCTAGCTGGAATGATAATGGAAAGCATTACGAAGCACCAAACTTTGTGCTCCTGTTAACGTCATTTTGTCAGTTTTTGATTTTTGTATTTTACTAACGATATGTTTCTGTTTAAAATCCCGATATTTGGCCATTTTACGGAAAAAAATGAAGTGCAGTCAAACCTTCGTTAACGACCTCTTCTATATAAGGGTCAACTGCTTTTAAAGGCCTGTATCATTTATCTGTTTATAATGTTATCCTAGCCTTATATAAGGGCCTCTTGTCCATAACAACACAGTTTCATTTACTGTTCATTTTTCATTCTGGGCTGCAGATGTTCATGATATGCAATTTTATTTTTTCATTTGTAACTATGCAAGTTATACAACACCTATATGTATGTTTATAGTAAATTCAATATTTATATACATTTATTATGTAAGTAAATAACACCAGACATTTCCTCTTTTAAAACACATGTTTCTGACTCATTATGGTACTATTTTTAATTCATGCAACACGTATGTTTAATATTGATTATTACAATGAGTATGGTTTATTAATAATCAACTGTTTTGACTGATTAATAAAGAAAAATATAACCTACCATTGGATACATAATACAAATTGTATAGGAGAAGACTTGGAATTAAAAAAAGTTATTTGGTCGTCATTGGAGTAATTTTGTATGGAATAATGTCGCGGTATCAATAATCATCATGTATATATTTGATGTACCTTAGTTCCACGTTCCTTTCATGCTGACATATTAAACTAGCTAGAATGATAATGCTAACCCTTACGGAGCACCAAACTTCGTGTTCCGCATTTAATGTCATTTTGTCAGTTTTCAATTTATCCCAATATCTTTTCATTAATGTTATCTGAACCTTATATAAGGGCCTCTTGTCCATAACAACACAGTTTCATTTACTGTTTACTTTACCTGGTCTTAATTGACAGGTTTAAGTGTATGGAATTATTCTGTTGAAATATCACCAGGTAATTTTCCGTAATACTAACATTATAGATTATTGTTTTGTTTTAGTGGGCAATGCAGATGAGAAATTTAAAGTCAAACTTTTCTATTAAAGCCATCACCAAAGAGAACCAGTAAAGATGGTCTTTAAAGACAGGTGGTCCTGATATACAGGTTCAAAAATATGAATAAAGAGCAATTTGGTTGACATTATACGGACCTTTATACTGAGCAACAAAATTGTTTGTCTTAATTCCGTATTTTCTCTTCTATATTTCTTACAGATTTTCAATTTTTAAAGTATTTTATGTGTTTTAATTTAAAAAAAACAATTTCTGTCCTTCCAATTTTTTATCGTTTTTAAGTTTTGAATAAATAGGTTTACTGTTTGAAAACTTTCATGCGTGCAAAAACGATGCATGTATGCGTTTCTGTTGACGATAAAACATTATAAGAAAATTGAAACAAAACATAACAATTTCAAATCAAATTCCAAAGGCAAATTAAAAAGTTTGAGAACTTTGAAATAAAGTTAAACACATGCATTTTCATCAGAGAAGCTAATCAGTGTGCTCGAAGAGTAAAGTATTGTTTAGAGAAGTACATTATTTGATGTTTCTATAATGTCTCTGTTGGTAGTTACAAAATGACATTAAAATGAAATCCAGAGAAGAACTTTGAATCAAAGTAGTTTATTTTTTCTAATGCATTTCTCAGATGCGTAATATGATGCATATTTACAAGGTAGTATTTCGTGAATAACAATTGTATCTATATTTAATACTATGAATACCATTTAAAAAACAATTCTAACAAATGATGGGTGTAGCGAGCTGAATAGAAATTGCATAGTAATCTGTAGCACCCGGCTTTACTTCCTGGCTGAGAAGTCATATGTTTAACTTAATTTGTCTGTTTCAAAGTTTTTACTTTGTTTTGTAAAATGGATTGTTATGTTTATTTTTGATATCATAACTGTAATGACATCATATAAAGTACATACTATACTTTGAAATTTAAATTTGGAAGTCATGTGACAATGTAAACAGAGTTATGCACATTAAAATAAAAAAAGATAATGTTACAATCTTACCGTATCATTAAAGTGGAACATGTAAGGAGCGAGAATAACATCCGGGTGATAATGTTTCAAAAAATCTTTATCAACTACAATTAATTAATGCTAACAACTTCTTAGTATCACAAATTGAACAAATGGCATTCGAAGTTAATCATACATTTGCGTCTTATTGTGACGAATGATTATCCAAGATAAGGTATTTTTTCAAAATATTGTTAATTTTTTACTTCTAAAAGAGCCTAATATTTTGAACTAATTTCCTTTGTTTTTATCACAATTTTTAGATTTTTATTGATATTATCATCGTACAATCTAACCAGTTTTGTTAAGAAAACGTTTAAAAACATCTTTTGTTTGATTTTGTTTAATAAAATTACACCAGGAAGAAAGCAGAACAATAGAAAAGTCATGATGTATAGATGTTTACTTCAAAAATCAAGCATATATAACATATCGACTATATTGACTCATAGTTCTGTTATAGTAGTTTTACTATGTGACTACAATTTGTCTACAATTTCAAGCTCAAAGCTCAAGTATGGTTGTCTTTTCGCTCGTTTTGAAATGGACTTGACTGTAACGAAAATATCATATTGCTGTCAGCACAATATTGTGTATTGATGTCTCTGTTTTGCAAAACATATAATTAATCTGACGTCGACTTATTCCATTTTCTATATTCCCAATTTTGCTATCACAAGTAGTAGTAGGTGCTATTTTTTACCCGGACTCATTTTCCTGGTGGACGTTTACGTGTTTATCCCAATTTATAAGTCTCATACTTTTTACTTTAATTTAAATTTGTGAGTTGGGCATGAACTATTTTTTTTATTGGATTGAAACATCTTTAATCAAACATGCAAATTCAAAAAAATTAAAAGAAGGCATCAATAAAGTTGATAAATTAGGACATTTTAATTCCAATCCAAATATTTTGAAGTCAGGTAAAAATCAGGCTTATCAATGGAAACATATTTCCCAATGATCAATTGATTACTGGTTCTTTAATGACAGTTTTTATTTATACCTACACGAGACAAACAATAGAATTGTCAGACGCAATAATGTACTCTCCCTTAATAGAATTTGTTCGGTATAAGAGCTGTCCTGTGTAATTTTTCTCCAAGTTGGGCATAATTGAAACTTTTTTTTATAAGAATCGAAAACAAACATGCTAACCAATGTCCAAATATAACAGGACAATTTTTGGATTGGGTTATGGACAAAACCTATTGAGATTATTCTTAATAATATACCAGTTTATAAAAAATATAGAACTAGCATTTAAATATATTGCAGACAGATCAGATCTAAAAAGATACATAACTACATAACCTGGATTTTGCTCACCAAATAAAAACACATGTTTGTGTAACGTCTATGTCGTACTCAAAGAGTTTATTTAATGTATTGACTTTGTTCACAGTCTCTGATTAAAAAATTGTTTTGTTTCCATTTGCTGCATGTCACAAATTCAACTAGATACGTTGGTATGTTTTCTAAAGTTATATTAAATATAACTTTGCTTCTTGGTTGTGATTCCGACATGATTATGAAAGAGCATTGAAACTTTTAAAAAAGAGACATTCAAGCACAATTTTGTATTTTCATAATCAATATCTGCATAATGTTGAACGATGCAAAGCTGAACAAATCTAGGATAACAGTCTCTGTATGTTAGTATCAGTATGATAGCTTACACATATCAAATAGACAAATAGGGAAATATAAAAAAATAATAATTTAATTCATGTTGCTTGCTAAATTTTGTAAATAATGTAACAGGAAACTGAAATAACCGGATTGCAAAACTTTGGATTTCTGGTTAAGATGGACATTGTAATGTATGGAAGATAAATTTTAATGAATAATGATTAAATAGAAGGGAACTATTTACAGATGAAACCATGCAATTGATACAAAAATTGCAACCAATGAAATGAAAAATACGCTATGATGTTAAAGTCACATAAGTATATATCCACATGTATTAGCATTCCTATGATAATGAAACACTATTCTTGATGTTAAAAAGCATGGATGGATATTTAATGGAACTAACCATAGTTAATATATATATTAACATAGCACAAGCAACTGAATAATGCCTGATCTAGCAATATGTTTTATCGATACGCTACATACTATATACAGTATTCATTCCCAATATGATGTGTTCATTACATATTAAACCAGTGTTAATTTTACCTCACAAGTTGGCCGTTTTTTTAATACAATTTTTTATCAGTAGTGCTTTGAGCATGTTTGATTAAGATAACACATACAAAATAAACTGATTAAAAGACAAATACGCTGTAAGCACAAATTCAAATCATACATTCAGTTAACATCTCAAAAACGCACGTAAGGGAAATAAGATCCAATGCTTATATTAATGTGTCACAATACAAATGCAAACATACATCAATTGCCACATTTGATCACGCCACAATTTTTACTTCTGCATATTCCACTTTCCTCCTTTTGATATGATTTCAGAGTTGTGATGAGATTGTTGGCTTACATCCAGCTCCACGTAGTTCAATTAGTCTTTTTTGTCTTCTTCACACTGTAAAAAAACAATTCAAATTCAAATATGACGAAAGTCTAAAGCTTTAAAAAGGGAAAAACAAAATGCTAACACATGATAATAATTTATGTATTAATTGCTCAGTACAGATACTTTTAAAAAGTGTAATTTATCATCAATGATAGAAAAAACAATAAGAGGATTAAGTATCAATCAATAGTGCTATAAATCCATCGTTGTTATCACACTCAGTGCAAATATTAAGGTTTATAGTCAGAGGTTGAAGTCGCTCATTTTATTTCTAGTTATTCAGATGTATAAGTCAATGATGTATAAAGTTTAAGTGAAGTTAAAGTAATCAGTTTTGTTAACTGGAATGTTTGATAGTAGGAAACCAAAAACATACAGGCCCATGTTCAAATTACAATTTAAGAACAAAATAAATGGAAATTGGCACACGTAATTAAACAGGGGAAGTAAGATCATATAGTCCGGGAGGTAAAGCACCTCAAATTTAACTTACTACTCTGGTTACGGCAATCAGAATTGAGAATAAAAGGGACATTTTAGGTAACTGTTGGGAATTACGAAATAATTCTTAAATAAACGCTAGTATTTTATTTACTTTAAAATCTGTGTCATTCAAAGTCGCTGAATTAGGCTCCATGTCTCTGCTCCCGTCTGACCTATTATTACCCTATTCGACATCGTCATCAAGTTTGCTGTTTTCTGTCACAATTACATCTAAAAGATAGAATAGGGTAAAGAATTAGTATAAATCAAAATGTTCAGTAAAAATGACGGTTTTGCTTTGCGCATCAAGAAACGCCTCAATTACCAAACACAAACACACTTGTCAAATCCTAACAGCACATCATCAGTTATCAGACTGGATATATTTTTATTTTAGAAGGAAAAAGTAATTGTGTCTAAAGTTATTGAAAAATTTCTTGAGGAAGACAATTCAAGTAATGATTTTGTTAAGATAAATTTAATTATGTTCTTAACCTAAATATTTTAGTATAATATAATATTAATATTTTTAATAACTTAAATATTTTAAAAACACTTCTCGTTCCACAATTTGATTATACGATTTTATAACTATTGATGAAAAAACATTATACCGTAAATCGGGAAATTTTGGCTGTAGTTTAATTTTGGTTTATTTGGCAAACAACTTTAAAGTGCCAAAAAAACACACCAAAATAATACATATTCTAAAAAAAGAAATGCCAATATTTACCTGAAAATCGATGTTCCGTAATAGAGCACTTTTATCTTAACCTGCCGGAAAACGGTAATATTTGCCGGACTTGTCCGATAAAAATTTATTTTGACCGACGTGAAAAATCACCAGTCGGACATGTTTTGTTTTCGGACATTTTCAATTTTACAACAGGAATATAAACGGACTAATCAGTTTTCGGTCCGACAAAAGTTAACTAGCGCTAGTCTGTCTGCCGGTCTTTAAAACCCTACCAGACTTCACTAAGTATATCCTACGATATTGTCCTTACCGAGTGTTTACATGTCATCTAATCAGGTGATTGTTTATTAATCAGTAAATACTTATGGACTTAAGTAGTCGCGTGTCTATTTCTTTTGTTTCCCAGTTAGAATCGTCATAACTTTCTTTAAACGTGTGTTTGTTTAATTGTAAAATGTGTTGATTACGAAAGCCATAACATGTGTCAGTTAAGGGTGATAAGGTTCCACGCGGGGTGTTGAAAATTAACTACTACGCGATTCGTAATTGTTTTATTATTAATGAACTGTCCCCTTATACAGTACTTTTGTCTTTAACTTGCATATATAGTATATACCGATAAATCGGTATTTCAATTTGAATTATCGTTATTTTATGAAACCCGGAAGGCTTAATTGTGTATTCCATTTCATTTTCTAATTTATAAATTACAACACTTCCGGTGTTCAATCAGCATAATCCGTTCGTCTTGTGGCTGTTTGTTAACATCTTATTCAATGAAGTGCCAAAAATAAAACGCCTTATTCAGTGAAGTGCCAAATTTAAACACACCAAAATTAAACATGCAAATTTTGGGAGAAAACCGCCAAATTATCCCGACGCCAAAATTTCCCGATTTACGGTAAGCTGCTTATCATTATCTAACATGATCTCCCGTATCATCTTTCAGTTTTCAATGATGAAATACAGTTCCCTTATGTGATGAATGTCTTTATAATGCACAAATGCAAATGTCAGTTCATCAAATAAGTCCATCAAATATATATATATATACATATATACCCTTTACTTTTGAGTGCTTCATCTTTCTTTTCGTTGGGTATTGGTTTCTTCACCATCGAGTTCACTGGCTCAGGCTTCTTTATATTGTCTTTTTGTGCGTCATTAGAATCTATTGCAGCTCCAACTCCAATTGCCTGCTCTGTCTGATCTTTTGCTTCATCCTTCTTTTAGCTAAGTTTTGGTTTCTTTACTTCCGAGTATACTGGCTCAGATTTCGTGATGTAGTCTTTTTGTGCGTCATTCGAATCTTTTGCAGCTCCAACTTTACCGACCTGTTTTGTCTGTTTTTACTTTCAATTATTATTATTATTATTATTATAGTTAAGAAAAACCCAAACAAGATCATAAAGAGAGAGAGAGAGAGAGAGAGAGAGAGAGAGAGAGAGAGAGAGAGAGAGAGAGACTTACAAAGTACAATCAGTGGTTTGGTTTAGTTGGTTAAAGTTTTCTGCCATAATGAATGAGTGGCTGTGCAGGTACAGATAAGGCCAGAATCACTCTGGTTAACCGGAAAGGTAAGTACAGAGATAACCTTATTCGAACTAATCTCCAGGATTCCTACTATGTCAATTCCGTTACACGACCATGATAAGTTGACCAGCGGATATCCTCCATCTACTGAACATCTTAATGTTAAATTTTGATTGGCTACGATTCTAGACCCATTATATTCTAATATCTTTACAAACATGTACAATAAACAGTAAAATGACTACAGTAAATGGTTACATATTGTACTGATCTCTCGAAAGTTTATCACTAAACTCGTTAACTGTACATCTCGACAACTATTCAACAAGGGTTATTCTATTTCTTAGCAAGTGGTTTGATCCGACTTCTTTTTGTAAGTTCAGTCTTAAACTTTCGACAAGTATGTAATGTAAATGGTCAGCCTCCATAACATGCGCATAAAAGAAAACGTTAAAGGCACCTTGCAATCATGTTACCACAAAAGCAGTGTTTAAAGGTCCTCTTCATTTTACGTCGAATGTCGCCCAGAAACAAACAAAACAATTGATGTCCAAATCCAAATTCCAAAAGTAAATATAGTTTTAAAAACTTACAAGTTAAGTTAAGCACTTGGACTTCCACTAGTGAAGAAAATGGTGGTGCTCCGGAAGTGTAAGCACCCCATGTCTAGCTGAATACACATGTGCGTCACGTGTAAAATCAATAAAATCAAAATTGTGATAAAACATAGTTCTCAGATTCCGTAAAGCTATATGCAATCTATACGCTATAAATTATAAAAAAAACTAAAACCACTACCAAGAGAATACAAAAAAAAATCAAAAGAAGTTATAGGATCAATTTATTCTTAATTACAGTCCAACCTGCCTTAAAGGTCACCTCTATATAAAGGCCACCTGCTTATAAAAGCCAGTTAAATTGTACCCCACTTGTTCTTTTTTCATATCTTTTGAACCTGTATATAAAGGTCACCTTCCCATAAATGCCAATTTTACTGGTTCCCTTGAGTATCCTTTATGGAAAAGTTTGACTGTATGGTGACCTGTATTTTTTAAGTTTATATATAAAAATACTTGAAAACATTTAATTAGACAATGCTTTTTTGGGATTTTGTCCAATTTTAAGTACAGGACTGACCTGTCGAAAGTTTAACACCAATGAAACGAATTTGAGCCGAAACGGCAGTTCATATTGGATCCTATTGGCAGTTCTATATAAATATCACAACAGCTTTTCGGTCACTAATAATCCATATTTAAGCAGAGGTCGCTGTGGCATAATAGATAAGGCGTCAGTCTACAAATCTAGGGTCTCTCTCCGTAGTGATTTCCAGTCCCGCTCAGACCACATGTGGGAAAATGAATTTTCTTTGGCCTTTACTGGTTTACCCGTTGTCAGTATAATGTGACTGGGGGAGTGGTACGCTTGTGTACAGCGTACTAGTACTGACTCGGTGAGCTAGCACCTGAATGCTCGATGTTACAAGACAGACCCTAAAACACACTCGCACTTCATATGCATACACTAACTTGTTCATAGATTAATCCATAGAGATTATACTAGTTCTAGTCGCGAATAGCTGAAAAACTGCTGATGCGACGTTAAGCAACATTCAACAAATCAACCATATCTAAGCCACTTGGTAAACGGTCTTCGGCTCATTTCTTTATCTCAGTGTTAAACTGTCGACAGGACTGCGCGGAAAAAGAGTTTAATCATCGTTAACGTAATCATATACTTCGTTAAATCATCTACAGTACGTGCCTGTCGAAAGTTTAACGCTTCACTAACGGAAAGGAGTCGTAACTCGGCTATCGAGTAATCGAGATTTGTATAATTTGTGGACGAAAAGCTGTCGAAAGAGAAAAATAACAGATGCCTAGATATAAAAAACCAGGTCCCAGTCTAATTTGCCGATTTTGTACTAATACGTGAGCTTAAGTGTTAAACTTCCGACAGGCCTGTACTGTAAAGGGTTGTATATGTACATTAAGGAAATTCGTGAATGCTGCAATAGGAAACTGTCATTAACATCACTTGTACGCGTGATTGGCGGACACTTCATTTTGGAATTTCTAATTAATTATATAACAAACGCAAAAGATTTAAATATGTACCTGATCAATAAAAATAGTTAGTGGGAGGTCGTGGGTTCGATCCTTGGCCGGGTCTGACCCAAGACTTGAAAGTGGGTAGTGACTGTTATTTCGCCAAGCACTCGGCATTGCGAAATGAAAGTCGCGGTTCTTTCGGATGGGAACTTAACATAAACGAGGTCCCGTGTCACGGTGGGCTTGGCATGCTAAAGAACCCTGCTGTATAATGCCATCAGCGCAACGCACAGGCAAAATTTCTGCACCTTCGCCTATAGCTGGCGATGTCTCGATATAAGTGAAATATTCTTGATTGGGACGTTAAACACCATTACTCAACTTAACTTAACTGAATAAAAATAAACTTTGTGTACTCAATTTTAAATTTCTGAAAAGAACGACGAAAAACAAGAAAGTGAATGTTTCACATCGAGAACGAAAAAGGCTTTTTAATTTAATGCGATCGTTTATTCATGTCATATTCTTTTAAAATTTTTATATTGAATACAGTCCAATCTGCCTTAAAGGTCACCTGCATATAAGGACTACCTGCTTATAAAGGCCAGTAGAATTGTACCCCAATTGTTCTTTATTTATATTTTTTGAATCGGTATATAAAGGTCACTTGACTATAAAGGCGACTTTTACTGGTTTCCTTAGGTGGTCTTTATAGACAGGTTTGACTGTACATTAAAAAACACCACGCACTTTACATGCATACACTAACTTGTTCATAGATTAATCCATAGAGATTATAATAGCTCTAGTCGCGAATAGCTAAAAACTGTTCATGCGACGTTAAGCAACATACAACTAAGCCACTTAGTAAACGGTCTTCGGCTCATTTCGTTATCTCAGTGTTAAACTTTCGACAGTACCGTGCGGAAAAAGAGTTTAATCATCGTTAACGTAATCACACGAGGATAGCACTTATGTTATAATATATACTTCGTTAAATCATCTACAGTACATGTCTGTCAAAATTTACCACTTAACTAACGAAAAGGAGTTGTAACTCGGGCACCGAGTAGTCGAGATTTGTATAATTTGTGGACGGAAAGCTGTCGAAAGAGATAAAAACAGCTGACTAGATACCGAGAACCAAGCGCCTATCTAATCTGCCGATTTGATATTAATTCATGAGCTTAAGTGTTAAACTTTCGACAGGCCTGTACTGTAGGAAATTCGTGAATGCTGCAATAGGAAACTGTCATTAACATCACTTCTACGCGTGGTTGTCGGACACTTCATTTTGGAATTTCTAAATAATTATATAACAAACGCAAAATATTTAAATATGTACCTGATCAATAAAAATAGTTAGTGGGAGGTCGTGGGTTCGATCCTTGGCCGGGTCTGACCCAAGACTTGAAAGTGGGTAGTGACTGTTCTTTCGCCAAGCACTCGGCATTGCAAAATGAAAGTCGCGGTTCTTTTGGATGGGAACTTAACATAAACGAGGTCCCGTGTCACGGTGGGCTTGGCATGCTAAAGAACCCTGCTGTATAATGCCATCAGCGCAACGCACAGGCAAAATTTCTGCACCTTCGCCTATAGCTGGCGATGTCTCGATATAAGTGAAATATTCTTGACTGGGACGTTAAACACCATTACTCAACTTAACTTAACTGAATAAAAATAAACTTTGTGTACTCAATTTTAAATTTCTGAAAAGAACGACGAAAAACAAGATAGTGAATGTTTCACATCGAGAACGAAAAAGGCTTTTTAATTTAATACGATCGTTTATTCATGTCATATTCTTTTAAAATTTTTATATTAAATACAGTCCAACCTGCCTTAAAGGTCACTTCTATATAGGGACCACCTGCTTATAAAGGCCAGTAAAATTGTATCCCAATTGTTCTTTATTCATATTTTTTTATTTTGTATATAAGGTCACCTGCCTATTAAGACCACTTTTACTGGTTTCCTTAGGTGGCCTTTATAGACAGGTTTGACTATACATTAAAAAAATGACAGTAATATCAACAAAATTCTGCAACTAATAAACATATTCTTTATTCTTGAGAGTAAAACAATTCTATTTACATTAATTTTCTTATTCAATTTGTCAAACACTTCATATAAATATAAAATAAATGCTTAAACAAAATCGTTATAGACATATATGTACAAACTACAAAACAAATCATGAATGAAGGAAAATTTGGCCCGAATCAATCCCAGGGCCGGATCATTTAGATGTCAAGGAGTTCAGCTTATGTTAAACCCCCCCCCCCCCAAAAAAAAAAAAAAACAACAAAAACAAAAAACAAAAACTGCCGAATCCATAGGCATTATGGTATCAATACGTCAAAGTTCCTGTAGAAACAATCTTTTGCCGCCAAAATGTAGTTGATTGCCTTGGTAATTAAAAGATTCGGTCCCGTTATCGTTACGCGCTAAATGCTTTTCAAAGAGGAATGAAGTGCATTTATCAAATTCAATTCCCCGAAAAAGTTTAAGAAGTACATGGATCCTTAAATTAAAAGGGAATACAGGAAATAACATATCGAAATGTTGAAAACAGCAAACAGTTACCTTTTATAAATATTTTACATGAAATCATCCCAAATACTTATATTAGGTATTTTTAAGGGTCACACTCACCCATGTCAATGTATAATGTATATACGTTCAATGGGTTACTGTTTGGATTTTGTAGACTCCCAAAATACTTTATAAATACCAAAAGATAAAATTAAATCTAAGATGAAAAACAATAAATTTTAAATTAAAAACACATTTCCGCGCTAAAATCGTTATATATAAAAGTAATAAATTATAAAATGATAAACTATTATACAAAAATGTCATGCCAAGACTCAAAATTGCGACCGCCATTATATTTGCAGGTCCGTAGAAAAAATTGACCTAGACCTGATTTCAGACAGAAGCCTATGTTTGTTCTTGTTTGTGTCTCAACAGAATCAGTTAAAATTGATCATCAAGTTACAGCCAACTTTACACCTACATACTAACATTCAGTTCAGACTCCTTTAAAAGTCATTATTTTTTTTACCAGAATGTTTAAGTAAATCTAGTTCTAGAAAATTTTAATCAAGTGCTTCATTCTCTTTATCCTGTAAAATAATAAGTGAAACATTACAAAGACATAGAGGTTAAAGCATTGGAATGTATGCAATAAACTGCAATAATAAATTATCAATTCAAAAATTAAAAAGTCCACAAGTCTAAGAACGACGTGATTTATTACATAGAGGATCTTAGACGAGTGAGGGTTTAATATGAATTTTTAAACGAGTTTAATAATTAAATATGCCACGAACCTTGCCACTAGGCTCGTGACATATTTATTTATTTAAAGTTTAATAAATTCCATATTAAGCCCTCACGAGTCTAAGATCCAATATAACACATTACTCAAAATACCGAGACACAATTCCTTTTCTGTCAAGTTTTACGGTATTTCCGACATCAAAAACAGTAATTTTGGCCTGACGTAGTAAAAGTTGTAAAAAAAGAAGTACATGAATGGCGTCGGAATATTTTCTCACGCTTTAAATCAATCAGAAGCGTGAGAATTGATTACGTCACAATCAAGCGATATTACATGGATACCGGTGTGATATGAAAAATATTACACCGTTTTATTCCATCAATAAATAGGAGAGTTATGTGATATATTACAATAAGTTATTGCTTCCCACCTGATCATTATCAAAGACATACAGGTTCGTCCAGAAAGTTTTTAGCATCTCTTATAAAACCTTTGTAAAACATCCGTTATGACGGTTTTAGTACTTGATGTTTTGTTAACTTATATTTATAGAAAGACTATTCTAATAAACTCTATATAATGTTTTTCAAACGGCATAATTGATAAAAGGTTGAATTTTAGTTTTAGTGAACCAAGAGTGATAAAAAAATGAAAACATTTGGGACAAACTTCAATTTCTACAAATACGAACTAAATGAATAGAAAATACTGAAAATAACTATAAAAGATTAATTTCATGTAATTACTACGTACTTTCGAAGGTAAACGCGCACTGTTGTCAGTAACCATCTATTCAACATTGAAAATACTAAAATATTTAGAAATAGGGTAAAATTTGATTTTTGTTGAGTGTATTTACCGATTATTGATTTTTTGTATAACGTCAATTTCCTACTGCAAAAAGAGGAAGAAAAATTATTTATGTTTTGGAATATATGCTTTGTTCTTAATGTCTGAATTCATTTTTTGCCAAAGTACAGTAGATTTGTGTCTGAAATGTATAAAGGGAGATAACGGTGCGTTTTATTGTATCAAAAGTACATCTGCTAGATCTGGTGGTATGTCACATGTAAGTAACTATGAAAAATCATCGATAAAACATGCTAAAACTCGTAATAGCAAACAAACTCGTGTCTAGCTATGAACTACTTTTATGGGGGATCCAAACTTACTGGACAGACCTGTGCATAGGAGAGCGAGCACATATATCATTAATATAATAAACATTCTGGCCCATGTCCGAATGACAATTACTAAAGCGAAGCAAAAACTTTGAACACTTGTACAATAAGTTAAACACGTAAAGTTCCACCTGCTCATTCTATATCAAGCAATATGACACTTATTGATTGACATTTAAAAGGTTCGAAAATTTTATTCAAAATAGTCCCAACTATTTTGTTTTATCTTGAATTTTCTTGATCATATATTTATATAATTTATGATTCGTAGTTGCGATGGTTAACGTTGTCGTCAAGACCATGTTTTTTTTTAATATTTAATATTAATATACATTTTCCTAAATCAAAACGTCATTTACCAAGTGAGATTATTTATTTCAATCCCGTCTTATTTCTTACCCGTGTCATTATGTAATCTATTCAACATTGCAATTTCTGTTGATTCATCATTAAATACGAAAAAGAAAAGAAGTTTTGAGAGTCATTCTCTGTAAGGACCAAATTATCAAGGAAATCAAATATCACAGAATTTGAAAATATTTTACCTAATCAATGTGTTCATATAACAAACAAAGAAAAAATATCCAAATTAGATTTTTATACCGTTTCCATGGTAACCAGCCTCTCAGAGTCCAAACTCTGGAATTTCAGTCAGTTTTGTGCATATAGAACAAGAACGCCCGCGTTATCAAAATATTAAATCTAAAAGTTCAGCTAGTTAAATATGTTTGTTAGTCCAGGTCCTTAGGGATCAATTAGGAGGTCATTGTGCAGATTTGTCTACAAGAATGAAATTTGGCACATATGTAGTTCATAACATATTAAACCCATTTTTGAGGGCGCAAAGGTCGGCGTTCATTCAGGCTAAAAACCTATAAAAAGTGTATTCACCCCTGATCCTATGACTTCTGGTTATGAAGTTATGAGAAAGTCAAAAATCGATGGGTGGCCATCTTGGATTTTCGGATAAACCGTAACCAATAGCAATTGATTCATGTTGAGTAATCTATTATAATTACCTTCACTGGTTTTGTGCTTCATTACCACATACATAATTACCACTACAATGACAGCTAGTACAATGATGCCGGCTACAGAACATCCAAGTATTAAAAGTATACTTGTCTGCTGTACCGGATCTGAAAAATATTTTAAAAAATTATCTTAATCACTGAGCCGTCTGCTGGTGGATATTTCCCAGAAGATAAAATAACTCAGTAGGTAACAATTGTGTATTATTGTCAGAATTATACTATGACAAAATATACAATTGTTTAATTTTGGTATTTTGGTTCAATCACCACTGAATGTGAATTGTATTCTGAAACGACCATCTATTGCTGTAAAAATAAAAGTGGTATAATGTGTAATTCATAATGTACATCTGCCTTCAGGTGAAATGTGAATTTAATCACTAGATTACAAATTTAAACTTCTTATAAACTAGAATAGAATTCCAATTGGGTGACAGTTTGACTGTTTGACTTTCTTGTCGACGATAATTGCCTTCGTTTAAATTTTACGTATGCTTTTACTCATATGAATGTAATTACCCCCTAGTTTAAGTTAACCTTTTTGGGCTCAGTTTCCTTGAAGGATTCTTCAAACGGCATATACTGAAATTGTAACACCACGGCTAAAGATTGATTTCATTGAAAGGGATTAAGCGTCTCAATCAGGAATGTTTCGCTCATGTCTTGAGGTAACCAGCATTAGGTGAATTGGTAGCATTTTTACCTTTACAGTACACTCAGGTATATGTTCAGGAAAGGTTTTTAACCTGTCACGTCAGCTGTAATTCGGGTATCACTTTGAGGGACACTTTCGAAAAAAAACATGACTTAATTTTGTAAATGCCGAGTGCCTGGTGAT
This sequence comes from Anadara kagoshimensis, assembly GCA_021292105.1. Classification (NCBI taxonomy): domain Eukaryota; kingdom Metazoa; phylum Mollusca; class Bivalvia; order Arcoida; family Arcidae; genus Anadara; species Anadara kagoshimensis. Next base: position 19,419,116 of record CM037866.1, read on the forward strand.
GTATTAATCTCTACCTGTTTTCAAGTCTTGATCAGACCCACCTTTGGTTCGAACCAACAATTTCTCATACGCCAATATGACGATCGAAGAGACTGTAACGTATCATATATAGACAAATTCCATGTTTTAAGTGATGAAATTTATATCAAGGAGGAAAGTATGCAAATGAGAAATGGTAAACAAGCAAAAAACGTTAAAAAATCATTGATAAAAGCAAGACAATGACAAATTTGAATCACTGATAATTGGATTGGCCAAAAGGAGCTGGGCATCGGTTTTTTACTTCTTAAGTAATTAGCATGGATATTTATCAAAAGCAGTTAAATTTTATAGCACATTTGGACTGTTTAGCTAGCTAAAAACGGGTTCCTACTCTTCAGGGTAATACCTTGACTCACTTTCTTGGGAGCAGATCACGGATTTTACTAACTTTGCAAGTTTTCAAAGTTATTATTTTTGGAATTGTTATTTAAACATCGATGGACATGTTGATTTTATATGTCATATAAAACAATACTAGTATATGTCTTTATTTCTAAGAATTATGTTTGTTGGCAACATCACATACAACTGCACTGCGCTTAGAGGTGTAAACGTTGTGTTAACACACAGGGTAGATGCCATCAAAAATAGGTATGAAGGCTAACGCTTGTCAAATTCTGAGTTTTATTATAAAGAGTGTTTACCCTTTGCTTGTTTGCCAGTTATATTTTCCTTCTCGTATTTTAATTTCAACATAAATCTAAGTGCTTATGTTTGATGATGAATGTATGAATAGTATTATATTATAATCCTGATCATTATAATCATTTACCATAAACCTCTATAATCCTAATCATTATAATCATTTACCATTACCCTCTATAATCCTGATCATTATAATCATTTACCATTAACCTCTATAATCCTGATCATTATATTTATTTACCATTAACCTCTATAATCCTGATCATTATAATCATTTACCATTAACCTCTATAATCCTGATCATTATAATCATTTACCATTAACCTCGATCCTAAATTGAAACTGCTCTTGTAAATCGCCCATATTTCGAATTTTTAACAAATAATTCCCTTTTGATGCATGACTGTTTACTTTCAGAGACATCACTGCAACCTGGCCAACTACTCTGACGGATTTCTGGTAGAATTGTATATTCATATTGGTTGGAAAAAAATCAAAAGTTACATCACCATTCTGCTTTATTGGCTGTTCGTCATTTTCTCTTTTGAACCACATGATTTGGTCTAATTTGGTAATAGGCGGTTGACAATAAAATGGAACCGTCACATAAAATCTCTTGCCATGGATCGCATGGAAAATACTGCCATTTGAAAAGGTAAATACAGCTGAAACTTTAGGAAGATATGTGAAGTAAGAGTATGTTAAGTTTTAAAATACATCATGCCAAAGATAAACAGAAATCTAAAAGACCGTGATCAATACGAAACAACAATATAAATAGAGGCTGTTATGACAATTGCAAAAATGTGGTGTTGAGAACCACACTTTACATTGCTTAGTGTGATATTCATAGAGTGGTTCATATTATTTTATTCCTATAACGATGTTGGAAACATCTGACTGCCAAAAACACTATGCTAAAAATGCTGCAAAAATTTCACTGTTTAAACCAAATCTTTATATCGGAGTTAAAATAAATCTTAATTAGCACCTGACTCACTGGTTAGCTTAATTATAAAGGACATCATTAATTTTTACTGTGTTTACAAAATGGAGTATCTATTTATAACGCGTATTGATATTTTTAGCATTTTACAAAATGGTCAACCCTTTTACCGTACTAAATCACTTTACTAATCAAATCTGCCAGAAAACTTAATAAAAAACAATAACTACTTATTAATCCATATAACAATGTTTCATATCAAAAGTAGTTTTACGCATATTTTAGACTTACAATTTGTCTGGATTGACACACTTTTGTTCTGTAGTAGATTTCCATTTAGGTCAATAACATTATTGTGTACGCTACACGTGTACTCGCCTATGTCTTGATAGGATGCACCTGTTAATGTTAGATTGTGTCCACTGTTTGACTGAAGGCCTAGTAAATCTTTGTTGATCCTGACAATGGTGTTGGCAACTCTCTGAGACCATGATATGATATTGCTACTCGGGTTTCCGACATCAACTCTACAATACATATTGTATTTGTGTCCGTTGGAATGCTGTTCTCGAATAGCAAATAAAGTCACTTTTGGTGGATCTAAAATATAAAAAATATTACAACAAATGCATTATAAAATTTCTTTCTTCAACTTTAAATCGAATGTGTACGGGATTAACTATTTTCATTTATTAAAATTTCGTCTTTGTTATTTTTAAATATGTCATTTTCACAAGCAGTATCATTAAATTCAAGACGATTGTGTACAAAATTTACCTCTGGTTATAATCAAACTAGTTTTGATAAAAAACAAACAATTAAAAGGATTATGAAGCTGATTCTCTTCACTAAAATCTTCAAAAACAGAAAATTAAAATAATATTTAAAAAATATTACACTCACAGAAAACACTAAAGGAAACATGAGATGTTCTATTGTAATTAGCTATGCTCGTTCCATTACAGACGCATTGCCGACCATTCAACGTTCCTTTTATCGCTAACGGAAGTACTATCTCAGCAGTGTCATCTTTTGATTGGTTCTTGGATTCTCTTACTGTGCCATCACAAATCCATGTAAGAGTCGGAAGTGGGTACCCGTCGGAAACTGTACATGTTAAATTTATAAGCACACCTTCTCGTATGCTTTGGAAGCTTTTATAACCAGTTATATGTGGGTCCTCGTTGGATGCATCTGAAAAATAACATTATATCCAATTTTATTACATTTTATGGAAACACGTTGAATCCATATTTCAGAAAAAAAACTAAATACATCACATTGCGATGTTTTGTTACTAGTTTGTCACTCACAATTATTCAAACAGCAAGACTGCAGGTAAAGTGATGGTATGTAGCCTGGAATCGCACTCAGCGGGAGAAAATAAAAAAAAAATTCTTCAACAGTTCTAGAAATCGACAGTTTCGATGTAAATAACTAAATATTTACTTGGACGTATAAATATTAATGAATTAAACTCTTTATATAGTGTTTATCAAAATGATTTTCTTTACACTACCCAAGGGAGCAGCTTTTATAAAGTCCTTATGGAACTTGCACTTATGACAAACGAAGCCATACGTTAAAACTCAGAAAACAAGGATAAAAACTATATTATTACCCAAAGAAGGTTTAAACTTTACTTATCTATCTTTTACTTACAGTAAACTTGGAGTGGAGAAATGCTTTTAGTGACAGGTGTCTCCCATATCGGATGTGCTGCTTTACACGTACACATTTGACCATTGAAGCTTTTATTTAAATAAACTTAGTTCGCTGAAGGATTCTTCTGAGGTATTGTAATTCGATGCTTGCATAGGTTTACCGCCACATACCCATGAAAAGTTGGCCCATGGACGACCACCCTGTGCAGAACAGCGTAGAGTTAGGTTTTGCTTCAGCTGCAATATTGATCCATTATAACCCGACAATGTTATGTTTCTGTCTGGTTCGTCTAAAAGAATATTAAAATAAGTATTAATACTAAACCTGTTTTAATTTAGAATTCTAGAACTGTCTTGGAATACAATTCAGCAGTACTGCTGTGACCAAAATTGTGGACATCAAAACATTTTTAAAGATGATATAAATGAAAATATAAAAGAGAAAATCAAAACATTTGTACGACATCCACCTGAATGAATACAATTGGGCGTGTAAAAAGATAGAACAAAATTTAAATATTCATGAATTTCACGTTTTATTATAATATTAATTCATGTTCCAAGTAAATAATCCAAGTCAGTTGGTAACACGTACGTTCGATCTCTTCAATGGCGACGTTCAATAAACTTATGTGTTCCGTGTCCTCAACTCTGACGTCACATCTCATATCCATCCGCATGAGAACTAGTATATACTATTTAAACCAAAGCAATGAACAAAGACCGGTTTGCCTCGTATACCTAGCTAACAGGAGGTGCTTACCCTTCCGGAGCACCCGGCCTCACTTCCCTGTTAGAAGTCCACGTGTCTAACCTGACTTGTCAATTCCAAAGTGTTTACTTTGCTTCTGGATTGTGATTTGGACATGGATTAGTATGTTTGTCTTTGATAGTGAGCGTATGCAGGTTGGACCAGGTAAATTGAGTCCCTATATAAAATGGTTTTTAATGATACAAAGCTTAATTATCGGAGCACATGACCTTACTTTTCTGGTGTAAGTTCAAATGTTTCATATTAGATGCAAAAATTCAAAGTTTTTACTTTCCTTTTAGGATTTTGATAAGGTCTGGTGTGTTGGTTTTTATTTTAGTAGTGGCTGTATAGAAATTGATGTGTTCTCATTATTTTGTTTGTTATATTCCATACTTAGGTATATTGTATACAATGCTTTATCACATACCCACTGAATCTTACTATAGCTATACATTACATTTTTTTGCCATGTAATACAAAGGTCCGTATCGCACATGTGCAATACAATATTCCGTATCACCATAGTAGCCGGAACTACTTTTAGGAGTTCCCTTTTCCGACAACAATAATATGAAGCCATTCATTGGTTATAATTGTGACGTCATGTGACGTAATGTTAAGTTGGGACGGATGTGATACGTGTAGTTCTATTAACTTTTTACAGTGGAATATTGATGGACTAAGGAATAAGATTGACTTACCTAGTGTTGTTGATTTTATTAGTTTTCATGACATTATAGGTCTGGTTGAAACTTGGGTATATGATATAGAGGAAATGAACTCTATACTCACAAAAAGTGTATTTTCTTGTTACGAAGTTTTCTTTACACTAGGTAATAAAAATTCTAAGTATGGTAGAGGTATGGGAGGCTTATTAGTATTGGTAAAAAGAAATCTGTTGAAATATATAAAACCCTTACAGTTTGATGCACATGATTATATAATACCCTTACTGATAGATAAATCATTGTTTCACTTAGATAGGTCTATTTTATACTGTTGCACATACTTGCCCCCAGATTGTAATATATTTTATTCAAACCCGTCTATACAAGGTTTAAATTATCTAGAAGCAAAGATATTACAGCTTCAAGTCGATTTAGACAATGTGCATTTGCTAGTAGCAGGCGATTTAAATGCAAGGGTAGGAAATGAAAATGATTTTTTAGATGATAAAGTTGTAGATATATTGGGCGACTGTAGACATATTTTGGTTAATAATTTTCAAATACCCCGGACATCTGTCGATACTAAATGTAACAAGTTTGGTAGAACTTTGATAGATTTTTGTATTAATTTTGATACACATATAGTTAACGGTAGATGTGGAGATGATAAAGGTATAGGTGATTACACCTTTATAGGACCACAAGGCAATAGTGTAATTGACTACTTTTTGTTAAGTGGTAGCATTTTTTACCATATTATATCATTTAAGATACCAGATATAACAGAATCTAGTCACTTACCCTTGTGCATGGGTCTCAAAATAGGTGAAATATTACATGATGTTGTTGAATGCACTGATATATATTATAAATGGGACAGTTGTAAATATGAGGAGTTTTTAACTGTATTGGGTACTAGTGACACTAAAGAATTGTTAACAAACGTAGAAAGGGAAATAACAAATGAATGTAATATAGATGACATTGTAGATAAGTTTAATAATGTTTTAATTAATATTTGTGAATGTTTTAAGAAAACAAGAAATACTGTAAAGAGGGGGGTTACAAAGTGGTTTGATAAGTCTTGTAAACTAGCTAGGTCAAAGAAAAACATGTTACTTAGAAAATTTAGGCAGACTAGATCAGATGTTGATCTCGCTGCATTTAAACTATCTCGCAATCAATACAAAGTTATATGTAATGAAAAACGAAAACTATACGCAGACAATATGGTCTTCAAATTGGGTAAAAGTATAAATGACTCAAAAGAATTTTGGTCGTTATTAAAGTCTGTCTCAGGTGGCCAGGTTGCGCGAACAAACCCAATTGATATAAATGATTGGGTTTCTTATTTTAGTGACGTCTTAAATAGACCGACTACCGATGCTACTTCTCAGTGTCCTAGTGACACTTGTAACGATATACCATCAGAGCCTCTATCAAATGTAGAAGCAGCTATTTTTAATAGTGAAATAACAGCACAGGAAGTGATAGAGGCCGTAAATACTCTCAAACGTGGTAAATCGGCAGGTCCAGATAAAATTTTTCCCGAATTTTTCATATACGGTTTAGATTCGTTTTTAAGTATTATGGTCAAATTGTTTAATAATATTTTTAGCAGTGGCATGTTTCCAGATTGCTGGACTAAAGCAATAATTATACCTTTACACAAAAAAGGATCCCTGTCTGACCCTCAAAATTATAGAGGGATATCCCTAAATAATATTTTTTGTAAAATTTTTACAACAATTGTACATAGAAGCTTGAGTTTTTGGGTTGACATTTACAATAAAATAACTGAAAGCCAAGCTGGTTTTAGGCATGGTTATTCTACCATAGATAACCTTTTTATTTTACAAGCTGTTACACAAAAATATTTATGTAAGAAAAAGGGTAAATTATATGCTGTTTTTGTAGACTTTAAGCGGGCGTTCGATACTGTTGATAGGAACAATATGTTTCAAGTATTAAGGCACAGAGGTGTGGGGGGTAACCTATACAGGGTAATTCAAAATATGTATAAAATGTTAGTTGTTGTATTAGAAGCGGGTCTTTGTATTCAGAATATTTCAATGTATCTCTAGGTTTGAAACAAGGTTGTGTTTTAAGTCCAATTTTATTTTCGATGTATATAAATGAGTTATATGAAATGATGGCAAAAGATGGAAATAGGGTATACAGATGATCCCTGATTTAACAGAAATATTTATGTTGCTGTCTGCAGATGATATCGTAATGTTTTCAGAAACTGTTAGTGGTTTACAGATACAATTAGATACTCTTAAAATGTATTGTAATGAGTATAAGTTAGATGTTAATCTCCAGAAAACGAAAATTGTTGTTTTTAAAAGGGTGGAAAATTGTCTAAACATGAGAACTGGTATTATAATGGAATGATGTTAAACACAGTGAATTGTTACACTTACTTGGGTATAAATTTTTCAAGGCAGTTATCATCATATGAAATGGTTGCACCATTAGCTAAAAAGGGTAAACAAGCTGTATCTATTTTATTAAGGTCACTATATAAATTAGGGAATCTGCCTTCAAATGTATTTTTTAGAATTTTTGACACAAAGATATATCCAATATTAATGTATGGGTCAGAGATATGGGGTTTTCAAAAATATGATGTGCTAGAACATATACAGTATTATACATGTAAACGGTTTTTAACAGTTAATTTAAATGTTAGTAATATTGCTGTTCTCTCTGAATGTGGGAGATTACCTTTATATATATTTACTGCCAAACGTGTACTTACTTTTTGGTTTAAAATTTTAAGTTTAAGTAATGAGAGGTATGTTAAGAAAGCTTATAACATGTTATACTTTTTAGATAGTAATGGAAGAGAAAATTGGGTTACAAAAATTAGAATTTTGTTGTGTACCACTGGTTTTGGGGAGCTTTGGATGTATCAGGGGGTTAATAACATAAATTTATTTTTAACAGTATTTGTGGAAAGAATGAAAGATATATATCTACAACAATGGTACAGCGATATAAGTAGTAAACCAAAGTTAAGAACATACAAGGATTTTAAAACTATTTTAGAACTAGAAGTTTATGTTGATGCAATTCAAATAAGTAAATTTAGACACGCACTAGCACTTTTTAGGGTAGGTTCTTCTAATTTGGCAATTGAAAAGGGTAGGCATATGGGTATAAAAAGGGAGGATAGATTATGCAGATTTTGTAATTTAAAATGTATAGAAGACGAGTACCATTTTGTACTTATTTGCAATGCCTACAATAATATACGACATAAATACATTTCTTTAAAATATTTTAAAAACTCTACATATCAAAAATTTATTATTCTTATGTCGTCAAAAAATATTACTGTTGTAAGAAATTTAAGTATGTATATATATTATGCATTAAGAAAAAGGTCTATGTAAAATATATTTAGTTAGTTTGAAAATATTACGTATTATTCACATTTTGTCATTTATATACCGCCATTGATTGTAACTTATTGTGATATGGGCCTGAGGCCTTTAGTCAATAAACATATATATATATATATATATATATGAATGAAATAACTGTATGGGAGAATCACGGACGATGTTAAATTATTTGTAAAATCAATGTTTGGTTTTTAATTTGTTTCCCAGTGTTTACGATGATATTAGTAAAATATTAACCAATGATGTTTAAACGAAGAGGTATCTGTTGTTTTTAATTACTTCTTTAGCAGTTTTTCCA